>OZ012628.1:348442-776651 GCA_963942485.1 Pediacus dermestoides | reverse complement strand
GGGGCCTTTTTTGTTGTTAAATTGATAACCCATGGTGATGATGAGTATGTGAGACATCCACACATAAGGCTATTTATTTATTATTATTTGTTTACCAAGGTTGTTTTAGATAACAACTTAGAAATTGCAAGAATTTTCCTAGACTATAAATATAAATAATATGAAAAATGCACATAATAAATTATTTTTGAAATTTACGTAAACGGAATTTTCCTTATTACAGTGATGAAAACCAAACAAACGAAACCTTCAAAGAATAATTTAATACGTAGTTTGTTTGGTTTCTGTAATTACTGGAAAAACCATAAAAAATCTCACTTATGTAATTATTTTCAACAAACTTTATTTTTTTACAACCTAGCCCATAGGAAAGAATTCAAACTGGTTCATAAATCCCGCTCTAACCTCAGCTGTCTAAATCACACCTCACGTGATCACATAATAGTAGTATCACCTTTATTCAAATACACCTTGGATCCAAGGTGCCTAGGGAAAATTAGGTGATAACTGATAAGAGAATTCTGAAGTTAGGCAACTCAATATACATTTTTTATAGATTCTAACAGCAAGGCGTGTACTAAAATATTTTCCTACAACATCACACTTTATCCACATGTTCAATGTTTGCGTTGTCCGATATAATCTGTGGTGTTCGATAATTCAAGGGACCTTGAGCTGACATTAAAATACGCTTTCTGAAAAAAAAAATGTTTAAGATTATAGCATTAGGTGGACATTCTTTTGGAAATCGGCCTAGTAAAAAGCGTATTTTTTTGTAGAGTAGTATAATTAAAATAGAAAAATGCCTAATAGCAGAAATTGTGATATGCAGTCGTTGGGATGGAAATTCTTGAATAAAGAAACTTTTGGCAGTGGTAAGATTTTACTTGTTTTTTTGTCGTATTTTATTTTTACATGCACCGGTTTTATGTAAGTTTTTTTGCGGACTCTACTCCAAGGTCTACAGTTTGTAGTAGAAGTAGCAATAATAAAGTCTAAAGTAGAAGTACTGTGCAAACACACAGGAAAAAGATAAACCTTAATCTATTTACTAGTTTAGTATAAAAACAAAATAAATACTGTGATGCATTGCAAAAAAATTCAGTCGCGTGTAGCAGCGAACCAATCCGCCTTAGTTCAATTACAAGGTTTCTAAATTCATATCTATAAAAAGTACGAACTGTTGGTGTGCATTTGCGAATTGATTGAGTAAACAAAAGGTCAGGCTTTAGGAGTAAAGTACACTTAAGTATCGTTAGTTATATTTTATTGTGCGTGTTATTGTAATGCCGAAAAATAAAACCCAAAGTAAACCAGAGTTCAAAAGGGCCATTTCTATTCGAATAGGTAAACCAGTTTAATTCCAAATTAACTTAAAACTCTGTTTATTTACTGTATTTATTTACGTTTTGTTTCGTTTGCAGGCGAACGTGCCAATTATGTTAACAGTCCGCATGTCATCGCCATGGTGGGGCTGCCAGCCCGGGGCAAGACGTACATCTCCAAGAAGTTGTCACGCTATCTCAACTGGATTGGAATTAACACCCGAGGTAAAAAAATCCCTTATGCTTTTTATATTTATATGGGTATTAATTTTTTTGTTGTTGCAGTTTTTAATTTGGGCGAATACCGCCGTCATGCAACCTCCGCCTACAAAAACCACGACTTTTTCCGTCCGGACAACACTGAAGCCATGGCTATTCGAGCACAATGCGCCGTGGAAGCCCTACAAGACGTCTGCCAATGGCTAGAGAATGGTGGGGAAGTGGCGGTTTTCGATGCAACCAACTCCACAATGGACCGCCGGAAGGTCATCCACAATATAGTGGTCAGCAGGGGATTTAAATTGTTTTTTGTCGAGTCCATATGCGACGATCCACTGATTATCGAACAGAATATCCGCGAGGTCAAAGTCAGCAGTCCGGATTATGTAAATATGAATAAAGATGCTGCTTTGGAGGATTTCTTACAAAGGATTGAACACTACCAGGAGAGGTATAATCCGTTGGACGAGGTGAAGGAGAAAGATGTGTCGTTTATGAAGATTTACAACACAGGAGAAAAAGTGGTGGTGCATAAGCATGAAGGGCATGTACAAGCCAGAATCGTGTACTATTTAATGAATATCCACATAACCCCCAGGACAATCTACTTGACAAGGGTAGGAGAATTAAAATCGTCCGCTCCATCATCTAATTTTGTTGTTTTTTTAGCATGGTGAAAGCGAACAAAATTTGGATGGACGCATCGGCGGCGACTCGAACCTAAGCGCCAGGGGCCACCAGTACGCCACTGCCCTTTCAAACTACATAAACGAGCAGAAAATCGATGGGCTGCGCATTTGGACATCGTGGTTGAAGCGCACGATTCAAACTGTGTCTTTGCTGAACGTGCCCCAGGAACGCTGGAAGGCTTTGAATGAAATCGATGCGGTATGAATTTCATATCTCACTTTTTTAGAGCGGGAATTATCTTGTATTTTTAGGGCGTGTGCGAGGAGATGACTTACGAAGAAATCAAGGAAAAATACCCGGAGGAATTCGCGTCGAGAGACCAAAATAAATTTGCGTATAGATACCCACGTGGGGAAAGCTACGAGGATTTGGTGGCGCGATTGGAGCCGGTTATAATGGAGCTGGAGCGGCAAGGCAATGTTTTGGTTGTGTCACATCAAGCGGTTTTGCGGTGCCTGCTGGCGTATTTCCTGGATAAATCTGCAGGTTTTTTTTTTAAATAAATTCCACAACCCCGAAATTCACCTGTTTTTTCAGATGATTTACCGTATTTAAAAGTGCCATTACATACGATTATCAAATTGACACCTGTGGCATATGGTTGTCGAGTGGAACACATAAAACTACCGATAGACGCGGTGGATACGCACAGAGATAAACCAACAGTAAGTATAGAGATGTTGTGACTTGTTTTGTGTGACTTACTCAAGCTTGTACTAATTGACATTCAATTGCATGTAATACGTACAAAAATGTTTCAGGAACCAGGCCAAATTTCAACTGTAGAAAAAGACAAAAATAATTGTAACTAATCCAATAATATTTACGACGTTTTTTAAAAATACCAAGTCTACTTCAGCTTTTATACTATTAGTAACTTTGTAGTTTTTTCAGTTCAGTTGTTCATAAAAACTAAAACACTCCAATAGAATATAATTGTTGATGTTTAATTTTTTACAAACTGTTTAAGAAACATTGTTGCCAAATTTATGGGGTGCTTTCAAATTAGCAGCTCTCTAAGAACCACTTGAAAGCACTCCAAATTATAGAGTGTACCATTTGAGTATTCTTGTTGGAATTTGTAAGCCACAATAATTGTACAATATTTTTCTTCCTATTTCCCAGCTTAAGTTTCCAATAATCAGAATACATGGACCACTCTATAAACCAATTTTTTTTTAATGAAATTGTTAAATTAATTGAAGCAATTTGTAAAACTTGCACCTTTTCTTGTCAAATTTTGTGTGATGTTCCGTTCACATGGCCTGGCCCTCCTACAGTACTTTCTTCTCCACACACATATTTTACATTGTTTTTGCCATGTGGGCATGCATCAGTAGTTCTTTTTTTATTGTATTTGGTGTGATTTTTCTTACTGTACCATGGGGGGATTTAATTAATTATTGTTACTAAGTATAAATATTTTAAGGTTCCTGGCGAACTGGAGGAACGATTCATGTTGAAAAATAAATTTAAACCAAATTCAACTTGATTTCCATGTTGGTTTCAAAAGGTGATCGACTGATTAAAGGGTGCCTACTAAAAATGTAAAAAAAAATAAAAAGTATAGTTAAAAACTGATACTGATCTTCATATAAATGTGATGCCGAAAAAAATGTTTCTTTTTATCTAGAAGATTAATTAAGCAAGTGTTTTTTGAGATGTATTAGTCATATAATAGGTAAATGCGTAAACACAAAAATAAATCGGAACCAAGAAAAATATGTGGAATAAATTGCGTCTATTTCAGATAAATTATTATATTGACTTTTTATTAAAGAATAGTTATTGTGTACGTACTAATGTGAATTTTATATTTATGTATATTAGGTAATTGGTAAAATCAATCAATGTAATATGTTGAAATAAAAGCGACTATTTTATTTTGTAAACTGTGTGTTATTAAATTTGCCAAATTCAAACTTCCCGGCAAAGCGCTGTCAGTTCCCATATCGTACTGTAGATGGCAGCAACAACCCACCTCCTCATTGGTTAATTGCTCGTACCGATAGTGGCGGATTCGCAAATGTTTTGAAATTGTGTTAAATTCCACAATACCAAACAACTTTTTCCGTTGCACAATGTCCATACCAATTAGCAATGAAACGTCCACAGTGTAGTGCAACATAAAACGGACGAAACAAATGTGTACTGGTTGAGCGCAAGTTGGTTTTTAGGGCGTTGTAGAAGTAAGCGTAGCGATAATGGCCGTGGTGCAAAGCCAGGCATAAGAGCATCCCAGTTACCCACAGTATGAAACCAAACCGTTCTCGGGCCAACAAACTGGTATGCGGCTGAATATTTATCGACGTGTCATTGATCAGTTTTCCTTTCCCTATGTGAACTTAATATTATTCCAGTGGTTAATTTGTGCTTAGTGTTGTTTTTCCACAGTGGTGTTCTCGTTTCGTCTCAAGTTGAATTGGGACGAGTTAAAAATGGATTTCACAGTTTAATACTACTTAGTACAGGTAATTGATGTTATGGTTTGATAATATACTATTTTTGTGTTGTATTTATAGCTAGTTTTATGTGGAATGTCACCGTACCAAACCCTTAGATATTGTGTAACCACACAAAGATTTCATTAGAATTCATTCCATAGAACAAATATTAATATTTCGAAGGCGGAAAACTTTCCTGTGATTTGAGTTTAAATTGCATGGGAGCAGTGACGTCGTATGAAAACACCAAAACAAAACAATAGTTTGTTGTTGTACAAGAACAACAACAGTTTTAGGTTAGGTTAACAACCAAAGTACTTTTGACGCCTAGTTGTTTTTATAATTGGAATGTGCTCGAAGCAATTCCAGTTTTTTTAACTGTATCTAGGCTATGCAAACGCAAACCAAATGGAAAGTGCCTAGGCACTTGCAGTTTATTGCGCAAGGAATCAGTTTTTGTTTAGTCTACCACCAAATTGTGAACTAGCAGAATCTCCCCTTACAAACCCGGCTTTACTTTTTTTCAGTTTAATATACAAGGCTCAAATTTCCTTCCTTGCAACATTTCGATCGGGCAAAACTGCATAACTGCAGTGAGTAGGTAAATGGCCGGGCGGCCGACCCGTTTTAACACACAGAAAGGCACGTTGGTTGCTGCTGCTGCTGGTTGCCTCCCCCTGCGCATCCCCTAGTCTCCCCCCGGACCGTCGTGTTGTTCCAGTACTGTTCATGCAACGTTGCCACATCTACCATGCCAGTTCAGTTCGCTCTGCGTTGCTGCCTAGCCGCTTTTATTGACGAATGTTCGTGTCGTCCAACTCAAACTCAACATTTCCCACACATACACCACTCTCTCCTACAGTTTGCCCCCAAATCAATCGACGGGGAAATTCGCCTGGAATAGTCATGGGGGAGACATGACGAAACACCTGTGCTCTTGCACCACCCTGAAAAACAACGGAAAGTCGATGCCTAAACACTAAATTAGAAATGACTCATTTCCACAATACATAATTTCCTACTGCTTTTAACAATTCCAAACAGCTGCTTAAATAAATACATGAAACATCAAGAAGCAAACATTCATATTTCCAAAGCATTCCACTCTTCGGTTTGCTTGGCTGCCTGTTTAGTTAACATTTGTCTAGCTAGCTAGCTTTGCATACAAAACAAACGAATGTCGGGTTGGGATGACATTTGGCAACATGTCTCGCCTGCTTGTAAACTATCAAGATAGCATTTTAAAAGCGATGACCGACAGTCATAGTCAAGTGTACAAAGTAGAGCATTTGTACACACAATGTATTTTAATACTTTGTGTGCACTACAGCTCAGTGCCAGGCCAAACACAAAACAATTTGTGGTATTTGGTAATAAATGATTTACCCCACATTTGTCCACATTTGCAATGTTGCCGCTTTTATCTTAATAACTTCCAAGCTCACGAAAGATGTTTTCTTTTGTTTTTCAATTGAATTACAAGCAGTTGTGCCAACTATTTTGAAAATACAAACTGTTTATTGCATGTTTTTTCTATAGCTTAAACATAACAAAACAATGCACATAAAATAAATGAATTGTAGTCACATGCACATTATTTTCCATGTCGTAATTTCAAAATTGATTAAACTACATGTACTTAATAGTATAATCATTAGATGGCGCTGTTATTCTTTTGCAAAGCCCGCTTTATGATATTTGAAAACTGGCTGTGAGTCAGTATAAATAACTGGGTCTCTCATATTGCCATCTGTCGCGTTTCCTCTAAAAATAACTAAACAAATTTCCGAGTAACTCAAATTATAATTTTGTTATTGTTTCAGAACATTCCCACTTGCACGTTTGGTTTTCTCTTGATGAATGGACTAAGAAAAAACCATAGTTATGCCATGTTTGAACGAAAACAAAAACTACAAATCGAAGACTTATTACAAAGACAATTTTGCACAATTCAAACCAAAAAAAAGGTACGTTTCTATCTCTTATTAATTTCACAGCACACTTATGTATGGCGTTTTAAGTAGGAGCTACGTAGCGGAAATTGCAGCGACGTGAAACCAAAAAGCTCATCACCAAATGAGCAACAGAACATGACACGAAAGACTAGAACTAGAAGACCTAGAGTTCATTCCATCCAATCTGGTTATTGTGCCGTCTGTCACATCCCATACAACAGTGTTGAAGATCACATTCAATCCAAACGCCACCAGAAGTTAATCGGCGAAGATGCTAATTACATTTCGTTGAATGGCAGTTTCAATGATCATCAGGACGGCAACAGTATTGATTCGTTCTTGAATTTGAACGGACTTGAAGGCATTGGTAGGTAATAACTAGGAACGAAATTTAAAACTGTTTTTTCTTAAATCCAATTTATTTTTCTAGGAGTTAATGGAACCGAGCGCGACTTCGCCCCCAAGCTAAGACCGAGGACCATGCCGAGAACGCGTACGGCTTCAGTTTTATGTGAGCGAGTTAAACCTTCGGCCATGTCGCCCACCGGCAGCGACACCGCTGGCCATCACCTGCGTTCTAGACGTAACATTAACTACATGACGCCGCCGCTGGAGGAGGACAGTTTGTCGGAGAAACCCGATTTGGAACCAGTACAGGAATACAGGGAGTTGCGGTCAAGCACTCGACTGTTAGCAGTAAGTTTTGCTTAGTACACTTCCTCATATTACCCTACAACTAATTTTCTTGTAATAGAAACTAACGGTCGATCAGGATGAAGTTTGGAACTCTGGAAGGCCAAAACGCGCTTGTATTCGCCAAAAACGTATATCGGCAGATGAGCGTCTTGTCTCTGATAATAAATCCTATTATAAAGTCGAGGTAATGTCCACGAAACTCCGTTCAGCTGGCTCGCAATACCACATCAAGGAACAACGAATGTTGTCTAAACAGGAAGAAGAAGACAAGGCGTTGATAGTCAAATTTAAAAAACTGCGTAATTCCGAACTAGTACAATTGAATAACGAAGCCACGAATTTCTTGTTTCCCAAGAAGGACGATGGAGATACCACGGATGAGGATGATGATAATGAGCGACGAAGCAACATGAAGAATCATAGTAATTTATTGTCTAGTGATGGAGAGCAAACGCCTGTTAAATTTAAAGTGGAAGACGAAGCGTCTATGGACAGTAGTTGTTCCGAGGGGAAACGCAGGAAAAAACGACGAACCCACGCCGAGGCTTTCATCATGGATAATCAAAAGTATTATAAATTTGAAACACCTGGTTCGAGGTTAGTAAAATTTTGTTCTTACAGTACTTAGTTACTAAACTCAACCAAGTTCTTGCAGATTACGCTACCATGGAACGTTTCTCGCACCACCAAACCAATCCCGAAACAACGGAGAAGCGTTTAAAGACGAACCGTCAAAGACAAAACGCGAAAAACGGAGTAGTCTTGGTTTAAATTTAGATAACTACAATTTTTCTTTTGAAAGTATACCGAAGAACACCTCGTGGTACCAGACGTTCCAACGGCAAGACCGAGGAGAAATGCGATATAACGTCGTCAGCGACAACTGTAATACCTAATATATTAAAAATGAAAACTGATTTTAAGTTTGTTTTATTCCAGGTTATTGGGAGCCGTTTCTTTTGCCGTATCAAATTGGTCCGTTACCACCCATTGACCCCAAGCAATGTATCAACAAGTACAATCAAATAATGAAATTACTGCGAGAGCCGACTTCTAGTACACCGTCCGCCGGTTCTAGCACGCCTGATCCTTCCGCGTCCAACTCGTCCTCATCCATGGACGTACCAGAAGTTAACGACGAAGATAGTAAAACTAGTGAAAATTTAGAAGAAGTTTCTAAAGTAGTGGAACGGAAGAAACGTGGTCGAAAAGTCAAGGCGCTTGTACCACCAAGTGTACCAGCAAGCTCCGGAGGGAAGAATCCTAGGAAATCCCCGAGGCAGCACGCTTCAACCTTGGCAATATTGAGTAGCCTAATTCAACAGCGTAAAAGACGTTCTGGGAGTGCACTGAATCATCGCCAAAACCTACCGACAATACTCGAGGAAAAATCATTAAGATCCCCGGGGAAAGGACCGAAAGTCGACTATTGTTCTAAAGCAAAAGAATTGGAAGATCAGTTAAACTTTGCATTCGCTGATAATTTGGACATGGAACTGGAAATCGCAACAGATGACCCCATTGATTTTCGCGAAAGCAAAGTAACAGTCTGCGATATCCTAACGTTGTACGAAGAAGGCGTTAAGAGGGAAGCCAGTCGAAACCCGAAAAGATTCTTCAACGGAACCCCAGGTCGTAAACCAGGCCGACGAAAGAAGAAAAACAAAACCGGCTGGCCGAACAAGAACCGGCGCTTCCCCCGTAAGGAACCAAGCAGTACTCGCGACGATGAAAGCACCGTGGACGACACCATGAGCGTCAACTTGGAATCGGAAGAGGAACCCGAGGAAGAAACCTCGATGACTGAAGATAGTATTAGCAACCCTACACAGGACAGTAGTTTTAGTGAGCCAACGCCGGGGACAATTGACAGTAGTAGTGAGGTGGTGCGTGATTGTGATTTGAATTGTCTCTCGGACAACAGGGTAGAACACACTGTTTTAACGAACAAAGTGAACAATAGTGGTGTGGACTGTATGATGTTTCAGCCATATGTGTGTGTTCAGAAATTGGATAGTGACAAACTGACAAAGAGTCGGCGAAGTGTGTCGCCGAAAAGGACGAGTAGGCGACAGCGACGGATGCCTGGCTCGCCGAAATCTCCGAGGATGTTGAGAAAACCACGCGGACGGTGGTATAGGGAAAGATAATTATAATTGTAAAGTATTCTCCTTTCCCACCCGATTTTTTTTTGTATTATTTATTTTTATAACTAAAGTATGTAATAAACACGTGTCTGTTTTGTTAGCAAAGAAAATTATGTATTATTCGAATATTTTGTACCAAAACCATATAATAGAAAATATACATATATTTAATTTAATTTTATATTATTATACTTAATTTAAAGAACATTATTGAACAAATAAAAAACTTGTTCGTCATTATTTAATTTAATTTGAAAGCGCGTCATGATCTTGGTTTTATCAGCCATCGAGAAATGGTTTTTGTTCCACAGTAAAAATTAAATAAAATTGTTGTTTAATTATGAAAAATGTTTATTTATAGTTAATACGGCTAATAAATACCCAATTTTATAGAGATAAGCGTGTTTTTTCGAATTTGTTGGAAAAGCAAGGGCCCTTTACAATAATTGTTAAAATTATTCTCGTTTTGGTTTGTAATAAAAATATTAAATTACAATAAAAACTGAATCAATTTTATTATAAAATAATTTTTAGGTGCCAAGCACGTGGCACTCCATTTTACTAAAAAGATTTCTTAATTACCGCGTGGAAATTGTATAAATAAGAGTAAATATTCTATTAACGATAAATTTTACGCTTTTTTAGCTCAGTCACCCTGTATATGTTATCAGATTTCAATCTCTTTGTTTTATTTGGTTTTAATTTGCATTATATAAAATTAAATTATAAAATCAAACAATTTACCTGCACTATTTCTAGGCGGCTTTAGTTCTTTGTATCACTGCACTGAATATTTTATAAACGTGAGAAAAAGTTCAAAATTCAAATCCACAAACTTAGGTTAAAATAACTGTCAACTTAGTAACATACCGTTTATAATGTTGCATGCCCTAGTAGATTTCGTTGGTATCACTGCAAACCCTGGATAAATAATGGTGGGAAATTCAAATTTCGCCATCTAGATAAATGAAGGATTTTTGTGTTTACAAAGGTAATTTTTAATTTTTGTAAAATCACTATTCTATAGTTCCAAATACTTATTCTGTTATTTCTAAAATCAAACTGATTTTAATTCGCATGCCCCACTTAAAAATTGTTGTGTCCCCCTTACCCCCCAGCTGCATCATAAAATGAAAAGAAACGCATCCAAAATTGATAAATTGGGATGGGGCAATTCGTGTGTATTCGTCCATCGGATCGGCCATGTTCGATTCATATTAAAATGGAGTCTAGTTTACAAGCACAACGATTTGTAGACGTACGTACAGTGCAAGCTGACTAGGTGGTGACCACTTTTAAATGATCAACCGCGTCAATTAAAGCACAAGTGCATTGTATAACCCACTAATTTGCTGCTGGAGAAGAACTGCATCACATACAGGTAAAAATTTTGACATTTATTAAGAGATATGGTGGAAAATGAGCGAAATTTAGAATTTCTGTTCTGCCTCTGCAATGGCACAAATGTTTGTTTGGTAATGCGCATGTGCGATTGATGGATATTTTTTTGCGGGAATGCTTATTTTAATTTACCATGGAACTCCGTGGTAGTTTCGTTAAAATAACTTGGGTTTTTTTTGGGGAAATTTGATTAGAAGATTACCACTTCGAAGTCGGTTATTATTATTATTTGCACCGGTTTTATCCAAGCATTCCTTATTTAGAATCCTTGTCTATTGCTGAAGTGTTTCCAGCTGGTTTATTTTTACCTACAAAATTACCATGCACCACAAAAACAATCATTACTTAGGTACTCACTTTTTTTTTTCTTTCGATACCAAAACTCCAGCCTACAACCTAATTTTTAAAACAACTATAACCTAAAAAATATACGCATTATAATATAAATAAACAAATAATGTTACATTATTAGCTTTTATAACCCTATTTGCGAACTTTGTTAACTGAACGTTTCCAATTTGTTGCCATCAAGTTTTATTGTAGAAACACCCGACTTCCGCTACACATTTCATTGGCATTTTCTATTGGATTACTGACAAGGATGCAACATTTTCAGCTTGTCTGTGATTGTGTTATGCAATGCCTACTGAGAGAGAAATGTGGGAGTCAATAAAATGCCCCAATAACTTTTAGGTGCAAAACACTTTTTAAATTGTCGCTTAAAATAAATTGGTACAAATTTTAATGGGATTTCGAGTTTTATAAACTCGAAAAGTTTATGTGTAAGAAATCGGCGTTGTTATTTATAGTATTTATCAACGTAAATAAATTTTGGATAAGGTACTTTTATGCATATTTGATGACGTCATAATTTCTATTGTGTTGGTAAAATATGTAATGGAATAATCAATTGAGTCATTGAAAAAAATTGTGGTGTGGAAACTGGATTGATCGAGGGAAATGAAACTGTAATCATATAGAAGAGGGAAATTTAAAAAATGGTTTAGGAATTTATTTATTTTGCAAATGATTTGTATACTTGGTACGTATTTTTTCGTTTTGCTAAATATTCATTATTAATGATGACATAACATTTACCTGAAGACATTTTTAGGTTTTTTATGAATACCTTGAAAAGGAAACAATTTACGAATTTTTTTCTTCTTTAACATTGGTTGAGAATTAAATTTTGAACGTATTTTATTTGAACATTTTTATGAAATTCCGTCTAAAAAATTTCAAAAAAACGACATTTATTAAAACATTTTTTTGTCTTAAAATTTCGGTTATAATGAGTGGGGGGACAAGGACAGATTTATGCCTACTGCAATAAGTGCGAAAGAGACTTCCGAAAACCATTTGAAAACTGCTGGAAAACACTCAAAAGTTAAGACAATTTTTACAGGAAGTTTAACTTAATTTCTTTAGGAAAGGTAATTGTAATACTGTCGTATAAGAAAGTCATGTGTGGACACATCAGATATTTATTTAAATATTTGATTTTAGATATATACAGGGTGTTCGCGCGAAGTGGCTCACTATTGCTAACTTCGTTATTATTGGAGCTACAAAGTTGGTTAAATTAGCAAACTAGTAGCATTTTTACCGCTGATTATAATGGTGAAAACAGAAAAACAATTGGCCATCTGGTTTTCGAGATATTCACAAAAATAACATTTTTTAATTGGAACACCTTATATATTTTTTCAAAAATCGATGGTAAATTAAATTCTGAACAAAGAATGTTCTTATGCTTTTTTGACAATTATTTAAAATAAGCGAGTTATTTAAAAAAAGTTTTCAAAATTTTAATATCAAGTAGCCACGAAAATTATAATTTTGTAAATTTTCAATATTTCCGTAATTCTTTCAAGTATTTTTCAACTTGCTTAAATTTAAAATAATAATTGTTTTTTTTAATAAATTACTATTCCATTTTATGGCTATTTGATTTTAAAGAATTGCAAACTTTTTTTCAAAATAACTCGCTTATTTTAAATTATCAAAAAAAGATGAGGGCATTTTTTGTATAGAATTTAATTTACCATCGATTTTTGCAAAAATATATAGAGTGTTCCATTTAAAAATATGTTATTTTTTTGAATATCTTAAAAACCAGATGGTCAATTGTTTTTTTGTTTTCACAATTGTAATCAGCGGAAAAAATGCTACTAGTTTGCTAATTTAACCGACTTTATAACTAAAATAATAACGAAGTGAGCAATAGTGAGCCAGTTCGCGCGAACACCCTGTATATTTTTTTTGTTATCCTGGAACAAATGATAGACTGTTTTAATTTTGTAATTTATTATTAAACGAATTCAACTTTCTTTGTCTAAAATAATTATTTATTTGCTTGTCGTACATAAAAATTAAAGTTGTCTAAGAAATTCCCTTTTATAAATTGGAATTTAGCTCGAGTTTTAGTTTTATTGCCCATAAATAGTCGGAATTTTTTTACAAATAAATGTAAAGTTTTTTAAAATGAAATTAATGACACTTTCAAATTTATCTATGTATAAATAAAAATTTGTCTAGGTATTTTACTTTAAATCTGAATCGTATTTTGAATAGAATTTTCCTCCATTAAATCAGTTCATATTTGTTTTTATTTAGCCAGATCATAAAGATGTCGTCTGCTGGCGTCCTAGAACCGCCACCCAAAACCCACAACCACAAACAACAACAACTGAAAAACTCAAACAACAACTCCAAACGAAAAAACAAACATGACCGTGGCAGCCGCAAACGCTCCAAAAGCTTCTCGGGCTGCGGCCTTCTGATGAACCACAAACCAGTGCTACCCACCAAATTCCTGCTGGGCGGCAACATCAACGACCCTTTGAACCTCAACAGTCTACAAGACGAGGAAATCAACCGCGCCATGAATGCCATCACCCCGAAATCATCACCAATCCCCACACCACCGCGTCGAAAAGGCCAAATCGAGGTGATCATCCCCCCAAACATTCACGATCCCCTCAATTTGATTGACTGCGCGGACGATGCAGAGTACGAACAGCAACTCTGTTCGCCAGTGAAGAAAGGCCGGAAGAAGCGTTTGAAGAAACGTCGGACGATTTCCACGACGGAGTGCTCGGATGCGGATTTGAGTACGAATTCTAATTCGGAGGCGAGGACGCCAGAAACACTGACAGATTCGGCGAAGATACCGGATTTGCCGGAAGCGCAGCCTACTAGTTCGGTGGTCAAGTCGAAGCTTTGCAAGGATCTCACTATTGAGTTGGCGTCGCCGCCTAAGAAGGAGAAGAGGAAGCGGAAATCGGAGGAGCATGGCCATCTACATAAGAAGTTTAAGTATGCTATGGATAAGATTGTTAGTCCGGTGGTTCCCCAACCTGGCGCTTGGTTGAAGCGCATGAACTCGACTAGTAACAAGGCGAAGCCCAGACATAATAAAGCAGTGCATGAAGAGATGCCGCATTTTAAGGAGAAGAACAAACAGTACCAGTTTGGAAACTACAACAGGTAAACTTGTATTCTATTCCAGGTAATTAAAATATTCTAATTTTTCTCCTCTTTCAGATATTACGGTTACCGGAATCCGAATAATGAGGTGGACCATCGTCTTCGCGTGTTCTCCCACCACCCGTACTTGTTCGAAGGCAAAGACATTTTAGATATCGGTTGTAATATCGGGCATATCACCCTGTGTATAGCCAGAGATTTCCGTGCGAAAAGTGTGACGGGTATTGACATTGATCCAAAACTAATTAGTATAGCTAGGAAAAACATAAAACACTACGTAAAAGCGGACGAAACCCCAACACGACCAGACAGTTGTAATTCGAAAAAAAGTTGTGAGTTTTTTCCTATATCTATGCCTATATTATATGGGGCCATTGACATTCCAGGCTTTGATGAGACACAGGCCAGGGGAAAAGAATTCCCTGGTAATGTCACGTTTAAAACGGTAAATATGCGGTTGGTTTGTTAAATGTGATTTGTTTTAATTTTTTTTAATTGTTTTTAGTGCAACTACGTTATGGAGGAAGATGGACTTTTAGCGCTAGAGCAGCCACAGTTCGACGTCGTTTTATGTTTAAGCATCACCAAATGGATACATTTAAATTGGGGAGACACGGGGATAAAGCAAGCGCTTCGACGAATGTACGCACAGTTAAGGCCTGGCGGAAAACTGATCTTAGAACCCCAAAACTGGGCTAGCTACAAAAGCAAAAGAAAGCTCACAGTAAGATATAGTAAATTCCCTTGAAACTTATCCAATTTAATCTTTTAATTCCCCAGGAAACAATCTACAAGAACTACAACGCGATCGAGTTCTTCCCCGAGAAATTCACCGAGTACCTCCTCTCACCGATGGTCGGCTTCGCCAAAAGTGAAATCCTCGGCTTCCCGGCGCACCAATCGAAAGGCTTCCGCCGGCCAATCCAAGTATTCACCAAAAGCACGATGTTTCCCAGTGAGCGAATTGAGGCCACCCCCAGTAGCATCACACCCAACAACGCCGTCTACGACTCTATCTATCAAACCATGATGAAAACCACCAAATACGAATCTCAGTCAACAGGCCCTGGTGATGGGATCGAACATGTGTACACGAATATTTTCAATCGGTATTGTGGGTGTAGTGAGGATAGCATTGAGGCGAATAACATGATTGGGGAGAGTTTGAAGATGGAGGAGAATAAGGCGGCGTGTTCTAGTCACTGTCGGTATAATAAAACGGGGTCGAGTGGGGATGTTGAAGTTAAGAAAGTTGTTGATGGTTCGTTGGAGAATACTTAAGTTAGTTGGGGGTAAATTAAGGAAACAGTTGACTTGATTATAATTGTTTTTGTTTAATTTTGGGTTGTAAATATTTTAAATTTGTAAAGTTTTTTTCCTGTATATATATTATTATGACGAGATCTTATTAATACAAAGTATTACCGTTTTTTTCTTAAGGTGAGTTTTATTTCGTAATCCCTTATCGCCCTAAAATAAATTAAAGCAAATTATTTTTAAACAAAATAAAACTCGTACCTAGCACTTTTTCAAATATAATATTATTTAATAAATTTTACAGTAGTTTTCTATAATATCATTATTATCAACTGACTAATACATTATTTACTAATAAAATTGTTTTACAACAGAGTTTATCAATGTATAGTTAAGTAAACAGAAAAAATTGCAATACAAATATTTGAATTATGTTTTTAAATCCAACCAAGATATTTTTGCCTCATCTTTATTTATTATTATTTATCTTTTACATAATAATAAGGCGTAGTAGTAATAAATGCGTTAGTAGAAAGCTTACAATTTCTTGTTTAATCTGACATCTATATTTGTTTTCCATATTAAAATCTATTACTATTGGCAGTTTTTAAATCGTGTAGTATTGTATACTTACATAACTATTATATAGTATAATATAATATATCAATCTATAAATATAATTACGTGAAATTGTATTTGTAAATTAGATTATAGTACTCGTAAATTTCAATAAACATGTTTGGTTTTTGCGTCTCAACAAACATCAAACTCTACATAACAAAATTTCATCGAAACATTCTGAGGTATTTTATCACTTTAATCAACTTCCATCATCATCATACGTATCAAAACTTCCATTTTCTTTCTCGTATATAAAGTGAAAAGGGTAGTGGTGTAGTGTTGTTCTATTTAATTTAAATTACTTAATAGTTGCTAATATCGTAAATTCAACACTTCAAACGTGGTACTGTCTGCATCCGATTCAAAATCGGAATCATCATTAACAGCAGCAGCACCCACATACTGATTCCGGACTAGCGATGGCAGATAGAACTGGTGGGGTTGCTGCTATTCCTCCGTTAACTGCCACAGCATCAGACCGGCATCGGTACCACCCACAGTGACCACGTTTCGGTCGTTGTAGAGGAATCTTGCACAGGCGACGGTGCCACTGTAGAGTTTTTCTTCGTTGTACTCGGCTTTGGGGTTCAAACAAGGATATCTGGGAGGAAACAAATTAAACAACGATAATTAAATATTTGAGTGTGTAGGCACCTGAAGAGTCGAAGATAACCGTCGGTGTCTCCTGAAACTAGCAGATCGTGGGCTGCAGAGCGACTGGCGGTGCTTATAATGGAAGTCATTGGGTAGTACCGGTTGTTCCACATGCCGGCTACCATGAATCCCACAGTGGAGTTATGGGTGTACCATTTGATGTCCTTCATGGCTATAGGACTCTTTTCCGGTGAAAGCGACTTAACATCCCCTAAAGAACAAAGTGAAAATTTTGGAATACCACCTCGAAATGGTACTTACAGAACGACAGATCATAATCGGCAGTGACTGTTTGTAGATAGTTACTATCCGAACTCCAATCCATTTGCATAAGCGGTTGAGATCCTCGGATTTTATTCGATTTTTTATAGGAAAACCCGTCACGGCTCACCCTAAACAAGTAAATACTTCCATTTTGCGAGGCAATTGATATTAAATCTCCAGCTAAAACCCAAGAAAATCAATTTTATATTACGGAAAACCCTCCCGTTCTTACAAGGGTTATATCCAACACAATTCAAAGGCGACCCGCACACTCTCACCGTATTCACCAAAACCCCAGTTTCCGAATTAATAATAATCAAATGCCCTTCTGTACTACCAGCCGCCAAAGCCACACCAAACGGATGGAAACTAAGAGAAACACACTCAAAAGACACTTGAGTTGTCCAAAGTAATTTATTCTTGCGCCACAAGGCGATGTTCTTATCATGTCCAGCAGTAGCGAATACCTCGTCGTCAGGATGTACCGCCAAACCCCACAATTGGCGACCGTGTCCAAACACCACCTCGAATAAAAATTAGGTTTACAAATTTTTTTACTATTAAATTTATGTACCTGGTTGAAACGTCTCTGTAACGAGCCTTCGAGTATGTTGTTCTTCGTGGTGCCTACGTAGATGTTGCCGTCGTTTCGGCCAGGTCTTTGCGGGTAGATAGAGCGCACCCCGCCGAAGATTTCCGGAAGCTAGAATATTTTGAAAATAAGAGAGTTTTGAGTGGTTGGTAAGTTACCTTGGTGTCGGTTATTTTCTTGTAGTTTTGCAGGGAATCCCAAGCGGCGATTCGACGGTCTTTTTCGCCACCAGATAGTAAAGTGCCTTCGTTAAGCATGATTAAAGAGCTAACGCCTTTATTGTGAGCCTGCAAATATTTGTTAGATATTTTTTAATTGAAGATTGATTTTCTTACCTCGTATTCCATTCGAACAAAATAAGCACCATCAGCATCCACACTATAAATTGTAATAAACCCATCACTATCAGCTGTAATTACATCGCCATCCTGTTCGAATTGCAACGAAGTTATCAGAGTCCTTGAGGGCTAAAATGGACAAAAAAGAGGAAGATTGCATTTATTATTCATTCAACTTCCTCACCGGTTTGATGATATCAGTACGTTCAAAGAATCCATCCTTCCTTCGGTTCCAGAATGTCAAATGGCCTTTACCATGGGTTATCATCAAGTTGTCGTCGAGAGGGTGGAACACAGCACCGGTTAGTTCTTCTTGGAGTGTCTGGAAATATATTTAAAGTAAAGTGCATGTTTTTTTTTTTAAATTAGGTATCACACACGCAGAGTATAATTTTTTTCTTGATGCCCAACAGGCACGTGATTTGTTAAGTTTGCATTAATTAAAATAATCTGTTATTATTTATAGTATAAGGTGTACACGCAGCGGAAAAGATTGAGCCTATCAATGGAAAATTATTATTTCTTTAAGAAAAGCTAAAAAAATATTTTTTGAAACAATTATTGTTATTTATTCGAAAATTCAGTTGATGGATTTTTTCGGTTGAAATATTTTAACAGAAATTAAAAATGTTCTGAGAGAAGTAAAATATAAATACACAAATTCCATAAAAGTTAGTCATTCTTTAAGAAATCAAAATAAATGCAAGTTATAGGTTTTGTAGTTTACGTCGCAAAAAACTTCAATATTTCATCATTTTTCAGTCATGTTCTGGACACATCAGATATTTTCCTTGATTGATATTTTTTTGAATAAAGTTGTTTACACACTATGTTCTTGTTCCATTAATTTCTGTTTCGGGGGGTTGAACTAGAAGCTTTGTTGAATTGTCTGAATAAAATTATGCAAAAGTAAACACGAAACGGTTGTTTATGCAGATTGTACTGGCCTGAATAATACAAATGGTTTTATTGATTGAAAAATGGCACTTACGGCTACTTTTCCAAGGAGGTGGCCCCACTGCCATTGCCACACTGATAAAATGCTCTCTCGGCCGGCGTCCACTGCCAACACGTAGCTACCACCATTCTAGAAAAAAAGATACTTGAATATTGGTCGAGGCAAAATTTTATACTTATTTTCGAATTATTTAGAAATTAAATTTGTACCTACCAGTTGTGAAAAGGCCACCGCCGCCACGCCAATCTCAAATTCGCCCATTCCAAAAACGTATAAAGTTTGCAGAGTTTCCGTGCTCCAAATCCTGATATGAGCTTGGGTTTTTCTGTTGCGGCCTGCACGCTGTCCTGAAGCTACCATCTCCCTCGAAGGATGTAAGTCCATGCTGACGGAATAACATTTAAATCGGGGATTAATATATCTCAATTTTTACGTTATATAAAATTATTTACCATTGTATGTCTTCAGTGTGTCCAGTGTAATGTCTCTGCGTCTCCTCGTCCCTGTCATACATAACAGCAACAGCTGCCACAAAGTACAATAATTCTCCAGTTGGTAGCACCCAAAGATTTCGTCTTGAATCCGTACCGCGATACCCATAACTGTTCTAATTAGTCAAGAAAAATTGATGTGATGTCGATGAATACATTATTTTTAACTACAAGGCGAACCAATCGTTAAATTTCGATTAGAGAGCGTGCAGGTATTCAAATAAAAAACACGCTACCAAAAACTAATAAAAGGATACACCCACTCAAGTTGCATTTTTTTCTCTGGCGGCGTATTGTCCATCGGTGCGTGGTGAATCGGCGGATAAAACGTGCGTCTTAAACCTTTTATAGTCACCCGCACAGGTTCCTCCTTCAAAACCTCCAAAAGCGTGTAATCTACAAAAAATCTTTAGTCCTAATAATTTAAAATTCCAAAACTAAATCACCATTAGTCCGGACTATTTCACTCTCCGGAGCGTACAAAGCCCTCGGTCGACTCTTGCTTCTAGATCGTCGTTGTTTGCTAATGTCTTCGACTATGGCGGTTTGAGGGGCGCGTGTTCTGCCTCGTCGGACAGGCGACAACATTACGTTGCCTAGAGGAGGCGCTCCTACGCTACCCACACCCAAGTAGAAGGTGTCCACGTCGGCGAATTCGTTGCGAAGTTGCGAGAAACTTCGGACTTCTTGGCCGGACACTGTGTACATTCTTTTAGCACCGTTCATTTTTAGGACTTGGCCGAGGTCTTCTAGGACTTCTTCGAAGGGTTGGGAGGTGCGTAGGTTCAGTAAAACGCGACACTGGAAGAAGGGAGATTCGGATATTTTTGGTAACATTGTAAAGTAATAAAACTCATTAAATTTTCGTCACAGCCATAAAAACATTAAAAATTATTGTTGATTATCGTGAAGCAAATCATAAATTAATTATTTTTTTGGTATCCGTTTTTTTTGTGTATGAGGTTAATAACACTTTCTTACAGATAAAAATCTTTTAATTTTCACACACCAAACGTCCTTTCTTCAATCCGGTAAAAAATGCAAGCTGCCATCAAATATTACATGTCTATAAGAAAAATTGCGTGCAGATTGTGCCCGGTAATTTATGCAAACGCATTAAATATCACATCGCCATCGTGCAAAAGTACGTTTTTAATTTCGTTGTATTTTTTCCTTGTTGATAATGTAAGTTCTTGGTGTGTGTAATAAATTGTTTGTACCTGACATACCAACGATAATATTATTACCATTGGTAGTTACACCCAACCTATAGTTACTTTAATAAATGGTTTGTACCTGGACGGTGTGATCCATGTTGTTGATGATTCGAATGACACGACCGGAGCTGGGTTTTATTGTGCCGCCGCCTGGGGGTGGGACGTCTGTTTCTACTATGGAAGCCTTGCGACTGGTGGCTTTGCTCCAGCCTTGGCCACCAGGGGCGGCGTACCAAATGCCGTTCTTTTTACCGTAACTAGCAGCCTGAAAAAAGAGAAAAAATTACCAACGGAAAGTTTGATTAAAAAAATTAAAGCGTAGTTGTAAATTGCTTGGATTTGGAAAAGTGGGTTGGGTTAGATGTTTAAATTTAATATAGAGCAATTTTCTATAACGATTTGATGGGATTTGAAAATATGGCGGAGGCGCCGGTTTAGGTAAAGTAGCTAATCCTGAAATATTCTGTTTGTTAGTTATGCTAATTTTTTAAACTTGTAATCTAATTATTTATAAAACTTTATGATAAAACTCAAATTTCACCAAAAATTAAATCTTATCTAACCTCAAACTATCTTTAAAAAAAATTGCAAAAATCCGGAGTTGCTCCAAAATTTGTTCCTTGCTATTTAACTGTTGAATTAATGCGTTTCCAAGAAATTTATATTATAAGCAATAAATTATCTTTCAAATTGTACCAAAATTACTTTTATAAATCCACAACTAAAATATTTTAAGTTGCATTTCAAAAAAATTAATTTGTACATTTTTTGTTGCTCCAAAATCTTTTCCTTGCTATTTAAGTTGAATTATTATGTTTCCAAGAAATTTATATTATAATCAATAAATAATCTTCCAAATTGTCGTAAAATTTCTTCTGCAAATCCACAACTATAAAATATTTTAAGTTGGATATTAAGAATAAAAATTTGCATATTTTTTGTTGCACTAAAATCTGTTTCTTTGTCATTTCAAAGTTGAATTCATGTTTCTAAGAATTCGGTATTATAATCAATAAAGAAGTTTTCGTTTTTATCGAAACTAGCAGCCTGAAAAAAGAGAAAAAATTAAGGAAATTTTAGAGAAAAATTGAAAATTTGATGGATACATTAAAGCGTAGGTGTAAATTGCTTGGGTTTTGAAAAAAGTGGGTTAGGCTGGATATTTAAATATAATTTAGCGGAATTCACTTTAACGATTTGGCTGGATTTGAAAATATGGCGGAGGCGCCGGTTTCAGTAAAGTAGCTAATCCTGAAATATTCTGTTTGTAGTCGCCATGTTAATTTTGCAAACTTCTAATCTACTTATTTGGAATTCAAATTTTATGATAAAACTCAAATTTTACCAAAAATGAAACCATATCTAACCTCAACTTTCTATAAACAAAAAAATTCCAAAAATCCGGAGTTGCTCTAAAATTTTAATGTGTTTTTAAGAAATTTATATTTTAATCAATAAATTATCTTTCGAATTGTACCAAAATTTCTTGTACAAAATCCACAACTAAAATCTTTTAATTTGGATATTAAGAAATTTTTTTTGGTTTATTTTCTGTTACGCTAAATTTCTTTGCCATTTAAAAGTCGAATTAATGTTTCCGAGAATTTCGTATTATAATCAATAAAGAACTTTTCGGGTTGCACTAAAATTTCTTCTACAATCCCCAACCAAATTTTAAAACTTGGATTTCAGAAATTCCTCACCATATTCGGAACGGTAACAACTGCAAAAGTTGTGTCGTCATCAAACTCAAAATCAAGCATTGGTTACAGCTTTAATCCGAACTGAAATCGTCCACGCGACGCAATTCACCACAAAAAACTTGAACACTTCTAGTCCAACTTCAACTCTTCACTAATACCTCAACACAAACCGAATGAACCAACTTCGACTTGGACACGGCGATTTCTGGCTATGATAAATAATGTATAAACTGATTTGTGCTAATAATGAGAGTTGGTGGGGCTGTCAAGGTCAACAAATATGAAGGGCTGCCGAAGGAAGTGGAAGGAGCTACATGGAAAGAGCGAGAGGGAGGGGTATAATATCGTGACCGAGTTTAATTTCTTATCGGTGGTACGGAGGACTGTTTATAAGAATTTTTAAGGGGGCGCCATGTATGCTGAAATGAATCTATATTTGAATAATTTTGTGGTCAGTGGGGAAATTGGTCGCCAAATATTTGGGACATCAAGGCTGGAGTGGACTGCTTGCTGACCTGTTATAATAATTTCCGATGGAAATCTGGGTTCTGTTTTGGCGTGCGCGACATTTTTTTTTTAATTTCGGCCTCAATAGGAACGCGGTGCAGTGGTTTAGATTTTTATGATAATGCGAGGTAATTTTCGGGTCGAGTCGGGGTAATAAAAATGAAAGTTTCTGCAAGGAATTTAGGTTTGGGCGCAGTAAATGATGAAATAATTATCATTTAATGTGGGTATGGGAAGGTTTTTTATAAAACTAATGAAATAAATTTTAAAAGTTTATGTTGAATTTTTGGTGGATGCGTCGGTTATAAAATAATTTTGGAGCGGATCTGTAAAATCATAAAAAAATTACTAATTGGTCAGTCTTAAATAAAGTGTGAATCACTGGAAGAAAATTCACACGTTCGACTAACAAATTTTGAACCAAATAAATAAATTTTATTGAGTTTTCTATAAAAATAGTTCTAAATGGTAACCAGATGATCTCTGTTTCTATTTTTATGTAAATTTACACTGTAGTTGCAAAAACCATTGAATTATTAAATATATAGATTGGTAGAAATTTGAAAAAAATAATCTAACTCCGCAATTTGGTTTATATCTCTTATAGTTTTGCAAAAATCACATTAAAAATCTTGTGAATTATGAATATAACTAATATTCGTTAAAAAAATTGTAGTACTTATAAACATCATTGAGTTATTAAAAATAGAATGTCAGAAAGTGAAAAGTAGCAAACCTCGCAAATTCACTTCTATTTCCTATAGTTTTGCAAAATCTTCTATAAAAATAGTTCTAAATGGTAACCAGACGATCTTTGTTTCTATTTTTATGTAAATTTACGCTGTAGTTGCAAAAACCATTGAATTATTAGAAATATAGATTGATAGAAATTTGGAAAAAATAATCTAACCCCGCAATTTGGTTTATATCTCTTATAGTTTTGCAAAAATCACACCAAAAGTCTTGTAAATTATGAAAATAACTAACATTCATTAAAAAAATTATAATACTTATAAAGATCATTGAGTTATTATAAATAGAATGTCTGAAAGTGAAAAAGTAGCAAACCTCGCAAATTCACTTCTATTTCCTATAGTTTTGCAAAATCTTCTATAAAAATAGTTCTAAATGGTAACCAGATGATCTCTGTTTCTATTTTCATGTAAATTTATGCGGTACTTGCAAAAACCGAAAAACCTACAAAAGTTGCTGTTGGATTTTTGACGGATGCGCCGGTTATAAAAATTTCAGAGATAATTTGTAAAATCATAAAGAATTTTTAGTAATTAGTCATTCTTATATAAAATATGAATCAATAGAAGAGAATTCACCAAATATTTACTTTTCTAAAAAAAACAACAAATTTGCTGTTGGATTTTTGGCGGATGCGCCGCTATAAAATAATTTTGGAGATAATAATGTAAAATCATAAAAAAGTAGTAATTGGTTATTCTTAAATAAAATATGAATCACTGGTCGAAAGTTCACAAAAATAAATACATTTAATTGACTTTAAGATGTCTAAAAAACTGTGACACAAATTATTCCAGCAAGAACCCACGAAGGATAATTGCCGTCATCATTATTCTAACAAGAAAATAATGAATGGTGAACAAACTCGTATTTTTAATTCAAAACAGAAACAAACACATAAAAACCTCGATCCCCTCAAGTAATTAAAATTTTTGCATAAAACATAACCCAATAAATTACCCCATATTTTATACGGTAGTGTCCTTGTTTGCGAGTATGTAATTTTTTTCACTTTAGTTTAGTTAAGACCTTGTGGTCGAAAATATTTACCACATCACATCATCAAGTAACACAACATACAACACGTCACAAACTTTAACTGCCTTCTCTAATATAACGTAATTTATGTGCATATGTAATAGAATAATATCCTTCTGAATATGTATTCCTTATAACATTATAAAATCAATGTAAAATGTATTAGAGGTGGATTGAAATTTTCTGGAAAACATCACACGAAAATATATTGTAAAATTGTTTAATCATATGTATCAAGGACTTATTTTTCCATTTGTGTTTTGGACAGCTTGTGTCGGAATATAAAAGTGGATACTTATGCAAAACAGGTTTTATTTGATATTATTGCACGATAAACTTATTTTACTATGTACTAGATACTTCCATCCAAGGAAATTTTGAATAAATTAGAAATTAAAACAAGGCGAGTAAAAACGGAATTTTTCAGTGATCTATACAAATTGCAACTTTTCCATCATTAAAATGATTTATTATAACCGATAATGTTGTTTTTATATACAATGTGACCACACCTCAATTCCAACTTGCTGAAACCCAAACATATCAGATACACTCCCCCAAAATCTAATCTATCTCTATTAACATTACAAGATTTTCCCAACGAAAAACTCGAACCTTGAAATATCCAATGTGCGAAAGGGACGGCGCATTTTCAAGGCTTTGGCCTCTCCGAGTTTCCGGACCAAGGCGGAGGTCAGTGCCGTTTAAGTTTGGCTGGACACGCCAACCTAAACAATGCGTACCTAGAGAATTAGAAAAAAATTCCAGATGTTCCCCCATTAACTTGTTGTAGGTTAATAATACCATCATCATAAAACTAAGAAACCAAGAAACCAAGAGTCCAAGGGGGCCTTAATCTAAAGTGTTCCCCTAATCGCCGTGAAACTAGGGTAAAAGTTAAACGCTTTAAGATTTTGCGTGTGCGACCCCTGTCACCTATAAGTCTCCACTCACGCAGAGACCTCTTGTGGTCAATATTAAACAAGAATTGCACGTGTGCATGTAATAATAGGCATTAGCGTGGAAATGGTATGACCAATATTTGGGTCACCACAATATTTTTAACTTTTTGCGCGCCTTGTGGGGTCGAAAATAAATCCAAAAGAACCTTGAACAGGAAAAAGTTTCACTGAGATTTATGCTGGCAGATTATTATTTAGAATGGTTATAAATGTTTTGGGTTTGTGTGGTGGACGAACGCTGAAAATGGCACATGAGAAATGTCTAGATGTTCAGATAAGTGAAATGGAGAAGGTTAATTTTTTTATTATAATTCATGTCTGCGAGGGTTTTTAGATTCAATAATTTTGAAGCAAATAAATTAAATTCCATGCAATCGAAATCGAATAAATCAGTTTATATGGAATGCATATTACTGCTTTGGATATTAAAACTCTGCGGAATCATTTCATAAGAAGCCCATTAACCCATTAGTCTTCAGGCGCACCTTTAATAATCATCACAGTGGATATAAACGATAAAGGAAGTTGAAAATGCACATTTCTAATTCTAATGATGGAAAAGTGGGTAAAACTTGTTTGAAACTATAACAACTAAAAGAGTTGACCTAAATTATTGTTATAAACTAAACTAGAGCAATTTTTACACTCACATTAAAGGATTTAGGTCCACGAAACTAAATATCTAAGGATAATTTTAGGAAGTAGACATTTAAAATTTTGGCGGGTGCGCCAATGTTAAATATTCCAAATTAGAAAAAATAAATATTTAGCTACAAATTAAATTAATAATTATGATTTAATAAAATCCTTGCAGATTATTTTAATAAAATTTATTAAAATCATAATTATTAGTTTAAGTTGTAGCTATAATTATTTTTTAAATTTAAATGAGGAATTTTTATCATTGGCGCATCCGACAAAATTTTAAATGTTTGCTTATTAAAATTATCTAGATATAGATATTTTGATTCGTGGACCTAAATCCGATAATCTTATAATAATAACATTCGACATTGAGAATTTTCACAATTTTTACATTTTTTTAAAGTGATTATTAACAATTTTATAAAGTGTCCTCAAATTTTATCCTTTTTTAATAACTATACCCCCAGACTTTTTTTATTATACAAGGTGTCTCTAAAAGGTTTTACAAAATCCTACCACAAGTTTTTGGGCTCAAAATAATTCGATTGAACCAAACATACCTTGGTCCAAAAGTCCTTCCTTACTAAGTTACAGGGCGCTAAAAAATATCTTTCCAAATCGTTTTTTAAGTATACCTATCTACAGAACGGTTTAAAGTAGTGACTTGAAATTTGGTGGGTTAATAAGTCTATAAGGAAGCTACAATGTGATGGTACTACAACCAAAATAATATTGTTCAGTGTCGTACTTATAGGGGGGACTCAGTGTTTTTTTGGATATTTTTTGTAGGGTATTGAATTTTTTTACAAAATAACAAGAATTATGATAGATACGCTCAAGACACGTAAAAAAATATACTTGTTTGACTTGCGTTAACTCAACTGTTTGCGAGATATTTATCATCGAAAATTTTTTTACTATAAAAACAATTTGCGACTTACTCTGTAAAGTAAAAAATATTGGGTCACTCTAATACAGCTGATTCTACGTCCAAAACTAAGCATAAATGGTTGTAGAAACCGGCCCCCAAAAATGTTTCGTTACTAAAATACAGGGTGTTGAAAGATGTATTTTTTATTCGCCCTCTATCTTTTTTAGGTATATCTACAGAACGGTATAAGATAGAAATTATGCTTAGTTTTGGACGTATGAGCCGTATTAGAGTGACCCAATATTTTTTACTTTACAGGGTGTCACAAATTGTCGTTTTAATAGCAAAAAAATTTTCAAAGTGAAATATCTCGCAAACAGTTGAGTTAATGCAAATCAATCAAGTATACCTTTTTCTACGTGTCTTGAGCGTATCTATCATAATTTTTATTATTTTGTAAAAAAATTTAATCCCCTACAAAAATTATTCAAAAAAACCCTGAGACCTCTTCGATAAGTACGCCACTGAACAATATTATTTTGGTTCTAATACCAACAAATTGTAGCTTCCTTATAGACTTATTAACCCACTAAATTTCAAATCTCTATTTTAAACCGTTCTGTAAATATACTTAAAAAATTATTTGGAAAAATTTTTTTTAACGCCCTGTAACTCTAAAGGAAAAACTTTTGTATACCACTGAGTACTTTAAATTTAATCGGATTTCCGACAATAAACATTTACTTATTTACGGTTAAAAATTTGGCGGAGTCGCCGGTTCCACCCCTACTACCCCAACATTGTCCTCGATGTTAATCTACACTTACAGCACTTTGATTAATGCCTTCAAATTTACTTTCTCTCTCGAATCGAACCTCCCCAACCCCTTTTCACTTTCTTCTACCAAGTTTTTTTTCATTTCATGCTAACTAAGTATTTTAAAATGCAATAATTCCTGGTGTTGTCGTGTTAAGTTGTTGAATATTCAACTATTTAGGACACCCCCACGCCCCGTTAACCGTTTTCTCAAGAATGGACTGCACCCCTAGTCTCGCTGGACTTTATACTTACATATATATGCAAAGTAAAACAATCGATATGTACTTAGCAGTTTGTTAAGTAAATAGAAATTTAACGGCTGATGCAAAACATTGATTCACTTTCGTTTGGTTTGGGGAATATTGCTGTTTTGGCGCCAAAAATTTTATAAATTAATATTTAATCTTATTGGCTGAAATTTAATATGGATAGGCGGTAAAATTCAAATTAATCAGAGATTATAGTTAACTATGTTAGAATGAGAGAGTTTTTTAAGTTATTTCTTGTTACCTTGAAAGCTTTGTAGGAGGAAACCACGTAGGAAGCCCCATCCTCCAGTTCGTCCAACCGATACTTCCTGTCCCCATCCATAGAAAAAACATATCTAGCCCCACGTGGCAAATCCATCCTCAACGACAACTTATCCAACAAACTCTCCAAACTAACAATATCCCGTCCAGGTTTAAACCTGAACTCAATGCCAGGAAAGAACGGATCCCCATTCTTATAGAAAACCACCCGACGTGCCTTCCAATAGGACAAATTACTGTACCTACTGGTTGCCATCTCCACGCGGCTCTTGGGCCTCGTAGGTGGCATCATGGAGCTGGCATCGCTGGCGTTGTCCGCCATGGGGGGACTGGAGGGCCTGGAGGCGGCCCCTTGTCGCCAATAGCCACCGTTAAGGTTGGATGGTGGATCGGGGTCTTCGTCGTCGTCACTTTCCGGTGGTTGTTGTTGTTTCAAATGTTGACCACCGTTACCAACTGCTGCTGTTGGATTACTGAGCGAGTTCGCGGGTTTATCGTGGCGTGGCGTTGGTGGTGCCATCGTGTCTTCGTCGCCGGCACCGCCACCACCGCCAACACCGTTCATTGCGCCATCTGCTGAGTTGGTGGCGTCGTCTTCGTTGGCGGCGTCTTCGTATTGTTGCATGCGGCTGCCAGCACGCGATGGAGCTACCGACTGCAAAAAGAAAGAAATTGAAAAGAAAATTTATAAATGTTTATGAAAATTAATTTTGTTTGGTATTTTTCACCTAAAATAATTGTCCTACGGAAAAATATTTAAGTTTTAGGGAAAATCTGGTTCTGGTATAATATATTGTCCTCTTTGAGAGTTATTTCTTAGAATCATGATTTATGAGTATCTTAAGGAGAATAAAATTGTGTCAGGTAATTTTTGCTTCAGAAAAATTTGTATTTTTTTGTCTAAATTCCTTTCTAGGTCTAATAAAACACCAAATTTCTAATTTTTATATGTAGTACAAAAAATTCTAGAAAATGCGATATAATCTTATAGAATAATTTCCTTACAACAATAATAAAAATGCAAATGTTCACTTATTTTTTATTTTCTTTATTTAATATTGTTTTTATCTGTCAAGTAAGTAGTTATTTTATTTTTATTTACGAGCTGTTTTAATAAGAATAATTTAAAGTTAAAATTATAAAAGTTAAAGTTATAAAATAGAAAGAAATGGACTGAAATACCTAAAAAATTCATATATTTTATTGATGATGATTTTCCAGAAATAAATTATCCTACAAAAAAGTTACTAAAACTTTGAAAATTTAGAATTTAAATGGTCTTAAAAAAATTCATAGAAAAAGTCTGCCGTTATACCCCAAAAATATTTTTAAGGACATTTATTTAAACGATAATAAAGTGCAAGGTTCGTCTTTTATGATTATTTCATGTAAATTATAATAAAGAAAGTTATAATTTAATATTAAACAACTTGCTGTACATAAAATCATAAAAAACACCAGAAAATTATTGTTAAATTTATGGTGGCGGCGCCGGGACCAAATTGTAGTGTTTCTAACGTAAAATTTATTATATTTGTTAATAAACTGTAAATAAAATATAAATAGAAGTTATTTTTGCAAACTATTTTATCCAAATTAACTAAATAACCAAAAAAAAATTTGGTAAAAATTTGCAAATTTAGAATTTTAAATTTTTACAAAAAAATATTGAAGTCTAGACATTTTAAGCGACAATAAAGTACAAGTTTATTTTTTATGATTTTAATTACGAATAAAGCATCTATAATTTAATTTTAAACAACTTTCTGTACTTATATAAAATCATAAAACCCGAAGATGTTTGGTAAATTTATGGTTTAAAATTTGTATTTCAAATTATATCGTAAAATTTATTCTATTATATTTGCTTATGAGCTATAAAATATAAATAGAAGTGATTTTTGCGAGTTATTTTCTCCAAATTAGCTGTAATTAATTAGTCATTAAGACAAAATTACAAGTTATGAATAAGCTAACTCACCATGTTTCCGAAACGACAAAAACTCTCTAATTATCCGCTATTATCGACGCGTTGCGATTACAAGAGCATTTGCACTGCATACAATTACCATAAAAAGGTCACTAACCCCCAACTTTCCACCGTTTAAAAATTTATCCCGCTCAACATTCTCAAAAATCCTTTTTAAAAAAAATTCGCAACTCCAAAAGTTTCAACACTCAACCACCCGCGCCAGGACAATTCCGCAAATTTCCGCGTCCAACATATGAAAACACATCGTTTAACAATATCTAACAGTGTGACCACCCCACAATAATGTTGGAAAAACTAAACTTGTTGAATTTCCAGGTTGTGTTGGGTATTGACTCCGGTGATGGGGTTGGTGGCGGCTGCCGTGTGATTGGCTGCACGGCTAATGTCATTGACCAATGAGATAGTTTGGGGAGCAGTGTGGTTGTTGTTGGCCTCTTTATACACACACACACAACCGCCCCTTGGGTGTGAGGGGTGGGCGCCCCTATTGGTGTTTCCGGAATACGTACCCGCAATGTATTTTAGATTGTAATCGCGCATGCGGTGATTTGGAATAATTATGGGAAAAATTGAGATTTTCGTGATGGGTTTTTTTGGGATTTAGGTGGACGTAATTGGTTTATGTATGAGGGCAATTGAAATTTTATGTATTACCTACCGGCAAATTGGTTTGTAGGTAATGGATTGCGCATAAATTTTTTTTAATGTTGATGTTTAGAATATGAAATTGGATTCAGGATTTGTGCCAATTTTATTTATAAATAGTTTTATAATGGCTTCATTATTAACTATATCTAAAAAATATAAATACGAAAACTATCTATCAAGGAAAGACAGCTACAAAAAAATTTAACAAATTTTCAATAATTTGTTTAGTTTATAATGATAATTCGATTTAATTTACTTTAGTTTTATTTCATATATAAAACAAGAAGAATTTTACAAGTTTAAAATTTTGGCGGATGCGCCGGTGTTAAAAATACCAAAATTTCCAGTTTCTGCAATTTTGGAAATGGAGTAAGGAATCTGGAAACTATAATACTTATATACCTATCACATTTTTATAAACACTCACTTCTATTTAAAAATCAGTAATAATGGACCACAGGTTCATTTTTTAAATTATACAGGGTGGCTCGCTATTGGTAACTTCGTTATTAGTGAAGCTACAAAGTCGGTTAAATTAGCAAACTAGTAGCATTTTTTCCTCTGATTACAATGGTGAAAACAAAAAAACAATTGACCGTCTGGTTTTCAATATATTCAAAAAAAATTAAAAAATTTAAATGGAACACCCTATATATTTTTTATCGATGGTAAATTAAATTCTATACAAAAAATGTCCTCATCTTTTTTTGATAATAATTTAAAATAAGCGAGATATTTTGAAAAAAAGTTTGCAATTCTTTAAAATCAAGTAGCCATAAAACGGAATAGTAATTTATTAAAACCAAACAATCATAATTTTGAATTTAAGCAACTTGAAAAGTACTTGAAAGAATTACGGAAATATTGAAAATTTACAAAATTATAATTTTCATGGCTACTTGATATTAAAGCTTTGAAAACTTTTTTTCAAAATAACTCGCTTATTTTAAATAATTGTCAAAAAAGCATAAGAACACTCTTTGTTCAGAATTTATTTTATCATCGATTTTTGCAAAAATATACAGGGTGTTCCATTTAAAAAATGTTATTTTTGTGAATATCTCGAAAACCAGATGGCCAATTGTTTTTCTGTTTTCACCATTTTAATCAGCGGAAAAAATGCTACTAGTTTGCTAATTTAACCGACTTTGTAGCTCCAATAATAACGAAGTTAGCAATACTGGGCCACTTCGCGTAAACACCCTGTATAATCCAAAGAAAAAAAATTATAAAATCTAATTTGAAATTTAGAAAATTTTAACCTTTTTATCACTACATATTTAACTAAAATTATACTGAAAGTAAACCTAAATAAATTCCCAACTCCTGCCCCAATTTCCAAACTGCCCCACCATAAAATCACAAAAAAACCCATAAAACCAGCTAAGCATTTCTCCACATACTCAAACTGAATTCCAACATTTCCACTGCTTATCCTGCGCTATTCCACGTGTAAAGTGTGTGGTATAATTAAATTGTCGCGCAACTTTACGACTGCCATTAATGACAAAATCATCCTCTAAAATTTGCATTATTCAAAACACCCAACCGTCTTATGATTGCGCGAAAAGCAAAAGCACAAAGCACATGATTTTATCGGGGGTTTTAATCTGCAACATGTCAACATGCCACAAAATTGACAACATTATTATGCGTTTTCTGCAGGGGGTTTTCGAGGATTTTCCAACGAGTGGTCAAATTGTTTATAAATAAAAGTGACCACGAGGTTCTTAGTTACTTACACATTTTTCCAGGGATTTAATTGCCTGTTTATGAACTTTAGTAACACTTAGGTCGTATATTATAATAATGTGCCCTTTTTACGATACGTATCTTGCGAGTGTAAAAAACGAATCCCATGCAAGCGCTAAGAAATTGTTTGTTTTATCTGAACACATCCTAATGACTTTCCTTTAGCCTTTTTCCAAACGCGGCACGCAATTTAAATTAAAACGTATCAAAATTGTTAATGTATGGAAGTGGAACAAGAAATAAAATGTACGTTTTGCATGGGGGTTTCCTTTGTACCATCATTTAAATTCGTCCTGTTTCACAACATAATATATTAACACCTCTTCAACGTCTGGAAACTAATTTAATTACTACTGTCGACAATTTTGGATGACAAATTGTTTTGTTGGGTTTTTAGCACAGTGGGGTTCATTAGCTTTGCTTAAAACGTTTCTATTTAGTAGGTAGCTGAAAAGCAAACTTTAATGTATGCAATCGCTATTAAGATTTTTACGATATAAAAGGCGCTTTTTTACAAACATTATTTTATTTCTATATATTCCATAAACCTCCTTTATGATAAAATAATCGTAAAATTGGTGTGCAAAAACTTTGAGTAGAACACACGTTTGTCCATTTGGATATGGGGAATAATATAGTTTATCTTGCGTGGTTATCTGGACGAAAAAATATACAAGATTTCGTATCTACAAGCGGCAAATTGGGTTGAGAAAAATTGGGGTACATAAATTATAATTCAATGTGTTTGTTTTGGGTTCGTTTTTTGAGGTATCGACAAATGGGGGTCAATAAATAATAAAAATATGTTAAGTTAACCCAGAAATTTGCTTTGGGGGAGGGCGGTGTATTTTCTAGGGAAATTTTTATGAGAATTTGCAAAATGATAAGGAAAATTGTGGTAAAAAATGTGTTAGATCTACTTGGTAAAATTACAAAAATATTGGTACCATTATACAGTTAAATTTTGGATAATAATTTTCAAAGATATTTTTATAAATTAGTACCTTTATCACCACATTGTCCTATTGTATTTATTTAATTGTGTAACACTTTCTGGACATCATAAACTTTTATGGCCACAATTTCAATTTTTTTTCACTTTTAAAAATATTAATTTAGGTAGGCAATTTATTTATGATAATTTTTGGAATATCTTGATTTCAAAGAATTATTTTTCTATGGTTTTAACTTAATTTAAGAATAAATCATGTTGAATTCCTAAGCTAATTTAAATGATCAAAAATTTCGAAAATATTATCTTCTAAGAAAATGTGTTGTAACCCCAATTATTTCAAACTTATTTCATTTTGTGACCAACTTCTTATTATATATTAATCACTCATCATGACTTATTCTTCCACGAATCCAAAACTTGCCCAATAACGTGAAAAATGTTGTATAACGATTACTAAATTACAGTTTGCGCGCTAATAAATTTCCGTAAAACGCCACCACACACACACAAACCGCCTCCCCCAGTCCCACAAAACTCACCCTGATTCTGATGTTGTGATTCATGCCAATACTACCACCACGACCCCACATTCCCCACATTCACTTTCCCACCCCCGTTTAGGATTTCATCAAGAGGCGCGCGTGCCTTGACCTTCCAAACTGGACTTGAACACAAAAACTCGACCAGGCTGCACGTGAAATTGAAAGCTGGTGATTTAATCGAACCAAACCTTGGACTCACAGAGGTCTGCTCTCGCTGGTGGTTACTTGCATGCTAATGCAGGACACAGCGCCAACTCGGACGCAGAAGATTGTTTATGGGGGCTACATTGTAGTAAATCGTAAGGGTAATGGGAAGGGATGGGCACTAGGTGCTTTGGATTGCATTGATGCGGTGGGGGTTGGGCATTGATTTGAGGGGCGCGTAAGCGACTTATCTAAGATCTCTATACTGTGGCCTAGTTAGGAATTTTGTTGCGACGCCACTGGCGGAATTTGGAAAAACATAATTTATATAATTTACGTTATTATCTAGTAGAATCAAATCTTTCTTACAATATAATAAAATCGTAGCTAATCAAAACCGTGTCAGAATATAATTTTACCCTAATCTTAATACCTGTTATTATCTGACGTAAATTATGTTGTTTTCATGCATTTTCTCTTAAAAAATTCTATGCATGAATTCAAAATCCACATTGAGGTCACAAGACAAATTTCCCATTCCCCCCAATTAATATCGTGGTAGACGCCTGCCTTAATACCTAAACATTTTCAACTTTTTACCCCTTAGCCGGGCGGTCAAGTGAACACGCAAGGCGTTTTATGGTCACATAATACAAGGCATTTTTCTCGAATAAACGATGTGGAAAAGTTTGTTTTTATTCAGTGTAATTGCTTTTTACATTAGCACCATTACAGTCTACTATGTAGATATTATGGGGGGTATTTAGGATGTGTATGCGACAAAACACAGAGTAAAATAATGTTATTCTGTCGCTTGAACGAGCGGTATTAACCCACTTTATATTTTAAGAACAGAAATGTGCATCTCGTTAGTGGGTAAATTTGCATAGGTGCGGAAAAAATATACAAAATTACAAACGAAACTAACTCTCTTTATTTAACGATTTTTTTCGTAACATTAATAATCAACTTCTGCATGAGATTTCTTCTTTTTCTTCTTTTTAATTGGTGCAATTTCATTTGGATCATTTATCTCACACTCTTCAAATTTCCTTTTCTTATCCAGTTCATCAACTACTCCGGCTTCAGACGACTTCCTATGCTTCTTCTTTTTTATAGTTTCTTCAACTTGCACTTGAGTCTCGTTAATGATTAGATTCTTCTTCGATTTCTTTCGGTTTTCCTTGACAATCTCTTCCATATTCTCCACAACGTCTTTGTGCTTCGGTTTCTTGTGTTTATGTTTCGTGATTTCTGGAATTTCTTGATTTTCTTGGACTTTTTCATCAATATCCTTATGCTTTGATTTCTTGTGTTTAGGTCTCGTTGTTTCTGGAATTTCTTGATTATATTTCTGTTTTTCCTCAACGTTATCCCGCGTACTCTCCTCGACATCTTTACGCTTAGATTTCTTGTGTTTATGTTTATTTAATTCAGTCTCAACATTGTCTTCAATAATTTGCACGGCTTCTTCAACAGTCACTTTCTTGTTCGACTTCTTTTTAATTTTTGTTGATTCCGCTACTGCAAGTTGCTCAGATTTTGTTTCCTCTTCGCTGTTTTTGCGTTTCTTGTGTTTTTTCTTCACTTTTTCATCATGTGCATCTTTTTGTCTTCCACCATATTCATCTACTAAACTTTTTAAAATATTTTCCATATCATTTTCATTGGCACTTATTTTCTCTTTAGGTTTTTTCTCCTCGACAACCGAAGCTTTATCTTCAGCTTTGATAATAATCTGTTCAATTGCCATTTTATTTGCCGACACCCCAACTCCATTTTTTCCTCGCTTTTTCTTTATTACCTCTAAAACCTCATCTCCTTCTATTTTCTCCACTTTTGCTATATACTTCCGGTCGTACTTTTCCTCGACAACCGGAGCAATATCTTCAGCTTTGCTAATCTGCTCAACTGCCATTTTATTTGCTGACACCCCAACTTCATTTTTTACTCGCTTTTTCTTTATTACCTCTAAAACCTCATCTCCTATTTTCTCCACTTTTTCTATATATTTTCGTTCGTACTTTTCCTCGACAACCGGAGCATTATCTTCAGTTTTGCTAATCTGCTCAACTGCCATTTTATTTGCCGACACCCCAACTCCATTTTTTCCTCGCTTTTTCTTTATTACCTCTAAAACTTCATCTACTTCTATTTTCTCCACTTTTTCTACATACTTCCGGTCGTACTTTTCCTTGACAACCGGAGCATTATCTTCAGCTTTGCTAATCTGCTCAACTGCCTTTTTATTTGCCGACACCCCAACTTCGTTTTTGCCTTTCACTCTCTTTATCACTTCTAAAACTTCATCTCCTCCTTTTTTCTCCAGTTTTTCTATATATTTCCGGTCGTACTTTTCCATCTTTCTTTTATGGCACCTCTTCTCCTCCACTGTTTTCTTAAAATCAAAAATGCGGTTATTAAAAAACGGATTTGTTTCCTCTTCCGTCAATCTTTCAAACACGGCAACGAAAAACCCGTTAGTTAAATCCTCTTGTGGTTTGGCATACAGACAATATTCTCCAATTTCTCCGTATTCATTTGAACCAAAATTCGTCCAGGTGTCATTCAGAAAAGTTTTAGCAGACACCAGTTTGAATAAACTGTTAGTTTCTAGTACTTGTCGTACCACATCCTCGTTTTCCTGTGCTAGAATCGAGCAAGTTGAATAGACTACTCGCTTGGCATTGGGGAATTTTGTTACGGCCCATCTGAGGAGTTTGATTTGGAAACCGGCGAGGTTACCTAGGCGGTGTGGATTAGAGATTTTTTCAAACTCCGGCCTGCCGGTCATTCCTGTCCCGGAACAGCTTGGGTCCACAAGAATGTATTCAACGTTTGGAAAATCCTCTACAGCGTTACATGCCAGGACGTCTTTGTTGATGGTTTTTACGCAAGTGCAGTCGTATTTTTCCATCATTTCCTTCAGCACTTCATATCGTTTTTCATCCCTTTCTACAGCGTAAATAGTGCCCTCGTTGTTCAGTAATGCGGCCATTTGACTAGTTTTCATTCCTGGAGCTGCACACATGTCCAAAACTGTGCTTCCAGGCGTGGGGCCCAAAATGTGCACCGGGAGGCAACTAGCCTATTTAAAAAAACAAACATCAGTTTAAATTAATTTATTTTATATAAATTTTTAAATCGAACCTTGTCTTGTAGGATAATGGCACCGCTTCTCCATGCTTGATGGTTATGGAAGCGTGTTTTGGGTGGAAATATTAGCAGGTTTGGTATGTGGATATCTACGGTGAATTCTTCGTACTCTCGTAGAGTCGAAATTTTTTCGAGGAATCCGGAATAGTCAAGCTTGTCTGTGTGCTGGTAGAGTGTCCAACCTTCGTTGCAGAAGGAATCGATTGCCTCTTCTAAAGACAGCATTATAGTGTTGACTCTTACATAACGAGGCTTTTCAACTGGAAAAATTTTGAAATATTAGGAAATTGCCTAAAAATATGAAACTATTTTCTTATATATTTTTCTAACTTAAAATATTTTTGTTGTTATGAGTCAAGGTAAAAATATATTTTATTATAAGCACATAAATCACGTAAAAATAAAATGAAGACAAATAAAACCAACAGGAGTTTATATCTATATCATTTTATTAATGTTGTAATTATTACAATTATTTTCTAATGAGCCTACATTATTTACAAGCTTTATATGCCTATAATAAGATATTTACAGTACAGTAATACAGTATAAAAAATACTAAACGAATAAATTAACAGGAATGTCTTAATACTGTTATATAACTGTGTTAATCTTGCTTCAAGTTCAAGTCGGTTTTCCTGGGCTCCTCTCCAATCACCTGCCCATCATCATCATACTCGGGATCATAATACGCAATAAGCGCATACCCGATTATGATCAAATTAACCGTGACCACGGCCGCCAACACCGACCAAACAGTATTAGCAAAACCCTCCACATGAAAATAGTCTTTAAGCAAGTGTTTAGTGCCGAAGAACACCCCAAACGGCAACGAGAACATTAGGAAACTAAAGAATAGTAACAGAGCCAGTGCTTTGGCTGCCTGTTTAGTGTGGGGTGGCAACAAAGGGGCGTTTTGTGTGACCACATCATCATCATCGCCCATTTCTGCAAAAAAATATAGTAATTACCTTGAGAAACAGTCGTTTGTGGTGTGGAAACATCAGAAAAATGTGCTTTAAAGATTTGTTCGTATGCCAAGACGGTTTTCACTGGTTTGCAATCAGATTGTAAGGGACTGATGCCCCACAGGAGCTGGGTTACAAGTACCCGGGCTAGCCACGGATTCAAACGCGGTTCTTTAACTAATAGTTGCGATCTTTTAAGTAGCTTGTCAAGTTCCTCATGGTGCTCACAAGCTTTTATTACTAAAGCGTACAGAGCGTCAATGTTCTGAAATAAAAGTAACATGGTTAGGATAGGAGATAACCTCAAAAAAACAGTAAACTTTACTTACAATGTGTTTTTGTTTGAATACAAGTTGTTTAACGCTGGCAAGCTCTTCTTTAACTTGTTGTACTATTTTAGCAGCCACTTTGTATACTCTGGGAACGGGAATTGAGTGCTCAAACATTATAATTACCTTTTTTCAACAAAAAAATCCGCAGAAGACTAGCGTTTCCTGGAAATCTACCCCACGTCACGTTTTTCAGTTTCGCCACTTACATAACAAAAACCCTAAGAATACAAGGGAAGTTAGCTGATGTAGGAAGTTTAGCTAAAATTTCTGGAATATTTTATAAAACTTTGCTGGTTTATAAAATATTAGAATTTAAAGCAGTGGGCTAGTTATGTAAAATAACAACTTTGGAAATTTAGAAACTGATAATAATCTTATTGTTTGTGTTTCTATGTTATGCAACCAGTAATACATTGTAGATTATTTTTCAATTAAATCTAGTTATTTGTACAATTTGATTGATAAATAAATACTGTAAGCATGAATCAATGATTAATTTTATTGTATTTCACGAATATATATTTTTTAATTATACCCAACTTCTCAAGTTTTACCTGTTGGGGGAATTTCATTATTCTACAATTGGCTACATTGTTGTTTTTATGGGTGTACAAGAAAAACGGTGATTAGCAAATAGAATTCTATTAAAACTTGATGAATAACAACAATAACAATAAATAAATTGATAATTTAAACTGCAATTGCAACAGCATTTACTTTAGCATAATTTATCGGTGTTTATTGGACTGGTCCGTGCATGTGGTAATGTATGTTGATAAAAATGAATCAACAAAAATACCATGAAAAATAACTTCTTGGTGTTGAATGGACACAATTTACTGAACACGCATTTATCCCACACAATGGTTTAGTGTCCTCGTTGTGGATAATTACGGGAAAATGGTTCCGGTGCCAGTGGAACGGCCCCGTGAATACGAGTACGATTTTTGGAATTTAGACCCGCCAGAATGCGTCCAACTAACTTGTTTGATGCCCAATGGTATAATAATCCTACTGAACGTCAATCAAAATGCTACGCTTGCAGAAATTAAAGAAGTAACTAGTGGTGAGTTTTTAAATTTCTTCCATAGTATACGATGCGTTTGTAGGATCTTTGGGATGAAGCTGCCAAGTTTCCCCTATACGGGAAACTCCACGATATGTCTGTGTATATATTCTCGCATATTAACAGTAACGCAGAATTAGAAGAGCTCAACGATGAATGTAGAAGACTGTGTGATATCCGGCCAATTGGGGCTACGTTAAAAATAACCGAATGTCGAGGAAACTCGATAGATCACTCAATAAACGTGCAAATCGGGCATTTGATAGGAAAACGTACGTTGAGACGAAGAATAATCACACTCATTACATAAATTCTTAACGTTTCTTTGTAGGTTTACAGGAATTCGACGCACTAAACAGCACGGAAATCAACGACTTCCGTTTCCGTATGCGAAAAACTGGTGACGAAATCGCACAACAACGTTCACAGTTCACCTGGCAAGAAAAACTCTTTTACCAGTTCCGGCCACAAATCACTCAAGATCCGTACATTCTAGATAGTGAATTTAGTGAAATCAACGTTAATATTACGTCCTGGCTCAAGTGCACATCACGAGATTTCTATCCGGACTCACCGGAAAATGAAATGCTGCGCACGACGTTTACTTTTAAAGTGTCCCCACAGATTTACCCCATGGATTTGCTGCGGATGATCTTGGAGAAACGAGCGATCCATTTGAATATCCGCAATGAAAGGCTGAAGGAGTTTGTGTTGAAAGTGTGTGGGCAGGATGAGTATTTAGTCGGGGATTATCGACTGATACAATTTCAGTATATTCGAGACTGTATTTCAATGGATGTTACGCCTGCTATGGTTACGGTGCAAAAGGATGAAATTCCAAGTTTGTATTAAATCATACTTAGCAGATAATAAAACTGAACGTGTGTTTTTGCAGTAACTTTGTCGAATGATTATGAATGTTTGGAAGTGTTTGACAAGCGGCCTAAAAACTCCTACTCAACTTTGACTTTGCGCAAGAAGGGTAAACATATTTCCTCCTGGAGCATCGATCAGAATTTCTCGATAACATTGTGCACTCTTAGTAAATTAAATTGTGATACAAAGAAACAAACAGAGGTAACATTATTATGACAACGAGAAAATTTCTCTTAAATAGATATTTTTGGTAATTTAAATTGTTTCAGATTGGAATGCAGACTGGTTTGTTTCATGGGGGCAAAGCCCTATGCCAGCCTATAAAAACCGCTGAAATTATAATAAATGATAAGTGTGAATGTGAATTTAACGAAAAACTAGAATTCGATATAAAAGTTTTCGATATCCCCCGCAATGCTAAACTATGCTTCGTTGTGTACGAAATAAACAAAAGTGCTAAAGCGAAAAAAGTAAAAGAATCTTCCAAGGTTCGTTTCAATTTCCCCGTCATGAATTTTCCGACTAATCCCTATTTTTCAGGACTCAATGTACAATCCTATAGCATGGGCAAACACTGCAGTGTATGATTTTAAAAACCAGCTAAAAAACGGCGCCATGACTTTATACATGTGGACCTACGCCGAGGATTTAATGTCTGATGATGTGCTCCACCCCCTAGGGACAGTCGTCAGCAACCCCAACGTGGAATACTCCACCGCCTTAACTCTAGTTTTCGACAGTTACGTCAAAGACTTAAACGTTATCTTCCCCGCAATCGAAACCATTGTGACCTACGCAAAGGAAAAGGAAGACGACCGGTCGCCTATAATCCACGACGACAACCTCACCCAGAACTGTCGAAGAATCATCCAAGACATGGAAAACTTGTACGAGGTGCACGACCAAGACCGGAAGAACATCTGGCAGTTGAAGCGGTATTGGATGGAACATGAACCGGATTTACTGCCGAAGCTTCTGTTTTGCATTGATTGGGATAAGCGGGATGAGGTTAGCGAGGTGGTGGCTTTACTGCAGGAGTGGCCGCAACTCCCAGTGGAAAAATCGTTGGAGTTGCTGGATTACGCGTATGCCGATCAGAAAGTCCGTTCGTTTGCTGTTAAATGTCTGGAGAGTCTTAGGTTTGAATATTAGAAACGAATTTAGTTGCATGGTTAATAATTTGGTTTGTAGTGACGAGGATTTGATGCTGTATTTGTTGCAATTGGTGCAAGCGATAAAGCACGAGTTGTATTTAGAGTGCGACTTGGTGCATTTTCTGATATCGCGAGCGTTGAGGAATCAGAAAATTGGGCATTATTTGTTTTGGCATCTTCGGTTAGTATTCTTAATCTTAATCCAGCGTTCGATTATTTAACTTATGTGTAGATCTGAGATGCAAGTACCGGCAGTTTCTGTCAGATTTGGACTGATCCTCGAAGCGTATTGCAGAGGGAGTCAGGAGCATATGTCCATTTTGCAAAGACAGTTGGACTGTGTGGAGAAACTGAAGAAGTGTAGTGAGATTGTTCCAAAGCGGCGTGATAAGGAGAAGGCGCGAGCTAGTTTAAAGGAGTACTTGGCCGAGTTGCACTGGGTTGAGTCGGTTAAACAGCTGAGAAATCCTTTGGACCCCAGCTATAGGTGTCACAAGATTAAATTCGATAAATGCAAGGTTATGGACAGCAAAATGAAACCCCTTTATATTGTTTTTGAAAACTCGGACGTGTGCGGCGATGATATTTATTTAATATTCAAAAACGGCGACGATTTGCGCCAGGATATGCTCACTCTACAAATGCTTCGAATTATGGATAGGCTGTGGAAGCGCGAGGGTTTAGATTTAAGGTTTGTTAATTTCGAAGCTTTACACTCTTCCTTAACATCTCCGTTTGTAGGATGAACCCTTACAACTGTATTTCATTGGAACATCGCGTTGGTATGATTGAGGTGGTTTTAAATGCCGAAACTATTGCGAATATTCAAAAGGAGAAAGGCGTGTTCCTCAAAGCTGCTACGTCTGCCTTCAGAAAAACTCCGATTTTAGGTAAGAGTTTACAAAATATACTAACTGTAACCTAATCATAAAAATTTGTAGCTTGGTTAAAAGACTATAATACAACGGAAGCCGCGTTGAATAAAGCTGTAAACGAATTTACTTTATCCTGTGCTGGTTACTGTGTTGCTACTTACGTTTTGGGTATAGCTGATCGACATTCAGATAATATTATGGTCAAAAAAAGTGGACAGGTTTGTAGTTAGTTTATTTTCGTGTTTTGAGAGTTTTATTTGTTGTTCCGCTCCACAGTTGTTCCATATTGACTTCGGGCATATCCTCGGACACTTCAAAGAGAAATTTGGGTTTAAACGTGAGCGTGTACCCTTCGTCCTAACCCACGACTTCGTTTACGTCATAAACAAAGGACAAAAGACTGCATTAGAGTTTAAAATTTTCCAGGAGTATTGTGAAAAGGTGATGAGAGTTTAGTTATAAAATATAACATTTTGTTAAATAATTGTTTTTTAGGCTTTCATGATTTTGCGTAAGCACGGTAGTTTAATATTGTCATTGTGTGCGATGATGATCTCCACAGGGTTGCCGGAATTAAGCTCGGAAAAAGATCTTAATTACCTGCGAGAAACTTTGGTATGTTGTGGAGTTGTAAATGTATTCGTTTTAATAGTTTTTTTTTAGGTGTTATCGAAAACCGATGACGAAGCACTGAAACATTTCCGGACTAAGTTCGATGAGGCTCTGTCGAACTCGTGGAAAACCTCGCTGAATTGGGCCTCGCATAATATATCGAAAAATAATAAAACTTAGTTTAGCCCTTATGTGGATCTCAGTAACTTATTTTTCTAACTAATGTGTTGCCAAAAATACAGAAAAAAGTGCCAAGATAAAATTATAGAAGTAAATAAAACAAGAAAGCGGACAAGTTTTTTGCATTACTCCCATAAAGAAATTTGTATATAATATATTCTATTGTACAAAACGTCTTTTAAATGTAATTATAATCGAATATGTTCACTATTATTTTTTAAAGTAATTACATATACCCAAGCTGGGGACAGTTGCGTAATTTCTTGGATTTTTATTTAATTAGTGTGTGTAAAATCCAAGTGAATCTGCAACTGGCGCGCTTGCGAATCAATCTTCATGTTAACTTTCAACAATGCAATGTAATTAAGTTTTAATTTAATTATTACATACTGACAAAAACCAATATAACTGTTATGATGTACAAAATGTATAAATATTATTTTAGTGATTAATTTCGAGTGCAAATGCCTACAAACCTATAAAATATTCCTACAAATATATCGCATTTTTTTTTCTTTTTAAACTGTTTTTTATTGTGAAGCCCTGTTTGAAATTATCGATTCCCTACGCCACTGTTTCAGTTTTTCTTTCACCCTCCACAAGTTCTAGGAATCGGAAATAAATACTTTAGCAGCACATAGAAATTCGATCTACCAAATGAACTCTTACCATGGCTCAATTTACACACCAGGTATAATTTTTACTTGACTAAAAGAAATTAAATAGCGTATTATCAAGTTGTAGTCTACTAAGTAAAGCTAACAAGAACTAATCCTGCAACCAAATAAATATTAAACAAGATAATAAACACAATCGTGGGTGCATTATTATCTAATTTAAATAAAGGAATTATTATATAATTATACTTCTTGTGGTTTTATGTCATGGATATGGACGAAACAACGCCGCTTTTACTAGCAGGATCCAACAGAAAAATCGAAAATGCAGAAACGGTAAGTAACTTAATTCCACGCACAAACCTTAAATCAAAACCAAACTTTTAGAGCTCCAGTTCTGAATCTTTATCTGATAAACTGGCGTCTTGCAAAATTCCTATGGACTATGGCACCGAGTCGAGCACAAAAAAAATCCTACCACTCGAAGAACGCATCACCTACACTTGGAACGACCTAAACGTCTTTATCGATAGTAAAACTTACAATAAAAGCCGGTTTTTTTCCAGCGGAAAAACCGCCAGCATTGAAAGAAAACACATTTTGAAAAACGGTACCTAAAACCAAAATGTAATTTTTTTCCTACAGTACTTTTCTAGTGAATGGCGTGGCTTATCCTGGGGAACTCCTGGCGATTTTGGGGTCGAGTGGTGCAGGAAAAACGACGTTTTTGAACGCGTTAACATTCAGATCCCCCAGGAATGTCACTATAACGGGAACGAGGTGCGTTAATGGGAATCCTGTGGGTTCCAGATCGCTCACTAGCCAATCGGCGTATGTGCAGCAGGATGATTTGTTTATTGGCAGTTTGACTGTGAAGGAACATTTGGTTTTTCAGGTGAGGATTTTGGAAAAAGTAACTTGGAAAAATTGTATGTAATTTCAGGCTTTGGTCCGGATGGATCGGCATATTTCTTATGAGAAACGCATGAAGCGAGTAGATGAAGTTATTTCAGAGGTAGGTACTTAGATAAATTTTGAAGACCCTAAAAATTATTTTTGTACAAATTCTTTTAGCTAACTTTAACCAAATGTCAGAACACTCGGATAGGCACGCCAGGCCGTATCAAAGGCATCTCCGGAGGCGAACAGAAACGCCTCTCTTTCGCCGCGGAAGTCCTCACAAATCCCGCTTTAATGTTCTGTGATGAACCCACCTCCGGCCTGGATTCTTTCATGGCCTTAAACGTAATCCAAGTCCTGAAAACCTTGGCACAAACTGGAAAAACTGTGGTTTGCACCATCCACCAACCATCCTCGGAATTATACTCGATGTTTGATAAACTATTATTGATGACTGAAGGTCGTATAGCATTTTTGGGCACCCCTTTGGAGGCTGATGAGTTTTTCCGAAAGTAATTTTAGGTAAAAGTAGTTGGATTATGTAATAAGGATTTTTTTAGGGTGGAGGCACCGTGCCCTCGCAATTATAATCCAGCAGACTACTTCATCCAACTGTTGGCCATTGTGCCTGGACGCGAAGAATCCTGCCGGCAGGCTGTTAGTTTGATTTGTGATTCGTATGAAAACTCGGAGCTGGGAGTGAAAACCGCGTTGGAATCCGCGGCTATTGTAAACTAATTTACAGCAAAATCTTGTAACAATTAATTAGAAGTTTTTGCAGAATAAGCAGCATATTTACCACGATGTTTGGACGAATGGTGATGCGTGTAAAAGCCCGTACAAAGCCTCTTGGTGTGCTCAATTCCAAGCGGTCCTTTGGAGGTCTTGGTTAAGCATTATTAAGGAACCACTTCTAGTAAAAGTGCGACTAATCCAAACTACGGTAACACGAAATTAAAAAAAAAACAGTAATTATTTTAAAAAATTGTAGATGGTGGCTTTAGTTACAGGCTGCATCTACTTCGGACAGGAAATCAACCAGGATGGCGTGATGAACATCAACGGAGTGCTGTTTATATTCCTGACCAACATGACTTTCCAAAATGTTTTCGCTGTTATAAATGTAGGAAAATTATCGCAGATTTTATATAAGTACCTACAATTTTTTTCCTGAAGGTTTTCTGTGTAGAGCTTCCGATTTTCCTGCGGGAAAACCGTAATGGAATGTACCGGACTGATGTCTACTTTCTAAGTAGGACACTTGCGGAAGCCCCGCTGTTTGTTTTCATGCCGATACTCTTCACCTCCATCAGCTACTTTATGATAGGATTGAACTCGGAGCAACCGCGATTTTTTATCACATGTGGGATTATGACGCTGGTAGCCAACGTAGCCATCAGTTTTGGTTTAAAAAATAAATATTATGCTGGGCTATTCATAATTGATGTTTATTATAGGTTATTTGATATCGTGTGCGGCTAGCAGTGTTTCTATGGCACTATCCGTGGGGCCCCCGCTGATTATACCGTTTTTACTGTTTGGTGGCTTCTTTTTAAACGTTAGGCAAGTGCAACCCTATTTGTTTTTACAAATAAATTAGTTACGGTTCTAGGTCCATTCCAATATACTTCCAATGGCTTTCGTATTTGTCCTGGTTTAAATACGGTAATGAGGCGCTTATGATTAACCAGTGGGAAAATGTGACGAGCATTGATTGTCCTACAGGGAATTTAACGTCTACTTGTCCGAAAGATGGACATGTGGTTTTGGAAATTTTCAATTTCCAGGAGGTATTTTTGGAAGGTTTTGTAGGAAAATTAAATGTAATTTTTTTTTGTTTTAGATGCACTTCAATTTTGATTTGGTGTGTCTGTGTTTACTTATTGTAGGATTTAGATTTGTGGCTTTTCTGGCTTTGTTGTTTAAGACTAGGAAACACGAGAAATAAATTTGGAATAGTTTTGTTGGAAAAGTGTACCTATTGGTTTTTATGGAAATAAAATTCGAAGAATTCTAATGATTTGTTATTATTTATACCTTGGAAATTTTTTTATGTACATACCTAACTATGCAAAAACTTTATTGGGGCTACAGTGCTGTAAAAATAGTACATGACTCAGATTTTATTGGAAATTATAATATTAAAATAAATATCATTTTTCGAACAGGAGAAATAAAATTTTTATGGAAATAAAGTCGAATAATTTTAATAATTCTTGAGGGTTTTAGTCAAAAAAAAAATACTACAAAACTCAAATTTTATTGAAAATTGTAATGTAATTGTGTATATTAAAAAAAATTTACGTTTTTGCAACCTGAGAAATAAAATTGTTAAAAAAAATGTATACATGTTTTTATGGAAATAAAATCAAATAATTCTTAAAATGCAAAGTTCTAACTGTATTTTAGGTCGACATTTGAAAAAAAATACTCGGATTTTATAGAAAAATGTAATATTGTTGCGTACATAAAAAAATACCTATTTTCGGAGGCTACTCGTATAGAAATTTTTCCGCTCCATCGAATTTATTTATAACATAATACAATTTCTTGTCTCGTATGTGTTAATTTTCTAAATTTTATCTTAATTTTTATATAATTTTCATAATTTAGCTTCTATTAATTACAAATCTAGCGGCAGCTCAAGATATTTAACAATTTTACCCTCACACGCTAACCAGCCTAAAATCCTCCTCATTTCCACTCGATATTTTGTAAAACAATCCCAGAAAAGTAGGGGACATAATCCGCGCTTGTACGCCAGTCTATCTACTTGTATCAATTTACAAATACACATTTACCTGAAATTAATACAAAACCAACAAAATTAAATTAAACATTGTTCTTAAACCCAAAATAAGAAATTCAAGAGATAACTGTCTCCCATAAGTCCACAAATATTTAAACAGTAGTTATGTGTGATTAACTAAAAGTGGAACTGCGTTAAATTACCAGCTTAGTTTTATAATTTGTGAAAATGTTTTCGGGTGATACGGATGAAACTCCATTGGTTATTTTGAAAAATAATGGGGTGAATAATGGCAATGGATCCTTACAGGTGAGTATTTTATTATAGTTATACCTAAATAAATATTTGTTGTGAAATAAAATAATTTTATTAGTAAGAAAGTCATGTAGTTATTTTAACTTCTACCGCAAATAATATATCAAGTTTCACGTACATACTCGTACAGCGGATTTATTATTAGAATATTGTATTTCTATATGAGAATAAACGTTTGATATCGAATAAAACCACTTTTAATATAACGGTAATAATAAAATCTTAACTTCTAATTTTTTGACCAGAACGATTTTGAAAGCCTGAGCTTCAGTGGATCGCTACCAAAACGCAACCGAACCTACAGTAGATGGTCCCCAATAGACGAAGGAGTCACTCTAGCTTGGAGGGACTTGTCCGTCTACGCCAAAAACAACAAAAATGATGGTTTAAAATACAAACGAATAGTCAACAGCGGTAAGGCGGCTTTCCTTAAAAAAAAAACTCGAATTAATTTATTTTCTAGTAACCGGAGCAGTGAAAGCTGGAAGTTTAGTGGCGTTAATAGGCGCCAGGTAAGGTATCTAAGTCACTATTAAAATATTTTCCTTACAAAATTTTTTGTTTAGTGGCGCAGGAAAAAGCAGCATGATGGCAGCGTTAGCCTACAGAACCTCAGGTAGGTAAGATTTTTAGTTTTTCGTCTAAAATCCTCTAAAAAACTTTGTAGCTGAGATGGAAATCGAAGGTGATGTTTTGATAAACGGACGGCCTATAGGCGCCTATATGAAATATTTAAGTGGCTTCATGCACCAAGAGGATATTTTCGTCGGTGCTTTAACCACCTGGGAACACATGCACATTATGGTTTCTATTCTCAAACCTAAACCCCTCATAATATATTCAAATAATTTTTTAGGCTCGACTTAAATTGGATCGCAGAACCAGCACCGGTGACATCCAGAATAAAATTAAGAAAATTTTAAAGGATTTAGGTTTAACTAAGTGCTTGCATACAAGAATTGGTGCTTTGGGTGAGAGTAAAGCACTGTCGGGGGGTGAGAAGAAACGCCTGGCATTTGCAACTGAGGTAAGTACCTGTTTACATTTTCTAATATTTTATTGCTAATTTATATTTAGCTGCTCACTGATCCTCCGATTTTATTTTGTGACGAACCAACCACTGGTTTGGATTCGTACTCAGCCCAAAAACTTGTGAGGATGATGAACGCTATGGCGTCCAGTGGAAAAACAATACTTTGTACTATTCATCAACCATCCTCAGATATTTTCGCCATGTATAGTCAAATTATTCTGATGGCTGAGGGGAGGATTGCCTACATGGGATCCACAGCTAACGCCATAGAATTCTTCGATAGGTACGAGTAGTAAATAAATAAATCTGATAAGGGTTGCAATTTGATTTTTTCTAGCCTAGGGTACGTTTGCCCCTCAACTTACAACCCTGCAGATTTTTTTATAAAAACCTTAGCTAACACACCAGGTTGTGAAGAAAGCAGTAAAATGGCGATTAAAAGGATTTGTGATAATTTTGTTATCAGTGATTTTGCCAAGGAAATTGATCTGGTGGTGCAGTACGAGTTTCATATGGGGCGTGCAGTTATGGTAGAAAAATATCATAAAAAAAATTATAATATAAATATTTTTTTTCTAGCCCAAGCACTTTTCCTTACGGACCAACTAGTAGGTTCCTCCGAATATTTCCTTTATAAATTAATAAAAACCAAACTTTTACAGCAAGGAACTCTTCTGGTGGTCCAAACTCTACTGGTTAACCCATCGATGGTTCCTAGAGATTCTACGCGACCCTTCCGTGCAAATTCTAAGAATCTTACAAAAAATTGTTAAAACCCTTAATTTTATTTAGCCAAAAATTAACTCTATTTTTTAGGGCATAGCAATCATGGTTGGTTTATGCTACTTAGGAACGAACCCCTACACCCAAAATGGTATTCAATCGGTACAAGGGGCGATTTTCTTGTTTGTTACCGAAAATACTTTCACTCCTATGTATTCAGTTTTGTCGGAGTTTCCAGAAAAAACCCCAATTTTTATCCGGGAGTACAGTGCTGGTTTGTACCATCCTGTGGTTTATTATCTATCCAGAATATTTGCGATGGTAAGTAAGAAAAAGGAAAAAATTATCGCCCCCGGGTGGGCTCGAACCACCAACCTTTCGGTTAACAGCCGAACGCGCTAGCCAATTGCGCCACGGAGGCCATGCATACATTGAAATAGAATCACGTATAATAAGTCAACGACTGATTATTATTTTTTTTGTTAATTTTTATTAAAATATTATCGTATGCTTTATATTTGCTTTTAATAGATAATTTGTATTCAATTACAACTGCTTTATCTGCGAAATAGGTTAATATGTTTGAAATAAACAAAAAATAATGTAGATTCCTGCATTATCTTCGCTAAAAATTATTTAGAAAAATACGATGTATTAACTTGTGGATTTTATAAAAAGCAATATTTGTTACGTTATAAAGATTTAATTTTGCAATTTTGATGATTGTTTAAGCATTTCTTGTTAAAAAACTCGCCCTGGTCCATGCTGCCATCTACCAAACTAAAACCTAACCAACATTATTCAAATTCATTTGTTTGAGTTTAACAGTTATCAGTTATCCTTCGAAAATATTCCAAAACCACCACAACTTTAATAAATAACACATCTAAAACAACAACAATTTCATATATCAACTTTTACGACGTAACGCCACGTTATTTAAGCAAAAAATTTTTTTCAGATTCCAGGACTCGTAATCGAACCAGTCCTTTTCGTCCTTATTACCTATTGGTTATCTGGCCTTCGAGCAACTGCTTATGCTTTTTTAATGAGCACACTGATCGCCAGTTTAACCATGAATGTTGCTACTGCTTGTGGTAAAATTTTTTTTCTACGATCAGAATTTTTTATTAAAACCATTTTTTCAGGAGTTTTCTTTTCCTACGCTTTTAACTCGGTTCCAACTGCTATGGCTTATTTGGTACCGTTCGATTATGTGCTTATGATAACATCTGGATTGTTTTTCCGATTAAGGTTGGAAATTAATATCTACAAAAATTCGTTCAAAAATTATTTATTTTGGTTTCTAGCTCGTTGCCTATTTTGTTTTCCTGGACCAAGTACTTGTCTTGGATTATGTATTCTACGGAATCTTTAAGCATTATCCAGTGGTCCCAAATCGTTAATATTAGTAATTTTTGAATTTTTCCAGTAAAAACTAATTTAATGAGGTGTTATTCTTTCTAGCTTGCGAAGTGGACAATTTGGATATTCCTTGTATAACTGAAGGTGAAAAAGTGTTGGAAAAGTACAGTTTTTCCGAGGATAACTTACTGAGGGATATTATAAACTTATTTTTGCTGTGCGTTGGATTCTATTGTTTGGGTTATTTCTGCCTGTGGTGGAAAATTAGAAGGAAATAATTTCTGGAAATTTTTATTATCATTACTGTAATCTAAAACGGATTAATTAAAAAATAAACCAAATTTCCCCAGTAGCGCACGCGTTTTTGATACATTATTTAGCATATACCGTTTTTCGTCCTGCACCATGGGGATCTCGCTTATCTTAAGAGATACAAAGTCAGTTAAATTAAAACAAAGTTGCGCATTCTTACGCTGATCAATATTCCGAAGAGAAATTTGAACTATTGTTTTTCATTTTGAAGTTATTGTAGAAAAACAAAAAATTGTAATTTTCGTTTTTAATTTTTCAATTGAAAACCCATAAAGTTACGTATTTTTAACTAAGACATTCTTAAGGCACTTTTTTACGAGGAATCCGAATATGTCATTGTATTTGCCATGGCGTCTAAGATGGCAGAGAAACAGTAGTCAACTTTATTTTTTCTTATGGTCGCCATATTGGATTTATACATTTTTTAATACAGCTTTTTTTCCTGTTTACGATAATTTATCACACATGATAGTTAAGTTTTCTATTTTGGCGGAAATTCCAAATTATTCGTTTTTTCGAAGGGTGCTTTGGGAAACAAAATTGTCACACAATCCCCATGGTGCCGGTCGAAAAACGGGCACCCTGTATGTAGTTTCCTCTTTAAAATACGATAATAATTAAAAGCGCATACTTAAGTTTGTTTAGGTTTGATAACTCATTGTGCTCGTGACCCATATTTATAAAAATAGTAACACGATAATCAGTTCGAAAAAAAGCTCCAAACTTGGCCTGACCTCTATGTATAAAAATAGTGTACTAGCTGCGGATGATACTCCGGATCAATGTTCACTAAATCCCAGAGAAACTCGCTTTATTTCACTAACCTTAAATTTATTAAACTTTGATCCTGTTTACAAGGACAATTAAATTATCGTGGAAACTTGCACACAAGCAACACTGCCCCCTACACTTTCATTGAGTTTTCCCGCATGGTAAGCGCTTCCTACGCCCACATTTCCCCTGCGTAATTTTTCTAAATTAAACCCAGTGTTTATTTACATACTTATAAACTTCCACATAATTTTGAAAATTAAAAATCTCGCGCGTTTCCACGCGCCGGTCCGCGCCACAAGCGACCCCTACCGCCGATCCAGTTCATCCCTCGCAACTGTCATGGTGTACATTTGACAGCCACACAAAAGTGTTTGTGTTTAAAAATATCGCGATTTATCGAGTTTTTGTAATAACATGCACAACGAATTGTCAAAAACAGCTGTATAAGTGGTGTGTCTATCGGAAAATCGGACAATTTCTGTCAGGAAAACCAACCAGCAGTTGCCAGGCAACCAAAAAGCCAAGTGGAGAGAGTGTTGTGGTTTGGGGGCCCCCTGAAAATTGTGCTGCGGAAGTTTTCACCTGATGCTGATAAAATGTAAGGAAATTGATAGTTGTCATGTAGTTGAGAGGGATTTGCCAGATATTTCACGCCTAAACCGGTTTGGGTAATCGTAGGAGATAACCTATAAAAATTTGGAAAAATTTCCAAAAAAAAAACTATTAAACTCCCTGATTTATTCTAAAAACACTGCGGGATGTGGATTATTGTTATCTAGTACCCATAGTACAATGGGTTTGTTTAATCAATATTCCATGCGTGTTCATTCAGTTTTAATTTGCTTTTAGTAACGGTTATCTAATTTCCAGATTCATTTAGTGCCAAACGGCCTTCAATTTTCTGCTCTATAAATTTACCATCGAATTTTATTTGCGTGAATTTCTAATGAAATATAATTTTTTTCTCTAGAATAAAATCTGGAAGAAAAACTGTAAGATTTATTTTAAAAACAAGCCAGGAATTCTGCTTTATAAATTTACAATAAATTGAATTTTTTTACGTGAATTTCCAAATGGAAATATTTTTTTTTGTAGGTATATGATGATATAACCTCGCTAGGATTGTGGTTTTTACCATGTGACTAATTGAAGAAATATTACATAAACCACAATAAAATTCGTTTTTTCCAAATTTTTTGCGTCATTTTAATATTCATCAATTACAGCAGGATTTTTCTGGCCCAGCCTCATTCTATTTAGTGTCTTAACTAATAATTTCCAGAAACCTTTAAAAGTTAATTAATTTTCAATTTACCGAGATGATGGAAGTGTGCTGAAGGGGCAGCGTCGTTTTTAATAATTAAAATTCCGTTTAGCTTTTAGTGTTTTACTTAGAATTTTTTCCTACTGTGTGGAATTTAAGATGATTAATGCAGTTTGGTTTAAAGCATTGATAAATCACATTAGAAGTGCTAAATAATACAGACGACGACGACGATGGCAACGCAGACTTTTTCCACGAAAATTTCTTTTTAAACTAAAATCGGTTTTAATTACCGTAAAGATTAATTATCAAGCTTTTCAGTTATGAAGGAAAAATAACCGCCGGATTCATTTTCCACAAATAACTATATGGTGTAGTTTTGAAGTTGTGCTATTTGCCCAAACCCTTTGTTTGAGCTCGCCCAGCCAGCAGCCAGTAGCAGCCCCTGCCTCCTGCATGTAAAAGGCTGGCGATGTGCGGCGATAAGCTTGCGTGGGGAAATTTGAATTCCCGGTCCAAAGCATGAGAGATGAAAGCCGGTGGGCCCGTGGCACGCACAAAGTCGATACAATGCTAATAAAATATTTATAAGGACCCATGTAAATTACCGTTGTGAAATATTCAATAAACAATGTTATTAGACTACCAAACTTCTAATAATAACCCCCCGAAATATATATTAAACTGGGTTTCGTTGTTAAACAGCCCGGTGTGTATTGATTGTTGATATAAAACGGCGACAAGGGCATGGAATCTGTACATAACAAATTACACGGTGATAGTGGAGCGTAGAAAATTGCGACTTTGAGAAAAACGACAGGACTGTAATAAGATTTTGTGGGCCCTTACACCTTTAAAAAACTAAAGTACAATGTGAAAACTAACAGGAATCGAAAAATGCAACCGGAAATTAAAAGGCGTTTGTATAGCTCAAGCTATTTAGTCACTTTTTCAACTGACCTTATCCGACAAAATTATTATAAGTAAAATCGAACTAGTAGCTATAATAGACTTTGTCCCTCCCACCGAATTAATAATTTTCTAATGATCTGCCTCGTGTTTGATGTTGTTTGTGTTCGACACAATTAATTTTAGATCTGCAACTTAGCACTCAGCCCTAATTTGGTTTGAGGTAAATCGACACGAAAGTGCATGCATTAAAACGACTGTACACAAACAAACGCATCCACCGGGCACATCACCAAATTAATCACATAAAGATCTTGGATTCAGGTGTGAGTACGTGTGCCAGACTTGATAATTAATTGGATCTTATTCATCATGCACTTGTGAGATGCGAACAATTTTCATTTGGAGGAAAAAACCGCGTCGTGTTTGACAGAGACGGATGTGTTTATAATGGTTTTGGTTTCATATTTGGGCGAATTGGTTTGGCTGTAATAATATCAATCCGGGGTTGTCTTAATGGAACGTGGGGTAAAAACGCAAATAGAACATTGGAAACGTGGATTTTTATCTAGATAAGTGGATTAGGAAGCGGGCGATGATGTGGTGGGTGGTGAAGGTAGGTAGATTGAAGCTAATGTGGAAATATGTGCGCAACATGCGATGATATTCCTGTAATATCTAATATTGTGGAGGTTTTTACACTTGTGGAAAATTCGAGCTGCCAGACAGATATATTGGAATGTGATGTTTCAATTTTGTACTCGTAGCTCCAAAATTAACTCTTAGAAACATGATGAGTTGAAATCCAAAAACTATAATGGCTCTAATATGCGACATTCCCTATTCCTGATGAAGTTGCACACCGCCATCATAAAACCAAGTGTACTGCACATAATAATAAGTTTATTATACAATAATAATAAAAGCAGTGTGCGGGAAGTTAATGCAAAACGGGTGTCGTTTGCAATATTCTTTCCTTTAATCCACTTTCATTATCCTGGTTTAACTGAGCAGTAAACGTGGTGCTGTGTATGTATTTATTGACTGAAGCCATTGCAATACGGTGGATGTCACGATAACAAGACATAATCATCGTTGCTGATTAATAGTGTTGCATTATGCGACCTCTATGGGGGTTGCTAAATGATTAATTAATGTAGAACACAAACGCCTTAAGCCCCAACCTGTCCCCCAGGCAGCCTGTCTGTCACAAGAACTTGATGATGGTGTTGTTCCGTCACCATCATGCACATGGAAAAATTGTATAGTAACAACAAATAAGTTAAATCGAAATTCTGGCGTTTAGCAAACAGACAAAGCGCATTGTGTGCTGTTGATGTGTCACCAAGCGGGATTTCCCCGATCCACACCACCCACAGGTTTTGTTTGTTTACCAATAAAACCAAACTGAAATATTTGTAATGACTTATTGATATGGCATAATATCGATGGGGGCAGTTTGACCATGCAACGACCCTTCCACATCTGCTTCAACAATGGACATTGACAGGCCAGCATTATTTGCCCATGTTATCTATGTTCAGGTTCATAATTTATAATATGCAAAATGCATATTGTTCGTAACTGCGAGATAAACACGGACACACTCTCTGTGAAAATGTAATCCTGATTCATAGCCGTAATTCTGGAGCGAAAACTTCACCATCATATAATAATAACACCACACAGATACAGAGAAACGGAGGTGTGTGTGTTGGAGGGCTTTTTGTGAGAAGCACTGATATGAAAGAAAGAGTCTTTTACGCTCGTAAACTCACAGATATATTTATACTGGTTTTTCAGTTTGGATTGTTGTTGTGGTGGTTTAGAGTTGGAAGAAGTTGATGTTTCAAAATTGTTCGGCAACATTTCAGGATAGACATGTTATGATGTATTTGGGATATTAAATAATCAAAAAATAAATTCTGAAGGTCGGACAAGTACCTATCCCCATATCAGCCATAATAATGACCAGCTATAGTTAGTAAATAGATTATTGAAGATCTAGTTGATATGAATTAAGGCATTATTTTAAGGCTACATTTCAAAGTAAAAGAGAGTGTAGGAAAAACTCTGTTACTGTGAGATCTGGTAAAAGAGAAGGTCCTTTGAAAATAAGGCATAATCCCCGTCACTCATTGTGAATGTTATAAAACGCTCTGATTTGAAGGTCCTTATACATAAATCTTCAGATTTCCACTAATTTCCAGAGAAGCCTCCTTTGAATCCCCGATAAATCATTCAAATAGCACTTAAAAAAAACATTTTGCACGAAACCTCACTTTTACGTCCTCAACTAACATTTTTATTCAAATCGCCGAGATTTATTTACCCAAAAATTCAGAAATACCACGCGCGCATGTAAACAGCTAATACCAAGTGGCTTATTTCCTTTCTAATGCTAAGGCTACAGACGAAATGTTATTTTCAATTCGAAAACACCCTCGCTTAAATGCCATTAAACACGCGACGAAATCAGCATAAGGTTTTTCTTAAATGTCTGAATAAGTTGTATAGGAGGGTAGGTATACACATAGGGAGCAATAATTTGTTGTGGCGAATTTTTTGCGCTATATGAAACTTTTTTTATGGTATATTCGTTCAGTAAACAGATTTGGGTGAGTTACAAGCGGCACCCGGACATAAACCGGAAGTCGATGCCCAGAATAGTTTTGCCCCCAATATTGATCGGTTTTTCCGATATATTTATATATGTATGTATATATTCCACATAAATATTTATTTTCGCAGTAGATAAGCTAGACTAGAGGAGCAAAAAGCGCACTTCTGGTGTATTAGGTATTATTTAACATCAGTGTGGAGCGCCAAATTCAATCCAATTATTAATGTGAATCTGTGCGCGTCGCGCGTTTTGTTGGATCTTCATGTCGGTTTTTCCCGCTCTCCAGAGTTATGAGCTATGCAACGAACGACATTAATTCGTAATGATGTTTGCAATCATGCCAGATGATTCTAACGACAATCCCATCGATTTTTTGATTGGAACCGATATAGAAGGGAGGAGGCGGCCCACCACATTGCAAAACAAATACGGGATGAACTGGGTCATCCTGGTGGATTTTATGGTGTTGGGGGCGGCGGCGTGCCAGCAGTTAAAAGGTTGAGAGGGAAATTGAAAATTGAAATTCGGCACGGTGGCTGCCGAAGGCAAATTGAGAGGCGGTGTGATATGCTAAGTCGAGTTGGCTGTGACAAATGGACCTAGCAGAACCGCCCTTAGCCGGTTACCGATCATGTTATAGAGAGAGAATGAGGTGAATTGTATGCCCCTGCCCGGAAATATGGGCGCCTGTCATCCCTTAGACACCGTTGGGATGATATAGACCATTTCGGAAAAACTTGAGGGGCTAAGGGGATGTGGATATATTCCCTCGATGTATTACCGCTTCATACACCCCCGGTTTGCTATACGAGGCTTGCTTTATTATCTAAACTGTCTCCTTGGGATGCCGTAGATTGACATTCGATTTAAACGAAAAAAAATCAGATGGCGATGGCGGTTTGTTTAAATGTGAAGGACCAGAATGGTTTATTTGAATTACAGTTATGATACAGGAGAAAGGTGATGCTGATGACTCTTGAAAAATTACAAATTACTTTAAAATGAGCTAATTTTGTTAAAGAAAATGGTTTTATGTTAAAGAATGTGTAGCGGAGGAATCTTATCCCTATCTTAACCTAGACACTTGGACCAAAACCGGAAAAATCAAGCTTACACAATTTTACGACACTCTTTAAACAGTGCCCAAATTTATGGCTTGTAATTAAACTTGAATTCAACTGTAACCCCTTTTATAGTGTCGTCAGGTGTTAGGAAAAACGAAACAAACCAAACGATATTATTTACGCGACTTGTGCTCTACCTATTTGGGTCGAATTAGCATAAAATCCCATGCAGAGTCGCCCCCACAGATTAACCCAACTGCAAGCGTTGGTGGCATAATTACCCAAAAGATGCACCATCATGTATGCGTTGTAAAATTATTTCGCAAAAACCACCACGCGCCAAGTATTTTCAGGGTTAAAAACAACATAGTCGTTTGGTTGCACGTATTATAATACGGGCCCCCTCAAACACACCAGCATATATAAAGTTATTAAATGAAACCTGAGGAGTGGTTGTGCTATTCACAAGGGTGAATTTAGTATAACGAAGCGTTTAACTAATGAATTTCGTTGCTAGACTAGAGAGTCGAAAAGGAACGCGTACGGGTTTTGCTTGTTCTCTCTTGCCCACAATTTTTTTTACAGCCTCCACCGAAATAAACCGCATTGTAAAAAATGTCTGACTTATGAATGTGGTGGTGGTGCTGTTGCCTGGTGGTGGAGGTGGATGCCTTGCCGGCGGTTCCTGGCTTTGGATTTCGGGAATTTCGCTATATTAAATCTACCGCCTTCTCGGAGTTTATGCACATTGTAATTTATTAACACCACCTTCCACGTGCTTTGGATTTTAATATAGTTCGTACTAGAACTGGGAATCGACTTTTTCAATAATTGGTTAGGTTTATGAATTATTACCATATTTAAAATTAAGAAATTTGTCTACAAGAAATTTTAAAATTTTGGTGGATGCGCCGGTTTAGATAAATTAGATTATGACAAAGTAAATATTGACTTTATAAAAGGAAGAAAGTTGTCAAGTTGAAATATTGGATCTACCAATAATGGCGTTGATTCTGATTATTTGATGGACACGCTCTTGGTTTGTTAAAGGGATGAAACAGCCACTACTAGCCGCGGGGTGAGAGGGTGTTAATATCCAGCTACAACATACGCTTTAACTAAACGCATCCATTAGGCTAATAACATTTTTATAAGACAAATCGATGACCTAGATTTGGCCCATTGAGAGACCGACGACAAGAGCCGCCGGTTTGCCGTTGGAAAAACTCGCATGAATGACACCCCCATCAACATTCCCCGTCCCTTATATTTAGTAAAATAGCTGAGTGTATTAACAACCGACCAACCGGTGTGTCCCTGATAAGAGATCACTTCCACAGTTCCAGCCACCCACACACCACAGTTTTGAAATTAATTAAATTCGTACGTGATAAATGGTTCCGATTGTATCAAGTGAAGACAATTGAACAAATAAAACACGAGAATAATTGTGCACACAGCGCTGAAGCAGAAGCAGAATCCGTGTGCTGTGTATTAGTCAAAAGGATAGGAGTCAGGAGTCAATTTTCGGGGGATAATAAATGAATTGAGCATGGAGTGTGTGAATGGGTGTTGTATGGAAGCAGTCGGGGCAATGATGATGAATACTACACGTGTTTAGATGTTGGAGGTGGTGGTGGTGGCGGCGGTGGTGCAGCGGGGCGAGATAAGGCAGTGTAGTAGAAGGAAACAGCTATTAATACTGATTACCCAAGATGCGGACTGATACATGCATTGTATGATGATGGATGGCTGTTAAAAGGGGGGTGTTAAATGATTTAGACACGGTGTTGCTAGAGCTGTTTTAAAGATGTATTATATAGGGTTGGATTTTACATAATTATATCAAAATGGGCTGATCTTGACCATTAAATTTTAAATCAATGTAAAATTCTTGCTATTAGTACGAGAATTAAAAAAATAATCATCTTAAACGCTTGTTCTAAAGACACCAGCTGAAGATCTAACGAAACGTCAATAACGCGACGTAACCCAGAAGAATTTGTTCCAATGTTATAAAGTTATAAAGAGGAGGCATTCTTAAGTATTAACTGCAAAAGAAAATTTAAAATAAAGCTCGATTTATGCAGGCAACTTAATCCCACTACTGATATCTGGTATGTAAACACTAACCAATAAGATAGGTTAGATATTGATGCTGATTTTAATACTAACAATATAATTCCATATTTTCATTGAGTTCCTTGGAGAAGTTGCAACTATCTTAAAAACCAACCGCAATAAAGTCATGATTGAATAGGAGTGAAATAATTTCTCCTAACAAAGAAATAGTATAAGAAAGCTGCTCATGCACCCTGCCAAATATGTGTTTTAAATCTTAGGGAATGATTCCATTAGAGAGAGCTGGCCTGGCAAATGTTAATATTAAAGTAGGGTATTAAATCGTCACTTCCCATGTCACGCGTCGCCTGAAATGGAACATATAGAACAGGATGATCTTGCCGGTTTGCGCCTGTTCTCCATTGGCTGACTTGATGCCAAATATCAGAATCTCATGTAAAAGCACGAAGTTACTGTTGGATTTATGACGACTACTCCATCACAAATTTAATACACACAACCATATAGGAAAAAGGAGTAAGAGTATATAGCAAACATCAAATCGATATATTCACAAACACATTTTTTTTTTGGTTGGTGCGTCGCAACCTTTGCAATATTTACCAGGCGGTCGCAAAAGTTATCCTTGGGTGAGGTGATTTTATTTGGAAAATTAAACTTTTATCCTAATGGCACTTCAGATGGCCATTATCCGAGATTAGTAGAGCCATTTCGAAACGGACACCTTCAAATAAATCCGGTTTTGGTTCAATGCAAATCCAGTTATGTCCCCCTAGAAAAAAATGTGTAAATCAATGTGTCTACATGTTAAAAATGCAAAACACGCATGTCCATCATCAAACAGCCGTTACGTCGCGCGTGTGGTTTTTTTTTGGACCACCATCCATTAACCAGTAGAGGAGGGTATAAATTTCTAAATGACTACAATTAGCATTTGGACGATAGGAAACATAAATCGACGGCTACTATAAATTTGATGGCAAGTGTCGATCAAACGGATTATTGTTGGCAATGGTCCAAATACAATTACACTGTTGACGGATGTTATGACTGACAGACAACTAGGTTATTAATTAAATAGTTTCCAAACCTCTCGCGGCCGTGTCAAGTTAATTACTTGACAATTGGATTAACGACGTGTGTACGCCTTTGCGTTGCTATCAATTAGCTACAATGCAGATAAAGAGGGGATATTTTTATGTTATCATACCTGGAAATTAACTTAAAAAAAACTATGCAGGTTTAATCCCACTTCTGATACCTACTAGAGCTCATTTGGGCGTATGCATGTGATCGTTTCCAAAACACCAAGCATGCAGCAGGTGATTTATCAAGAAGTGACAGATTAGCATAATAATCATCTCCGGTTGACAAAGTGCGTGTGTAATGTCGGTCAGTGCGCGAGACCGGCCTAAGAGAACATTAACGCTAAATGATTTAACGGGGTCATTACGTGCAAATTGATGATCAGACGGCAAGGGATAATTAGTATACATGGCGTGGATTTGCAAGTCAGAGCGCGGCCACTGATCCCCCTAGTTGTGCACCAGTTATTATACGGTATGGTCCTCTCTAAGCTAGCTGGGCTTACTTATCCCATCATCAATCCCCTCTCATTATCGACGGCGACGTCGACAACGTCCTGATCCTGACACTCATGTCACCTTGCCGCAGGTTCAGGTTGAGTTTTCGACCTAATCTGATACACGCACTGAAATTACACACGCGCGCCCCAGTCCCAATCACTGAGACAGTTTTATGCCCCCGCCGGTCCCCCTCTCTGAAAACTCAAAGTAACATTGCTGGCGGCGGCTACATAATTTATGTGGGTGGATATTTAATGTACCAGTCACAAGAGGAAAAACCTTATACCTTTTGTTTGCTAAAGAATTGAAAACATGTGGAAAGAAAATTATGTTGTGTGTAATGAAAATGTCATGAGGCTTTTTATTTATTTCGGTTCCAGGCAATTCAAAGATTGTTGTGCGTTATACAATAATAATGAGATTGTAAAAATTCTCCTAAGGGGTTTCAAATTTATGAGTTTTTTTCGATGTGAACCGACACAAAGAAGTGGGCTGAATCAAAAGTCAGTTGGTTAAATTTCATGACCTGGTTTATGCTTATAAATTTCACCGAAAATTAGCTATTCTGAAAGTCAGGATCAGAAAAAAATCAGAGTATTATATTAGGTAAAATAATCGGTCCTGATGGAAACGAGGATCAATTTGACTGCAAAAATCTGAAATCAGTAAAATATATAGGATGACTTTTAGTTGTATCTCCACAGGATAATTTCGCACAAAAGGCACTACGTATGTCACAGTCAGTCCTAGAAGCCAACCGACATGCATTTAAGATGCATTTCCGTCGCCTCTTTTTCATCCTGCCTGCCGTCGCCATCAGATGTGATGACTTTTTATTGATTTCGTGGCCCAATCCCCCCACACTATACACTATTACTTATCTGTTTCCAGTCTGATCCTGTCACTGTAGGAAATCTCAAGTGGAACATTGAACGTTTGATAGAGATATCTAGATGTAAATGCGTTCATATGTGCGTTACTAATCTATAAATTGAAACGCGTTCGTGCATTCCACCATCGATAGCTTCCTATTCTAAGGGACGTTAACGGCCGTCACGCAAATCACTCACCACAGAAACTGCTCAGAGAAACTTTTATAGCAGACGAATCAAGTGCAATAATTATAATAACAATGTTCCAAAGGTAAATTAATTAAAACCTATGAATCACTGGTGAATGAATGGGATTTTCGAAACGGTGGCGCTCAAGCTTTGTTTGAGCTCGGCCGTCGAACACAGCCGTAAAAAAGATGTATTACATCGTTAATCCCACTTCATGTCGCCGACCAGAAGACAAAAAGTATTCATCCGTTTTTAAATCACCAACAGGAACAAACCGACGAAAAAACAAACAAAACAAAAACTTGTATCGACTTTTATTTTTATTATTTTCCCTAAACAAACAAACAAACTCGTATAGCAAAAATAGGAATTTCAAACAGATTTCTTTGCTTTTTATAATTGTTTTTCCCCCACACACAAAGCTTATTTGTGCACCGAATAAAAAGCATTCAATGGTAAAATAAATAACCAATTTGGCACAATTGTGGAATGTCGAAAGATGTACGATAATTCAAACACAGTGTGCAACATTATAGGCATCTTAGAGAAGTTTGGCACAAGAGATTGTTTGAACTGTTTGCCTTTGATGTGAAATTTATTTGTCATTGTTGGAACCGATAAATGAATTGCGCCTGCATTCTAACTAATGCATGTTGTAATTTTAATTATTTGCTAACAAGAAGTTGGTTTGTGTGTTCTACTGGAAACAGTTTTATTTGTTTAGGTGTCGAAAGAATAAAGTCTGTTTATACATTCATACATCTAAAATGACCTGTTTGTTATCCAGACTTAGGTCTCATCGATAATTTATGAAACAAAAAACTATACTGATTGTTGTCACTAAATTTGTTGCCCTCACTGTCCAGTTAAGAAACCTAAAATTTGCACGAAAACCCTGACCAACTTAGCATGCACTGGCACTTATCCCGACTTTAAGAGCTCACTGAAGCGCACTCCCTTCGCATCACATCATATACAATTAATTAGATTTCTGTGTCAGATGTAATTTGGGAATTAATTGATGTGACGACGTAATCTTATACGTATATATTTGGCATTAATAATTAAGCATCTAGTACTGTGCCTTGAATGTGGTGGCAGTGGTGGTGGCGACGCTGGCACTATACTACTGTATAATATAACAGCGTAACAGCCTTTTCATCAGTCATTTGAGAGTACTTTACGGTGCGGAGCAGGCCTGCGACACTAACTACTGCTTTATTTTAGCAGTTAAACACACATTTCATGTTTTAATTATGCTTTTAGAAAGCGCCTAGCATCCTCTTTAATGGGGTCACCGCGAGTGAGGATCTTAACAAAACTTGCTGTGTGTGTGTGGTGTTAAGGGGAAGAATAGTTTTGTGTTGTTATACACACACATATATAGACAAAGCGAGGGCGCTCGTATTTTTGTTGGCACATCCACGGAACTTTCTGTTTGTCTATTTTGTTCTCCATGTTTTATTTGTTGCATGATACATTAGTTTAATGACGGGATGTTAATGAACTAACCAAGGGAGGTTTGCTGTAATAGCTGGACGTGCAAATTTTGAAATTTGCATTGATAAATTAAAATTAATGGAAAAAGTAACAAAAATTTCATATACCATCACTTGAAAGGATTAAATGAGACAGACAGTTGCTGCAGAAGTGGTGGCATATAAGTTGGTGTAGTAGATGATGTAATGATTAAAAGAGAAAGTATTCTGTTACTGACCTAACTAATTTTTTTGGATTAGGATTTTTTGCAACAAAATCAACTTTGCGGTTTCTATTTCCTTTTAAATAAGTAAACACCATGGTAATGGGCACGAGCTTTCATTTATCCTTGGAAAATCCTCGCGTCTTTATGGCATCATAAGTTTTCCTTCATTATTCACTTGGTGTATAAGTTGGTTAGTTGTCGCATTTTACCCCCATCTGATGATGGATTACATTTTTCGTTTTTATATACTTTGTTTATTATTCTGTTTCAGAAACAGTCGTACATCATCTAAATACGCGTGTCATATTATAGATAAACCATTAAATCCCCGCTCATATAGCAAAAACACAACAGAAAAACCTCCAGAGGTGCATTATTTTGGCATACCTACATACACCACGACCCATTAAAATTACAATATAATAACCATTAAATTGTGGAGCAATTGGGCATTATCATCGTCGGCAATTTGAAATCAACATTGCCAGTCAAATGTAATTATTTCAATATTTCAATTTCAAATATAAATTTGTTACAGGCCATTGCTTGCTTCAGTTATTCGCCAGTCGGATAATGAAAAATGTCTATATAAATCAATGCGATGTGCCGGGGACTAGAACGTATTAAGCGTTTAGTATTGAAGGGGACTACGGGGGGCCAAAGGGGGCGCAGTTTTGTTTTATTTTTTAATTTCATTCGAAGAAGTTCAGCGAACCTAAAACTGCAAACTCGGCGATGAAATTTGCTATATTACAAAGCTTGATAAACAGGAAAGTTGGTATTTTTCTGTAAGTATCGATTTGGCAAAAAAAAAACAGTGGCGCATCGCGCAAAAGGAACATTTTTTCAGTAAACTTAGTTTCAAGATCAAGGGAAGTTCAGTCGTGTTATTAAATAATAATAAAATAACTTATATAGAACAGTGGCGCATCCTGGAAGGGGGAAAAGGGGCCAGTATCTCAAAGCATTTCCGCACCACGACTTTTACCTTTTAATTACTTTTACAACAAATTTTTCAGAAGAAATAACAATTTCTGTTCCTCCCCTCTCCTAAAATAAACTAATACATTATATGAAAAAATTAAATAAAAAATCTTGTTTGTTACTTTAATCCAAGCAATAAAAAACTTGTTCTAGTCTGAAAGCTTTTTGCGCTCTCCTCCACACATTCAACTGCCATTCTTCAGCAGTAAATTTCCTGTTGGAAATCGTTTAGCATTTCCATATAATATTTGCTATGTAACAAAATAAGTTTTTGTTGGGGGAAGCTTTTAGGGTATTAAACACTTTCATGGAATTTACAAAGCGGATCTGTTCGGAAGCTCGATGGACGTATTGAAACTTTCATGGAAACTACGCAAAGTTCAAGTAGTTAAATAAAATTAATGTTTGATTGTTTGTCGATTAAAAATGTCAGGTATATAATGGAGATAAATTTTTTCTTGGTGGGAAAAATTGAAAAGGTAAAGTTTAAATTAATAATTAAATTTCGTCCGGCGGGCGTGCGGACTTATCCTTTAACTTATTGACTTATAACTCCCTCCAAAACTGAAATGAAAACATTTCCCTTTATATTCAAATAAGCTGAGTGATGCTTAGAATTCTCTATGAATATGAAATGAAAAGCTAAATTTGTCAGAAATTTGTATTCATCATCCCTTATACCGAAACGGAATGGTATATATTTAAATTAATAACATCCCGTTTCGTTTTTTCTTTTCTTTTAACTTTGATACGATTTCCCCGCGCATCGATTCCGGTAGGTAAGTAAACTTTTAATTACTTTTTTTAATGAAGCCCCATCACAGACGAATAATTTTACCAAGTCGATATTATAAAAGTCTATACTATATATACCTACCTAAACCCCCAAAGTGCTGCTGCATCAAAACCAAATAAATTATTAACTCTTGCATCGCTTTGTATTTAGAGTATTTTCGTTGAGTTTCCGTAAACATTCTCTGGATTAATCCGGGATTCATCGCACGAAGCACTGACGTCATACACACAGTGTGCACGGGCCTCCCTCGACCATTATGTTTAATTTATCGTGTGTCTGTGTGCGTCGGTATAGAGAGGCAGGGGGCGGGGGAGGCGTCGATTACTATGAGGAACATAGCCTGGGTTTTGGTCCTTTCAGCTTTTAACCCACTGTCATCCCGGAACAAGAAACGCTAACCTCAGATTGATGTCTAACCTGAATTACATCACAGGACTTAATCAAAATTCGATTTGGATTTGTAATAATAACGAATTATTTCTCTTTTTTGTCAGGACATCAGGTTGGGTATAAAAAACCTCAAACTAATATTCCTATAGGCACTCGCGTGCAAATCGTCCCAATTCATTCGCTTGTTCACATTTTTTCCGGTTGTTGTTTGTTTTTTTGGATGCAGCAGAGCGCGCCTGGCAATTGTACAAAAATGTTTTCGTTGTTTTCTTTTAATTCATGTCGAGAGTTCGTTCTTTCACTTGATTAATTTTTACAATTTATTGCATAGCACAAACGAAATTTGTAATTTATTTCGTGTATATACTGTGTTTCTATATATTCTGTATTGTGCAGAACATAAGTAAGTGTACACTTCCAGCTGCTTGCACTTGTTAGGAGTATTTTGTTATGTTTTAGCCTGATAATTTTAAATATAAGTTTAAAATTGTGACGCTACATAAATCATTAAGCAGCAAGGAACAAACATAACCTTTAAATGTTTCTGACGTAATTTTTGGCGGTATATTTAAATAATCGCTAACGCAACCAAAAACTAGTTTGTGAATACTTTTCTTGTTTTCCAGATCTACCAAGATTATCGACGAGCCAGACAAGAACAATCAACACCAACAATATGATTTCGTGATAAATAATGGCATCATCAGTGTACTGTCTGAATCTGCAATTACGTGAGTTTTGTATTTTTTTTTCGTTACATTATATAACATCAGGGTTCACATATAGAAAACCGATCAATAGCAGCGACTTGTTGCTTATATAACCAATTTAAATTGGTGCAATGTGATATTTATTTGATAAGTTGACATGACATCAAAGTGGTGCGCTGATGGATAAAATATAAAAAGCGTCGGAGGGCAAAATGTAATATATATAGAAGAAAAGAGGATCTGTAAATAAGTTGTTTGTGTTGGGATTAATTTAAAATGTCTCGCATATGTAACAATCTTGCCTTAACCTTATAATAATAAATTATTTAATAATCGCCTGGTTTTTATTTCTAAAAGACATCTTATCAAAACTCTTGATAAACCGAACAATCATGTAGATAAAACTAATAGTGTATTTAAAAAAAAAGCGAAAAAGTTAATGGGCTCGTCCGGGATTTGAACCCGGGACCTCCCGCACCCTAAGCGGAAATCATACCCCTAGACCAACGAGCCGATGCTGTTTGTATGAGTTCGGATGTGTGAAGCGCGGCATAAAAAGCAGAGAAGAAGCAAAGTGAAAGGCTGAAAGGTGACCTCCATATATCGTAATGCAAGAATGTGTTATATCATTTCGTTATTATGCGAAATAGCGTTTAGTTTAATATTAAAATATGCACAGTTTAGTTGTCTTCACAAATTGCTATTTTGAGATTCATATAAACAGGACCGGACTGATGGTATTCTCAATATTAGTGGTGAATTAAAAAGTCTTTAGTTTTTTTAGATTTATACTAAGTAAGTGCAATATAATAAAGCAATTTTACAAGATAAAAGTTGTTTTAATCGACCTACAAATACCTGTGATGTTTTTGGGCAAACCCCGTATACGAGCGTAATAATTCCAAGTTTGCGCACCTAATTACAATTAGCATAATTAACGAAATAATTAGCACCGAATGTTTGTAACCCCCCAACTCCATATTGAGCCAGTTTTATTGGCCTATTTAGTTGTAAATATTATTCCAGGCAAACTGTTTTGTGCTGCGTTAAACTGAAACTGCCGGCTGAATGTTTTAGATTATTTATTATTTGTTACCAGTAATTAATTTCAAGATAAACGTTGTCATGCATAAACGCCCATAAAATCCAGTTTGTTAAAATCTAAATGACGTCTAAACGGGCTGGTTATTATTATATTAAAATATAGTTTTGTGGAAGTTTAATATTAAGTTATAAAATAGAATAGTAAAAGGGAATTAAAACAATGGCAAACAACCACGAGACACACACACACACATAACCAACAGAAGTTTTGTTCTTAATTAACTTGCCCCCAAGGCATATCGACTGTAGTGCTGGGCTGCTGCCGGGGCTAATTGCAACCCCAACGCTGGAATCGCGTCGTCGCCCCATCCGTACCATCCTCAAATGCACATAACCCCGGAAATAGTTTTCGAATACCCCAAGTTATTAATTACGAAGAAAGAAAGTCTTAGACAGTATAAACGTGTGCCACCCTTCCACAGGCGTTTAGCGCAACAAAATTAAAAATAACAGAAAAAAATAGAAAAAGGAAACTATGATGTGCTCTGGGTGGAGGTGGAGGTGGAGTTGGAGGAGTTTGGTGTTGGACTTTTTATTAGTTGCAAGCCGAGGGGGTTTGCATATTATTTCAACGCGCCACACGAGGAGGGGCGGCTTGCATATGTTGCGTTGGCAACAGGTTGGACCTTAAATGTAAATAAAAAGATGAAAAATGGACGGTGGAAACTGAACAATGGACTCGGGGCTTTTTGTTTTGATTTTTTGGGGAGGATTAAAAAGTAAGCATAATGTCGTAAAATGGAAAAGTAAATATTATAAATTCTTTAATTTTGTCATTTGTATAAGTGGACGTTGAATGCGTTTATTTCAGTACTCGCTATACCCACATTTAGCATAGTAACACTGTAAATTTGCTGAAATCTAAAAAAATAAAACAGGTGGACCAGATATTCGAGAATATGAGTAGGTATAGATCCTTCATAATTCTAATAATATGTAAGATAGTCAAAAGACGTTTAAGTATCACTTTCCACCCTAGTTACGCGATTAACTGAAGGTAAGCTAGACGTGCTTAAAAGTTCATCCAAATTTGCTCATGTAAAATCTCGGGTTATCCGAAAAAGTGTAGGATAAATTCGGATAAATTAGTCCTTTTGAAAGCCAATTTCTTTAAAAATTCCCTTTGTTTCCCCGCATGTGTGCGCTCAGTAGGTGATTAGCCCGATCGAGTGGGGTAGCCGTAATTTACACAAAAACCGTGTAAATCTCAGCCGGTAATTTGGAATAATATAGGCGCTCACTAATTTGGCGTAAATGCATGCATAGCACGCTGTTAGATAGGACAATTTATGGGCACGTGAAACGACGCGGCTGACTGGAGGACCAATCGATGATCCCGGACCATAACCGTGTGCCGAACAAACTCAACTGGCTGCCTGCTGGAGGGGAATCCACAAAAGCACCAGCTTTGGGATAACAATCCCGGATTGAGAATCGTCCTAAATGCTAATAGCTAACAAATATAACCGGCGCTGTTATCTGGATTGTGCCCACGTAGACATTTGAGCGAGAGCACGCCAGCCAGCTAAAGCTTGTTTATTTCTGCCGTATTTAATCTGGGGGAGAAATTTGCATTTATTATTAGTATATTTTATTGTTGTAATAAACCATAAACGGGATTTAGCTTAGCAGCTTCGGGAATGTTTCCTTCATGTCCACTCTCATCCGAAATCAAACTTCCTTTTGAATCAGTTTGGCACATCCAGTTATTGTGCGGTTTCACACCAAGACTGGAAGTTTACTAAACTATGGAACTATGGTCAATGTGCTACAGTACAGCGCGCCTCAACTGTTCAGACACCATTGCGAGTCTAATTAATTAACAACTCGCAACAACATCACAGTGCAACTAATGCAATTTGAAACGCGTCACAAAATACATTCTATTCGGTGTATTGATTGGCCGATAATCGTTGCAAATTAGTTTGAATGGTGTCTAGGCAATTATGTTTAATATAATAATAAAGATTGTACCAAATACAAACTGGTGTTGAATTTAAATAGTCCGGCAAATGGGAAGATTCCAGTCCATCTGAACCATTTTAAAATATCTACTAAATAATTCTGCTTTCTTATTTCTTCGTATAAAGGCGGTTTTTGGAAATTTTTTAGGCGTCTAAAGTTAAACTTTGAAAATAGTGCTGGATTTCATGGTGTGACTGTTTTAGTGTCACAGTTTTATAACCACTGGGGAGATTCTAAAGAAATTTACATTTTTACAAAGCAAAATGTTGGTTTTATTAGAAAAAACTCGTTCCAAGGCTCTGATGGTTGTTTTGATATATTTTCAGAGGTTCTATTTAAAAATTAGAAAATTTTCTTGGTTTAACAGTTTTAGAGTAACAGTTTTATATCCACTGGTCAGATTTTGAAATAATTTATATTTTTACAAAGTGGAATGTAGGTTTTATTACAAATTACTAGTTCAAAGGCTGTTTTTTGGGTTTTTCTGCACTTACTTTAAATGAAAGTTGAAAATAGTGCCAGATTTCGTGGTGTGACAGTTTTAGAATCGCTGCTTAGATTTGAAGTAAATTTACATTTTCACGAAGTGGAATGTAGATTTTATTAAAAAAACAGTTCTAAGGCTCTAAGGGTCGATTTTGTAGCTTTTTCCAGATGTTTAAATTGAAATTTTCAAAATAGCACCAATTTTCGTACATCGATTGTTTTAGCAACAAAGTTTTAGAACTGCTGGTCAGATTTTAAGTAAATCTACAATTTTACAAAGTCCAATGTAGGTTTTATTACAAAAACAACTTCAAAGGTTCAAATAGTTGTATTTGTATATTTTTCAGACGTTCAAATTGAGACTTTGAAAATGGCAGCAGTTTTTGAAGATTTACAGTTTTAGTGCGTCACAGTTTTATAATAACTGGTCACATTTTAAGGTAGTGTGTATTTTTACAAAGCAGAATGTTAGTTCCAAAGGTTCTTTTTTACTGTTTTTCTTAACTTTAAAATGGAACTTTGAAAATTTTGCCGGATTTCGTTGTGGGGTAATTTTAGGATCACAGTTTTGGAACCTCTGGTTAGATTTCAAGATAATTTGCATTTTTACGAAGCGGAATGTCTGTTTCTATTGCTATTGAAGCAAATTTCAGTTCTTTTTTCATTAAAAGCTTTTTTGCCAGGAGATATTTAGAAATTATGTGCGAAATCGTACATAAAAACTTCCAACTCTTTAACCTTTCAATAGAGCTACACTTTATCCATCAAATAGCAAATTATTTTCCTAGCACGACACCTTTCTACACCTTCAATATACAATTGTGTACACCATCATATAAAGTTGTTTTCAAATCCGACCTTTCCAATATAACATAATACATAATCGAAAGAAAAACCCGGTAAAGTAAAGAATGGTCAATTTAAAGCCCATTAATAGTGTTCTATGAAGTGGTGGAAAGAATGTCCATTAATTACCGGCCAACTGCAATTGCACGAAAGCTGTGGCGGCGGCGGCGTTAGAGTTTATATAAAAGTAAAGGGCGTCTAAAAATAAAATTTCATTACACACACTAAATTTGAAAATGTTTTACGCTGTGTGCGACCTAAACACCAACAAAAAAATCTCATTAAAACCTGGCTATATTTATTCCAATATGTACTCGTGTTGGATACAAACTGGGGTGTATTTTATGGAATTGCCACAACTTTACAGCAAAACTAGCGGAGGGTAGGTATACCTTCATGTAAACACGTTAGGTTACCTACCCCGCATTATTATTAGGGTAGTAATGTTAGTTGAGGCTCTTTTAATGCATATACATATTTAGCTTGTTGGGTTGGAAACAAGGCTTTTTATTCGGGTAACAATAACTTTGCATATACACGCAATAGTCCCTAACAATAACCACCCTCTTGGTTGGATTTATTGAAAAGCATTGGCAAAGGAACTGGGTAGGTATACAATTGTTCGAAATTTAGTTGGGTTTTTAATTAGGCAGTGGAAAAACAACGTGGAATGAATTCTCGAGTGGTGGGAAATTAAAACAATAAATACAAATTTTAGTGGAGGTCTAGGATTATAGGGGCAAGAGGAACTAAAGTACGCTAATTTTATGGATAGTATATAAAAGATTGTTATTTTTCCTTTGAGGTGAAGTGTCAAAAATTTTTTTATCGCCCGGTATATCCAGCAAAAGTTACTTTAAACGCACACAAAACAAATGTCTTTTTTCCATCCGTATTCAGTGGCAAACTTCGGGTACAAAACCCAAATTGAGTTTCATCAAAATGTAAACTGCATCCCCCAAAACATGTGAAACAAGATAACGAACAAATTTAAAAGTTTGTGCATATTTCTTAAGTCAAAATAATACGAACGCCTTCGCATCAAGTAAATTGTCTGGCTGTGGAGTTGATGTGGAAAATCCCACCGCCGCGCCGCGGAATAGGGGTAGCAAAACACACACCCAAACAACTCGCTCGTCCCCCATCATGAAATGTGCACAAAACAAAACATCGACTGCTGTATACGCTAATATATCTTATTAATGTGCGGCGTTCCATTACAGCAAAAAATCCAAACTATTGTTTGCTGACGACCGGCCAAGTTATTACGACCGAAAGGCCCCGAAACTTCGTCCCGGTCCTGGGTAATGGCACTTTCTTGACACTTTGGTGCTTAACATTATGCCGAACCATTCCGGTATTACCGCTGTTGTTGTCAAACTGTATCGGAAAGTTTTTACATTTACATATTGGGCACATACACGTAGATGGGAGACAGTTTGGTTTATGGAAATAAAGATGAAAATTTAATGCGGGAAATTGCGGGCATTACAATGGATATTATCAAAAAACAAATATGAATTTTAGGTTTAAATCAGCAAATTTGTAGACTGATAAATTAAGTAAGTTGGGCCTTTTGGTATAATTTTTGTTAAAATAAGCCACTTATCGATAGTATTCGATACATTCGCCGTATTTGCAGACGACAGTCACTTTAACCACAGAGGACCTCACAGAATCATCATGGAACCAAAATCCCCCTATATATACGTCCTCCTTTTAACTACGACTCTCCAGCAATTATCTCCAACCTAACCTAACTTCCATCATTTTTAATTGTTCCAATTTCAGCAAACTGTAGTGTACTTAATTGATGTAGTTTGTACAACACCACGTCCAAAGACTAAAATAATAAACTTGTCATCCATCAAACAGCAGCAGTGCTAAGCATCATTTTGTTTTTGGCGTTTCTGCAAGGCAGCAGGATCACCTACCACCACCACCGCCTCCACCACCAAAACTGTGTGCAATTATTCTAATCTCTAATACTCCCTCCGGCACCTATCTGTTATCGTTATGCTTCTTACATCGTTCTATCCGTAATGAAACTGGGTGAGCTTGTTGCTGTGTTATCTGCTACCAAGCCAGAGTTTCGTTTGGGTTTATACAGAGTGTCTAAGGACTGCTGTATAATACTAGTTTATCAAACGTGAAGGGTTTTTTTGTACATAAACACAAGTCTGATTGGCAACTTTTGAGCAAACCTTCTCTTGATATAGAACATGTAGAAGTCCTTCGGAAATACAAAGTTACAACTGTGGTGACACCCTGTATCTCTTTTCGCAAGGGCGCACGAACACATTTTCTTTTATTGTGTCGTTATCATGCCGCTCTCTTCAGAACTCTATGCGTACCTCCACAAAACAGGCTTAGACAACCAAGCGTCCCACCCCCAAAAAAGTATATTTATAATGCACGATTCTTTTTCAGCACAAACTATACGGGAATATAAGCAAAACCCTTTTCAATAACTCATGATGATAGCATTTGTCCCCCCTGCTCCTCTCCTTTGCAAATCAAATCCCGGGGTAGTGGTTTTATATCGCAAAAGTTAATAGAAACTGGTGGTGGTGGGTTTTGTATAAGGAAATATGCAACAGAATTTTTTGGATTTCTGATTTTCTAATGCATCATCCCTATATGCGTTTGCAGTTTTTTTATGATGTTGAGTTGGAGAAGACATCTGCTAGATGGCAGCTATTGATAAGGTGGTGGGGATGTGGATTTAAAATGTGGGTGTTGCACAAGTTCCTTCTAAATCCCCGGTGGAGAAGTCGTTCGTGCATTTTATCGACGAAAATGTGATTTATCAGTTAGTTCTTGCAGCTTTGACCCATTAGCAGTGCTAAAACCCGTAGAAATTACAGCTCGTAACGGTTTTTGCGTTTTTGTTAAAATTTTCTTTAATCTGATAAAAGATAAGTTTTAATTTATGCGCCTAGTCGAGATCATTTTTGCGTGCAATAAAGCATTTTCCTCCTCGTATCAATTCTATAACATATATTAATCTAGAACTGAGATTTTTTTATATACAATTGACCTGATTAGCTTTATTGTTTAAGTTTAAGTTAAAACTGCCAGTAATTAAATAAGAAATATGGCTTGTGTTATTTGTACCATAAAAAATTATAAGTACTCATTAGATTTTAAAGCGTTGTTAAAATGTTGTACAATTTTATGAGTTTTCCTATACAAACTTTTCGCAAGTAAACTATTTATTTACAACAAGCAAACGCTCGCTTAAATTTAATAAAACGTTCGTTTGAATACAAACCTAACTTGCCATTTTCTTAAATAAAATCCCGCCGATTTTTAATCTCCGAGATAATCCAGCCCACATGAAAGCATAATGGGTTCTAATGGTTGACTCCCGTGAAGCAAAAACTCACTAATTCATTTTCTAAAAGCTAATTTGCCGGAGCAACTTAAAAATGAAGAGTGTTTTGGCAGAGTGAGTCGAGGCCGTGCGCCGCACGAAAACAAATATTTATGTTTTTTTCATAATTGATGCCAGCTCATCCGGATGAAGGACTGGGGGCGACGACGTCGGTGGCGGCGGAGTGAGCGAGAGCGAGTAAGACGAGACGTGCCCCCCTTTTGTTGACTCGATTAAGGATAAAAGACGCAATGATAAAAGGCAAGAAAAGAAAATAGATAAACAAAGAAAAGGGGGTAATGTAGTTTAGATCTGACAACTTTGTTAGCAACAAACAAGAAGAGTTCGCTTTAATTACTGGAACAACGGCCTCATTAGAAGACTTTAGATTACAAGTGTACGATTATGTTACACTGTAGAATACATAAAGACTTGAAAATACTCCCTAACATAAAGGGACCAAATTAAAATTCCTCACTTCGGTAATTCACCATCCAGATACCAAAAGAGATAACGTTTTTTGTATTGCCTGCCACCAATGGAAAGGGCAAACACAGATTAAAATATTTTCCTTAGATATCTCTCGCATGCACACAAAAGTCACCGCGAAATATATAAACTCGAAGCTTAGTTGTGTAATATACCTTAAAAAGGAAACTTGGACCTCAAAACAATATTAAGCAAATTAATTCCTCCTCGTCGGTCGTCTTCATCATCTAATAGTCGCGCACCACACAGTCGTTTTCTTTCGCTACACCGACCTGGGGCACGTTTCGGTAATTAACTTTTAATTTCAACGCTGTTGCTGTTTGCGGTATACACACGGTAATAATTCGAAAGCCCAGGCATGAAATTGTAATTAGATCCTTTCGCGGCGGCAAGAACTTAAGTTATTTCTGCCTGCCAGGCTTATGTAACTGTCGGCGGGGGGGCACCGAGAGAGTTTGGGGGTTGGCCCTTTGATCTAAAGGCACACCGAGGAGACAACAACAGAACAACGCCGACCTAGTGATGTATGGCATGGAGGGCGCGGGTGGTGGCGGCGGTGGTGGTAGCTGGCAAAGTCCCAAGTGCCGGAGTCTTCAATGGCCTTCGACCCAGCGCACCCCCACAAACACTATTTAGGAATTTCGTGTACATGGCAAGTTTCGGTGCTGTCCCAACTGGCTATTTCAAGGAATTATTGTGCTTGGACTTAATGGGGTTTGGACACACGCGGCTAGGCCATTTTTGCATATGTGCATGCCTCCGGTTTTAATTCAAACAAATTCTATGGATTTTCTAAACATTCCAATATGCACTGCTGGATGTGGTGGTGTTTCCATTTTCATAACTGCCTCTCTGGAAATTTACCTTGTATAATGAAGTTCGCTGCGGGAAGATTTATAGCTTTTACTAAGTAATCTTTACTTCAACGCTAAAAGTTTAGGTCACGCTTTTCATCGGATTTTGTCGTTTCAATAAAGTCGCCGTGATTTTTGTGCACAAACTAAAACTCACTTTCTTATATCACAATTAAACTATAGTAGCTTAAGTTATAACAATTTAATCAAAAAATTTATAAGTACTAATTTTCATCACTTCATTCCATTCTAGAACCTATAGTCAAACTTTTATTAATAATCACAATTCACATTCGGTGATATAAAACCGTCCGAAGCTCATAACGTACATGGGATTTATTTCAAGAGCTTTTGTGTAGTAGCTTTTGTTCAGTAGCAAAGTTTAAAAGCCAGTTTACAAGATGAATCCGAAGCGGCGGGCTGTAAACATTTCATGTATGCCAATATTGAAGTCTCGGACCGAAAGGCTCGCGTTAAAAGTCCTATATATGTATATGGTGTTTTGTAAAAGAATAAGAAAGAAGCTTGTATATCCAATTTCCGTATAGCTATACACGTTGGGTTTTTTTAAACAACGCTTCTAATAATTTTTGTAAAATTAACAGTGATTTATTTTGATGGTTTTTTTCCCCAAGCTATTACATGCACAATTTTACCCGAATATACTCGTATATAATATTTGTCGTTTGCAATTTTGGGTGAATAAACACAAACATACATAAATAAAATTATTCATAAGTACTTGTGTATAACAAAACGCTCAATATAGAAGTGGTTGTTCCAGCAAACGCAGCGAGTATAATATTAAATTTTGGTTTGAAATTTATACGGCTAATTTACATTTTGTGCCACTGTTTCTCATGTAAGTCCACACAGATTTCATTACTGTTTTGGCAACTGACTGTACCATCATTCCCTTCCCTTATTTCACTCATGTTGAAGAAGAATAAGATGAATTCTAATTCTAATTCCACCATGATGTGTTTTCGCTATTAGTTCATCCACACTGCAAATTAGTAAATCCCCGATGGATGAAAATAAAAAGTGGCAAAGCCCCAGCTTCAATATAGATTGTTAGAATGGTCCAGTGGGACAGTAGGCGGTTGGGAGGGTAGATCTAAGACCATCCCATAGGAGTAGAAAATGTTGTAGTCAAGTGCATTTTAACATTTCTTTCACGTAATGGCAAAAATTGCTCCGTCGGTTTGCTGCGAGGCCAGCAGCAACCGTTTATTTCCTTTTGCTGGTCAGTTAAGGTGTGACTTGATTTTGATCGACCGGTAATTGAAAACCAATTATTCCCATGAATTAAACATTAATAACACAACCAGCGGCGAGTTATTACGTGGTGGTAATCATTGCGGTATTGTGAAGAATGATTTGATTTAAAGTAAAACTAGACACTAGTAGCAGCGCGAGTTGTTAAATGTTGAACTAATACCTACACAGTTGGCAGTAGTGGAATTGTTAATTTTGGGAAGAACCACGAAGGGACTAGATTAATTTATGAGCTTTATCTGGAAATAAATCGTGTTTTTTATTATAGTAAATATTTTTGATTGTTATTGAAAGAAGTGCAGTTGTTATTTAAATTGAAGAGTATTAGTTTTCCGACAGCATTCGCCGGCACATACATATTTCAATTTCAGTAGCTGCATATTTGATTTTATGTATAAGAATTGAGAAGTTTATCGGAGAAAGCATCCGTTTGCTTGAAAGAGTTTCCATTCGCCGCCACCGCTGCCGATAATGCCTCAACATAGGCTTTTCCACATGTATACAAAGGTTTAACCATTAACTTTAACGACGGGAGGCCTGTCGACTCTGCCACCGCCGCCACCCGGTTTGAATTGTAGGTGTTAATTCGTCTGATTAGCCATCACAGGAAAAAAACTAAATCCACCCGGGATGGCCTTAATAGGCTCTCGAATCGTTAGCTGGGTGTTTAGGATCAGCCGCGCGCCCACTCAGCATATCTGAAGAGCTCAAGCTTTGTGATGGTGAAGGGGGATGGCGGTACTTGCCCCCCTCCCACCGAAAACAAGCCCGTGATCAGACTGCTGAAGACTCGAACGGTGAACTTGTTCAAATTCCGGGGGATGTGCGCGCTGGAGTCCGCCGCCGCTACACCGCCAACCTACACACACACACACACACACACACATTGATAATGTTGATTGTCTGCACAAAAGCTGAAGCTGTCTGACGTTGCCGGGTCAAAGGAGCAGGGACTTGATGAGATGAATTGAATCGTTTAAAGTGACATAAAAGTCTGATTTATGGGGGAAATCGGCCTGGACCAACACAGGAAAAAGATTTATCGCAAAAACCACACTGTCAATTGGCTTAAGTGCATCGTTAGGTTTTTATTTTTTTTCCTTTTGAGTGCCTCTCAATATGACATATAAATATAAAGGTTAGGATATTGACTGGGGTCTCTTTGACTTTTATCTCTTTAATCCTCAAGAATCAAACATGTGCGTTAATAACCATCATGCACCAAGATTTCTTGAACCAAATTGAATGATTTAATAAACTGGTAGAATAATAGCTACACGAAAACTCCGCTTGAAGTGCACTGTAATGGTGATTGGATGATGTGAGCATATTCAATGGCCCCGTTGTGCATTCCTGCTGGATCAGCCTGCAGGGGTTCAAAAGTCCTTAACAACAGCCCAGCATTTTGTAACCACCACCTTAGGATATTGTTATTGCCCACTTTTGCCTGCAATATTGATGCCTAACTCACATCGTAACGACTATACCATGTTTTTGACAGCTTCCTGATTATTATGTGTGATTTTATAACCGTGTCCTGCTGAACGTTTAATGGCTTGTGTGCTGGGCGTGTTTTGTATAACGACTTGTCTGATGGTAATGTTGATGGTTAATGGTATTAATTCGATAAATTTTGGAGTAATTTAAGTCGGGATTTTTTTTTTTTTGAAATTATTTTGTGGCAGTTTATTAATTTTCAAAGTGCTATTATTTTGTTATGTGACCTTTTATGTACTTAATTTATTGATAGCTTGCATTAAAGCGTTTACTTCTCAATTAGAATCTATACAAAATGTAAAGTCGCAAAAAATAACTAATTTATTTCCAAAATATGTACATAGAAAAATGTCAATATTTTTATATTTTTTAACTGACTCTAGAATCGTTACTAGTACTCCGAATTAGATGAAATCTCCTGCATCTGATGGATTGATCCCTCTACTTAAATTTCATTTTTAGCAATTTTTTAATTTTATAATAACCAAAATAGGACTGATTAAATAGTTAAAATTTTGGCGGATGCGCCGGTGTTAAAAAATAACGTGCTATCAAAGTAGGCTATAGCTTGATTGGAAAAACATATTTCTAATATATTTATATATTTTAAGCAACAATTTAACCATTTTTCTAAATATGGAAAGCACAACATTATAAATATTGTTATAGTCTGATTATAAAAGTGAATAATTGGGAGATGCCTCAGGGATCATACATAGGCCTTAGGTAAAGCCGTATTCTCATGTAAATAACTTTTTTTTAAAGTTAATCGTTTATAAATCTCTTCGTTATTGTTCCAGGTCCAAAAAATGGTGTTCAACCCCCCCAACCTAAGCTAACAACCCCGCCTCCCCAAGACCAACAAATGCACAACACAAACGCAAAATTCGTCCGGGCGTTGAGCAACAATCTAAATGACAGTCGTGCCACCGGGGGCGGCAGCGAACTAAACCGCAACAATATAATCTTGTTGCGTGGCCCAAAAGCATCCGATAGTGGGCATATTTTATTGCGAACCGACGCTTTGTCCAAAAATTTGGTAGTGGAAGAGGGTGACCATGGAGCCAAACTCGGCCACCACCAGATCTTCATACAGCAAAGTGATTTGGGCAAGGGGGTGCTGGTGCAATCGGTCAAACGATTCGGAACTGGTACGCCGATTTTACTGTTGAGTGGTCGCGATAATGGAAACGGGCATATTTTGATACAAACTGCCCCGGCTGAGGAGAACATTGGGGATGTTGTGGAGGAGCAAAATGAGAATATTTTGGTGCAGGCGTTGGAGGGGTTGCAGGATGAGGCTGGGAGTAGCAGTCGGGGAATGTCCACTCCGATAGGCTCCGGTAAGTAGCTTTTTATTAACGCGTATAGGTTAGAATTTAGAGTATACACAAACAACCAAAATTGCATACGATCCCCTTACAACATGCATTTGCGAACGTGAATGCAAATTTTCCGTTTTAAAATCGCACCGTAAAACACATGAACCGACACAGAAAACATTCCGCCGTGAATAATGCATCACTTAAGTAAACGAAAATCTTGTCTAAAGTGCCCCATAAAATACATAATAATGTGCTGGCGGCACCCCGCGCCATATATATCCCCGCTTTTGGGGGATGGAAAATTGTTTTTTAATAATGAGGGCTAATTTGCCGTACTTCCGGTCGAATGTGCTTCTTTCACCGTGTTATTATCTTGTCAGGGTGGATGGGGCTGGGGGACAGGTAACTAGTTTTGCACTGTCTTGTTTCGGGTTTCATGTGGAATTCAATTACTATTTCAACACGGAAACAGTTGAAAATAATACCGCAATCTTGTTTATTTATAACTTATGCTGTGTAAATTGTAGAGGGGGTTTTTTATTTGGTTTATTTTGTGCGGCGCGGTGGTTTGAACTCTCGGCTTATGTACACGGAATGGGGAAGGGACACAATCTTTTGTTGGGGAAAGGATAAGAATTTACTGATAAAGCGGTGGAATATTCATATAATTACCTTCTATACAAATTTTATCAATTTCACTAGTTTACACTAAAAATGTACATTTGATGAGAGGTGGCTTTTCTTATGTATTTTCTTCGACGAAAATCAAAGTTACATTTTTTTTTATGGAACAGTTTTTGAGATATTGTAATTTTTTCATTTTTTCGACTTTAAAAGTCATATCTCGAGCTAGAAATCTCCGAATTGGTCGTTCTTGGTACCAAATGAAAGGTATTAAGATGACAAAGATATACATGTAAATAATAAATATCTAGCTCGAGATATGACTTTTAAAGTAAAAAAAAAATCGAAAAAATTCAAAAATTACAATATCTCAAAAACTGTTCCATAAAAAATTGTAACCTTAATTTTCGAATTCAGCGGGAGAAAATACATAAGAAAAGCCACCTCTCATCAAATGTACATGAAAAAATTTTTATTTTGTAAACTAGTGTTTTTTAAAACCCCATATACTTACAAAACAAATAATAATCATTGCCAACATAAGTTGCCTGTTGCTAACTTCTTGAGGTTGGTTCTAGTGCGTCATCAGATTTTGGCGCCTTCAAGTAGCGTTTGAATTTTTGTGATTTAAAAAAATTGTTAATATGGTTTACTCTCAACATTTTCACTTTGTTTGTACCCCATTTGGATTATGTCTCATCATGTTTACTAATTTATATCCTTTAGGTATAACTAACATATTTTTTCCAATTACATAAATTAATCTTGCATAATATATAAACTCCAGAATTGCATGATGCACCTTCGCTAATCCAAATAATTCCCTTCCAACTGTCTCATTTCCTGTTAGTTTCAAACCATATAAATTGTTGCAAATTAATAAAACTCCCCATATAAAACATTATTACTATAATTTTGCAGCAAATTTAATACCGTGTGCACAAAATTTTAATCATAAAATAAAACTTGGGCCATAACTGTATAAATTCTAGATACAAAGTAGGGTATTGAAATATTTTAAAATATTGTGTATAAAATATATACTATACAAAAGCGATTTTTGTTTCCGTTTCCGCTTTTTATGTGCATTAATTCATAATAAAAATAACGTTTTTTTGTTGGTTTATTAACTGCAACTTATAATAATGAAATGAAACGCGAGATTTTATCAGCACATCGAAAAATGCAACTGACATGTTTAAGCACAGTTTAAATTGTGCTGGTTAATAATTAATAAAAAAAATCAAGGTAGGTTCGTGAGTGTACCCAATCTAATCAAATATGATATCTTAATTATTTCTTGGGAAAAGTGCACTCAAAAAAATCTCTCATGCTCATGACAATTAACTATTATAGTAGTCTCCAGTTTCAGATTTAACGTGTTTTCCTACTACAACAAAGTTATTTTTAGTATTCACTTTTGTCTAACAAGACAGTAAAAATATGTAATAGTTGTAATAAACACAATTTAATGCGTTTTGTTTATGAACCAGACGAATTTATTATAGAAAAACTACAAATCCTAAAGAAATTTTTATTATATCTATGTAGAGGGGATGTGCAGGGTTACAAGGATATAAACGCCATTATTTAAAGATGCTGTTCGCATCTCCCTAACGATGACTGATGACTTTACATATTGAATAAGATGAAATACTGCACTTTTAAAGTACTTTTTCTTAACAACTTCCAAATTTCATTCGCAGGACTTTGTAGGCTACGCCTCATAATTCCTTTTAAAGTGAATTGTCTTACAATTTTCCTACACGAGAGGAAAACTATAAATAAATTATGTGATAATGTTGTGCTTAGGAGGCAGAAAAGAAGCTGAAAATGTCGTTAAGCTATGGCAAATTATACTAACCTAGATGAGACAGTGTGGATTTTAGTTATAATTCAACAGCTCGGTGTATGGTGGCACTAGTAGTCACGGCGGGATTTTTGAATTGCATATGCGCCTAATTTTATTTTTAGACCATTTCTGAATATGTTCGATTTTTTTGGTAAATAAGCCAGAATTCCTATTATAGCCCCCAGCTCCACTATCCTGGTGCAGTTTGTAAATCCTGCAATGAAGATTTGGGTTTGTTTGCAGCAATAGCAGTAGCAGCAGCCAGTGCACACAACCAACCGTTGTTATAAATCTGTTGTTTAGAATTGGGATCTAAACACAGAATAGCGTTCTTAAATCTTGTTAACTGTTCCAATTACACGGGAGCCTAGTAGTAGTTAAATTATATTTTAAAAGGGCATGATTAACAGGCAAAGGCGGCCAATTAAAGTTTATTTAGTTCATTATCGTAAGTTTCTCACGACAACATCTCCTCTAACGTGGCAACCGGCTATATTTTAACTGCTTGGGGCGGGAGCGCGCACACATTTTTTTGTTCTTGTTTTCTATGTCCAATTTTTTTTTGGGTGTTGATCGCCTGGTACGCGATGTCACTTAATTTCGGTCCTTTTTTCGCCACATTCCCGTCTCATTTCCGCCCGATTTCAAACACGCAACGCCCCACCATCACCATGCAGACTCTTTTGAAAACTTTACTTTTGTTATGGCCCCGCACATAATTTTTCCGTGCTGCTTTTGCTGCCATGGTGGCTGAAAGAAACATTTTTCGTGCCGGGTTACGATGGTGGAAGTGGATGGGGTGGTGGTTTTTTTTTGCTTTTTGCTCTTCTAAATGGTGTATGTACGATTCCCAAACAAGAGCGGAATTATTTGGCACGATTTCAGTTTGCTTATTAATAGTTTACACAACTTGCCTTCCCAACTGTAACTGCCTTAGTAACTTGGATAATGATTAATTTATTATTGGGGATGTTAGTATACTATGTAGTAGATATAGTTAGTAGCGCGAATTAATGTAATTATTTGATTTTAGTCTGTTGTGACTGTACGGCATGTTAATAGCTTTGAATGTACATAGAACCAAGATTCAAGACAAACATAAAGTCGCAAAGATTTGTAACATCAGGGACAAATGGCCCATAAAATTTTTGATAATGTTATATTTATTATTCCGAGACATATAACTACAACACAAAGGGTGAATTCCAATAATCATTTTGGCCTCATCTTTCCAACAGGCAAATGTGCAAGTCGGAAAAAATTCGAATCGCTGCTGGAATATTAAACCATAACTCCCGAATATTTCTATGGATATTAACCTCAAAAAAAAAAACGCGTGGAAAAACTTTGTCTAGAATCAGGGCTGCGATTCATCGATTGCCGTTTGCAAACCCATAAAATAAATTAGACACTTTTTTAAAATTCTCTGTTTGTATACAATACAATTTTTTTAATAGCAGTTTGTAAAATATGGAAATTCGCCCATGAGGGTGTTGTAAAACATTAAATATTTATAAAAGTAATTGTGAATATAATGCACTCCGACCTCACGTGATTGGATGCTTCCCTGCAAATACACTATAGTTTACTTTAGAGGTTGATTCGAAAGTTAACAGGGGGCACAATAGCCAGAGCTCGGGCGTCGGCCGCTGCAAGTGAAATTGTCTGAAAGGCCTTTTCAGCCATTACATTTAATTAACTGTGGGAGGGAACTTTATGACTTACCAGGTTAACCCGTTCTGCAATTAGCTTTTGACAGTTTGTTTTAGTTTTAACCTCCTTTCACACAACTTGCCATCCGCGTCGCCGTCGCCACTGCCACCGTCGCTCGCCCCAACATCATCATTTCTATTTTGCCCCACTTAACATCAGAGGGAAAACCATTAGAAAAGGGGAGTTAAGTGCCGGGATACAAAGTAGGAGTTGTCAATAAAACATAGGTGAATAAATACGGAATTTTGGGTAGGATTCGAGGGTGTCCTCAAAGCCATACAAAAAAGTTCATGGGAAATTTAATTAAAATGCTGCAGAATGAGGTTAGACAAGAGTTAGCAAGGGCGCATAATAGGCACTGATAAGCGTGAAACAAACAATGAAGTGGGAATGCTTCAGTATAAGCAGGCAGAACCAATTATTGTTTTTTTTTTATTTTTTTTTTTTACTTTATTATGTGATCCAGCTAACTACCACTTAACCCTAAAAGAAATTAGTTTAATTTTAATGTCTGTATTGTCCATAAATTTTTGCCACAAGGTTCTAGTTTAGCCGGTAAGTAACTCATGAAATTTCCGAGTTCCTTCTGCATAAATTGCATATAAAACCTTGTATAGCGTGCCTTGAGAGCATCCATGTGTATTGAGGAGCAAAAACTCAACAAAACAATCGTGTGGGTTTAGAATCATCACGATATCGCGTATTAATACAAGTTCCCCGGCTAGATCATCCACATCATCACTATAATTACTTATGGTTTATTAAATGTCATTAATTCAAACGTACCTCCGGTCTACGGAAATAATTTATGTCGAAAATAATTATTGCTATTTTATAGCCCGCACTGCGAACCATTCTCTATGAGTATTTATAGGATAATAATGGCACACATATACATAAAATATAAATTCAAATTAGAGAGAGCAGCCTTTGATTGGAAGGAATTATAGTTTGTTTAATTGATTCTAAATTTACGGGTTTGGAGCTTTGGCACACAGACACACACTCGCACGGGAAATAAATAAAACCAGTAAAAAAACCAATCTAATAAGGCGAGTTTAAATTGTTGCATCAGCGCGCGCCATGCCGCCAATAGTCGATTATTAAAATAGGAGCCAATCTATTTCACTTGGTGCATACATTCCATTCGAGTATCTAATAGTAATACTTCCAAAGTAAAAAGCATTTATTGCAAAACTGCTCAAATCCCCAACATCAATCAGATAGCGGGCTTTAGAAGATGCTGCATAAGAGTGCATTTTGGCACAAAATCTCCGTTCTCTTCAAATAATGGGGTGGGGTTTGTCTTTGTCACAACCACCACCTGCGACAATGTTTCCAAAAATGATGTGGAAAGGGTCTAGCCTCCACAAACTATTACACGGGAGGGATTCGGCTGTGATCAGCACAGATTGAGACGTTGACACAGCAATGTACTCGAGCCATTTCGCCTCTGCATAATCTCACTATATTCACTGGGTGTTATACTATAGACTTATAGACATAGACAGAGATATTTTCTTTTATCGGACTGTTATTCACTATTAATATATTCAAATGGGGTCCCGTGCATTTTATTGCGCCGGTATTCAGACTTTTCCCGGCCATTCATACTGGAAAAGGATTTGCTGGGTGTTGGAGCTAGTAATATGGGAAATAGCTTAATTTGCCCTTTGGATTCGCTCACTTATCCATATGAGGCGAATGGATGGGAAATAAAACGGAGTTGTTTTGTTCAAGGTTTTTCGTACAGTAAAAGACGCATACCTAACCTAAGATAAGCTCTTAAATTAAATCGCTTGAAAAAAAAATTTGAAGGGCAACAATTTCAGCTTTCTAAATTTTACTATATTCTATAATGTTGGTACTTTGTAGAGATTAAATTCCACTTTATTCCTTTAAATCGGGATAAAATTAAACGAAATCTCACACGCATACCTAACCTAACATAACCTTCTAATCAGTGGATTCGAAGGATAATAATCATCTTTCAGAATCAGTCGAAATTTTTATGAATTTCTAATTATAGAGAGCTGGTTTGTTAAATTCCGCTTTGTGATTCCCCTGAATCGAGATCTATATAAAATGGCAGAATCTTCCATTACATCGTTATCGAGCACAAAAAGCGAAATCAAGTGATGATGAACTTAATGCCGAATGTACAGTTGCCTGTCATTGCCGACAGAAGGAAAGAAAGGTGAAGTAAATACGAGGAGTGTATAACGGTAAATCTCTTCGGATTTTAACGGAATTCCCACTGGATTTAGCTCAGACAAATCAGCCTGGCTCATACTGACAAAACGTCAATGCGTTTACAAGCTTTTTCTAACAGAAAAAAACTAGATTTATATGAAATATTTTCCAAAAAAACCGTCTAGTTTTATATTAGCTATAATAATTTTACACTGTATACAAATCAATTTCCGTGGGCCAAAAACCAGCAGGCGTTTGCAAACTTTCCATTAATTATTTTTCAGGTTTCGTTTAAACATCACAACAATATAATTGTTATGTTCTAATTTTAGAATTATATGGTATATTCATTTCCTGTTTATTTTTCTGTTTTTGGCCCCGTGCACACCGAATAATTGATACATTTATTACTGGGCATATATTCACTAACTGTGAAATTAACTTGTGTTTGGTTTTTATATTTTACCACAAATTAATTTTGGAATTTTGTTATTCCAGAATATTGCGTAATGCTATGTGACTGATTTTATATACTATAGCGTTAGTTTTAATGGCAGTCTATTTAAAAGTGACCATAAATACATTAATACACGCATAAAATTGATGGTTAGTGTACAAATTGGATACACTTAAACAATTTAATTTATTTATATTGTAGTACAGTGCACACAAACCGGATGCTTTTATATATTAGGTTTTTTTACGTTTTGGCTCATTTAGCTAATTTTTTGTTTTAATTAAATTAATTTCATTAGAACCGGGGGGTTGAGGAAAAATGTTTAATTCATCTTCTTAACAACTCCCTGCGACGTCTTACAAAACAATTAGTATTCATTTCACAACACAAATGAATTAAAATATTTAATTTTTCATCTGGTTCTTCCACCTCTTTTTCAACAGTTTGAAATGTGTACACATTTTCCGTATAAATCTCCAAGGGAATGATAATTGACTTTTTAATACAAAACCGAATTAACTTCCATCTGTCCGTGAATACAAAACTCCACCATATCGGAATTGATTATCCCAACTGAATAAAGACTTAATTAGACAATTGTTTGAACCTAATCTGATTAACTTTTGTTCCAGTTTCCTTGGCGAGTTCTTTTGTATCTTTTAAATGTAAATCGCGCGCGGCGCTATATCTTTAGCATTTTAAGTGATTTTTACTTGTAATTAAATTATTGGTGCATTGTCTACAATTTCAACAATCGCCAACGTCGCAACACGAAAACCAACCGCCGTCTATACGTAATTTTAATTTGTATTTTGTGTAGTCCCACGTTTAATAGGCCATTAATTTTTAAATTAACTCAATATTTTCTAGGGGTTAAATATAACCGGACGATTAATGGCCATTTTCACGTATGCTAACTTACAACACAACTGAATAATTCGCCCATAAAAATTAACTATTCATAGGAAATGTCTTCTGCACCTGCAATCTTTTAATCTTTACATAACCGCAAACGACTTTATTCTACCGTCCATAAAACACTGTTGTTTTTTTGCATCACTTTGTACAAAGCGTACAAGGTGACTAATCAACATTTTAACAAAAACTGCCCCGTGGGGAAACAAAGACATCAAACGGGGATGATGGATAAGGATTTTACTGTCTTACAGGCAGGAATTTATAAAACTATTTCAAAAATTTGGCCAATTTTATAAAAGTGTATTAAGAGCAAGAATTTTTGAACAATTAGGTCGATTTTTTAGACTGTAATTTTGCCTTCAATTGCAGAAATGTTGCCTATAATATTAAATATCTGATGTAGCCAGCACATGATCTAAAAGACCTAACCTAATTTATATTGATTTATTCAAAAAAATTAAAATGTTATAATTGGAAATTAAGTGATGTGGCAGTTGAAGTAGAAGGTTCAATCTATCAGTGGCTAAAGATTTCATGTAATTCGAAGCACCTGCAACGATTCTACTGCCCGTCAAAAAACCTGAAAATATTGACATTTTTCTATGTATTTTGGAAATAAAATGGGTTCTGATCATCAGCACATTTTTGGGACATGTTAGTTTGTTAGTCCCTTAGACCATTTTCCACTAACTCCACGGTACATCCACTTTAACCCCCTAGGTCAAGTCTTCCGCGATGCTGGCTGCAACTAAAACTTAAACAAGTAATAAACTGTGTTGGTTATGTGGGCAGATAAGTGAACAGCATTCGGGGGCGATGGCATGGGGGGTGGCAATCTGGTTATCCGGTTAGCAGGCTGTTATAAATCCGTGCAATCCGCAGGTGGGTAATGGAATGGCGGTGCACTGGAAACTTGGTGGCGGCCACCGTAAGATTACATGTCTACTGGATGGTGATATAATGGCGAGGTAATCGAGTCACGCGTACACATTTACTCCCAATCCGTATTCGCGCACATCGCCTCCACGAAACTGAATCAACACCTTAACATGTGACTGTGTGTGTGTGTGTGTGTAGGGGGTAACCGCCGGCGGGCACGAACGCGGCAGCGATTCCATACCCTAAATTATTTTATTATATTATTTCGTTCTAGTTTCGTCGATGCGAACAATTATTATTATTATTGTACATAAGGTGAATTTCCATCACGGAGGAAATGGAAAGAAAACAACCAAAATACTACTCGGATATTTATACGATGGGGAAAGCAGTTTTAATTTTTGCCTGATGGATCACAGTAGTAGAATAAAGTTTATTACATCACAGTGGTGGGTAGTTTCCAGTTTCGGGTTGGGTCGTAAATTTTTACTACCGTATAAAGTTATGAATGTTAAATTAATTGTTTGGTACGAATGAAAACAACCTGCATATGATTGGGCTTCTACTCCCCAAAAAGCTGGAGTATCATATAAGGACGGAATCTACTTAGTCTACTAAGTGCACGGTAATATTTGCGCCACTTTTTTTCTTAGCGCTAGCAATATATTAGTATTTTGGACAAAATTCTGGGTACGCCCCTGTCCATTATAATCAGTCGTTTAAAATCCCAAACGAAACAATTCCAGCCTCGACACAAATGCACACACACATCCCCTATAATAAAACGAGAGAGATACCTTTCGACATTTATTTGCCTTAGGCATACGATATTAGCATTATTCGTAGTACCCCCAGTCCAATAACAATAAAATTTTATTCAATCTCTTGCTTAGAGATATGTGGTGCGCCCTTTTGGAAAATAATGTATACGGATACGGGAATGCAATCATATCGCATTCGACATTGGATAAATTCTTAACTCTCACGGAAAGTCTGTACGAGGGCACGTACATGGGACATTGTATTTTCAGCGTAATGTAGTGTAATAAGATGTAGTTTTCTTGATGTAAACTCGGTTTTGATTTACGGCACTCGTAAAGTGGCGTCACATTGATACAGTGTTGGGTGGTGAACGGTGGTGCCGTCTCTGTCCGACCACCAATGAAGGACACCCACCACACCAGCTAAAACCCAAAACGACTTTGTACACAGATCCGACCAAATAAACACTTTTGGGGCGATGTATTAGTTTAATGGGCATTTTGCGCCACATAAACCGTGTTAATCGGATTATTCGCACTTCATTTTATTTTGTAACAGGCATATTTTTTAGAAATGTCACGAGATTTTATAATTTTTATCGGATTGTAAATACTGGATTAAAATTAAGGGGACAATAAATGAAAATTTGATGAATTGACTTGCATATACTGCTTATATAAGTCGTCTGCTCTAGAATTTCGGCTGTTAGAAATTTTAACATTGGCGCATCTGCCAAAATTTGGAATTCGTCCTTTAGTCTCCTGGTACGTTGATTATTTTATATTTTTATGTAAAATTTGATTTAAAAATAAACTATAATTGACAATTACACAGTAAATTGAAAAATAAGCTTTCAAGTAGTTTTACAAAAATAAGTAAATTAATTATTTGTCGTGTAGTCATATTATAAATAATAAATATTAAAAATTATTGTTCTGTCCAATTTTGTCATAAAATACCTCGCATCCCCATCAAACAAATCCAATCCCCCAACCCGGCTAAAACCTTTACCTTCTCCCCATCACAACACAGCAGTCAATTAGCCTTTAATATAATGTTACCTGGATGTTCTCTGTGACACCGTCAACAAACCGCCTACGGAGCACATCAAGCGGTAGAGGGGCCCCAAATTGTGTCACTAGTCCAATGTATAATAGTAGCCTTCCGATCAGACAACATTTCGGGAATATTTACCCGGAAGAACAAGTGCGCGCGCACAATGTAATACCCGGAGGCACGCGTCTCGACGCCGTTCATCCCATACCGACGCCAGTCGTCATTCTGCCGCGATTGCAGCCGGTTGACTAGCGCTTGCTGGTACCACGTGACACACCGCACGCGGTTCCACGAAGTAAAATCAACGCAAAAATTTGCACAGATTGTAAGATTTTTTTTTGAGAGTTGCGAGAGAAATTTGTGAGGTTCATTATTATCAACATCATAATCATCTTTATCTAATTTTTGTTTCGTTTTAGTTTTTTTTTTTGGGACACCACAAAACCATCAGGTATTTTATTATTTTGGTGTTGTAGAAATTTTTTTTTGTTTCGTTTTCACTTAGTCGATGGTGGCGGCGGCGGCATCCACGGTTGTAAAATTCGTGATGGGAGTGGGACGGGGGGCGCATTTTCCTAAGTCGTAAAAAACTTTTGGAACAATCCCGAGGAAATGTTGCACGATAAACTGACAAAGTGGTCCTAAAACTTTTTAATTGTACAAATTCGGCAAGCAGAAACAAAACGATTAATTCAAATCGCGATGGCTTGTGTGAGTTTAAAATTTGTTCACCCGCCCCCCAAAGCCTTCTTTATACAAGCTTTTTTCCTTGTTTTTCATCATCATGGCATGTGTGATGTTATGATTGTCGTCCGTATAAATGTTTTAATTTTCCTGTCAACTGGTTTGTATTTAATTTGTGGCACACACAAATCGTAATTAGCTTTTTATTTATTTGACAACAGATGCGTGCTTGAAAACGTATAGATTTAACTTAATAACTACACAGAATGTTAAAAAAAGGGGCGAGGGAAATGAATAAAAAAACAAACAGAATAATTATTTTCGGGTCAACTTATACCTGCATAAATTAATCGCGTTCTTATCTAACAACTTTCTGTGTGTTTTAAGTAATTTTTTTGAAATTATTTTTTTAATGGTTGCTTTTTTATCAAACGCAGATAAGCCTCGCGGTTTTTTCCAAGTGACAAAGTGCATTTAATTGAGATCTGGTCGAACCACACATTTGTCATGTCTTGTAAAACCAAGTGACGTAGACTTTGCACCGTGGCGGGTTATAGGCAGCACCACGGTGGTGCTCACGGCCACCATGTGCTGTACCATCATGGGTCTGTGCTGGGCTACCAGGGCCGGCATGTCCCAAACAGCCATCATCACATCGCCACCATTCCACCTCCTCACTCGGCGGTGCCACTGAACGCCAGTAAGTTACCCATTAATAAAAAACTATCTTGTATATTAAAAATTAAATTTTTTGCCTTGAGATATTTTGCTATATCCTCATTTGTGGACTAAAGAAAACAATCAAGAATCATGTGTGTCAATAATGCTTTTTTAGCATTCAACGTCACTCAAAACAATTGACGAAATAAAAAACAATACACACAAACAGGACCTACTTTTCTCCTTGCTTTTTTTGACATATAACAAAACAATGAATAACGCACCGTGAAGTTTATTGAGCGCACCCAGGCTTTTGAATGAGGCTTGAAAAATCCGAATATTTTTGTAAGCGCACGCGATTGTATGCTCTATGAAATAACTTTTGTGTAAATTGGTTAAAAAAAAACATATAAATGCTCTTGTATACGTATCCGGTGGATCATTGGTGTAAAATAACAAAAAGAAGTTTAAAAATCTGTTGTAGTTTTTCAGGAATTTGGTTTTGTTGTAGAAGTGTGGAATTTTCTGTGTGAAATCAGAATAAATTTGAAGGATTTTGATTTATTTGCTTTTCGTACTTTTTTTAGTCAATGTTTTAGTAAAATTTGTATAAGAAAGCCCATAACTTAATAAATTATAGTACATTTTGAATTTTTTTCGAGGGTTCAAAAAGATGATTTTATTTTTACTTAAGTCTAATAATATTTGCATAAAATCTGCTGAAACCTCATGAACGGATAGGAAATTTTCAGAATATGTCAGATATTCAGAACATATTTCCTAGTGGGAGTTACTGGTGCTCCGAATAAGATAAAATTTTTGCCACTGATATCATTAGGATTCCTGAACATGTTTTTTTTTTAATTATGGTATAGAAAATATTAGTAAATACAATAATAGTAATATTGACCTCATGTACTTCCTGGCGGATTAATTATCCTTCCTGTTATAGGCAAAATCCTTTGCTCAAGCATCGATTACCAACTGGAAATAAGCCCATAAAAAACAAATATAAAATAAACCAGAAATGAATATTTTATTACAGCATATCGTTTGTAGTAATTGTCCCCAATATGCATATCATATCGCCACACATATTTTTCCTGTCTCTTTTCCCAACAATACTATGTGGTGTTGATTATTTTATGTCAACTGTTACCGCCCAGCTCGACACGAATCACGTTTTTAAAAATAGCCCAGGCGTGTGTGAGTTTGTATTATTATAGTGAAATGTGTCCAAGTGTATGACAGATGTTGAGCAGAAAAAAAACCCGGTGAAATTAATAGCAAGGACAATTTGGGCAGGAGGCGTTTGATTTGTTGAAAGGTACGGACACATCCACGCTACTGGGAAATCCTTCATCCCCATCAAGTTCCATCTATGTGTGCATTATTAAAATATTAAAATGTGTGTGTATGTGTGTAATTTTTTATTAGTGGCGTGCAATGGATGCGAACGTATTCTAGGTTGAGGGGGTAGGAAAACTGCATAAGTAATTGAGCAATTATAACAACATGGTTTTTTATTACAATTTTACGTTCAGGTGACTCGTATTTTATAACTATGCAAAATATGGAAAGTGCACTTAAGGAAAAAGTTGTATTTACATAAGCAGTATGGGTTTTCAATCAAAATTAACTGGACAAGTGTTTTTGCATAAGTAGAGTAATATTCCGTGTTGTGGGTTAAAAATAAAATGTATAATAGGGTGTAATTTGTATTTTTTTCTAGCAATATTATACTGTTTTCCTAACTAACTTAATCCAGAGAAATTGTGGGTAATTTTCACAATCATCCAAAATTTGAAATTTCATCGTACTTAGGTTTACTTTTATTTCAAATTTTTGTAGCTTTGTAAATTTTTTTGCTGAAATTGAATAAAATTGAGACGTGCCTAGTTTTAATTATCCCCGGTCTGTTTGATTCTTCCTCCATACATCCCACAGCCTGTCAACTGGTAAAAACCTAAACAAGAAAAACCCCACACAAGATCCACCAAAGCTAATGCACGAAATGTGGACGACAAAATTGGAGAAACACAGACGCAGCTCCTGTTATTTTCGAACGAATTTCGTTCAATCATGTACTTTGCATACAAATCAACTGTGGCAGCCCCACGACAAGCAAAACCTAATAATAAAAAAAAGTAGACACTTTCCAAACGGAAATATTCCCCCAGACGAATTCCTCCGTGTTTTTTTCCTTCCGTTAAGAACGAAATCAATTATTTCAGGATAAAGTCGTAAATTAAATGCGACCAAGATCCAGGACAATAAAATGTATTGACAAATGCACCGAATGGAAAAGAATAAAAATATTTTATATAGATACATACATTGGGAATAAGGAGAGATTACGTAGCTCTTTCAGTTTTTCAGATGACCACAAGGCAAGTAAGCGCATCTTAGAGAGAGGTCACTGCAAAGCTGGGCTTTAGTTGATAAATGACCGTCACTCAACAACAAACAAACAAGGCGCAAGTAAAATGGAAAGGAAAATATTGGCTGTGGGGGACAGTATCGACCACAGTTGTGGAGGAATGTTTAAAAAATAACCAACAATTATTAAGTGGAAGAAATTTAATTTATAGCTCATTTGTAATCTTGATGGCATCAAGAAAAGTTTGCAAATTTAGTCACGTTAAAAGTTCATTTGATTAGAAAAACTTGTGGGCATTTTCGGTATAAATCGTTTCGGAATTAAAATTTAAGAGTATTTTATATAAAAAAAATGTTTCTCTTGTAAGTACACTAATTTTTCCTTATGATTCAGTTTAAGATAGTAAAAAAATTATATACACACGCCTGGCAACTGGAGCCAATTTTTGATACAGATACCAGTTGCGTTAGTTGCTTCAAAAACCGCCAGAGTCGCTGTGATCGTGGGATGTTGTTCATTATTATGATTCTAAGCCTTTATCCGTATATTAAGTACACAGAATCGAATATTATTTTACATGGGCTAGCCACTAGCGTGTGGCGGGAATTTTAGAAAACAAGATCATATAATTGCTGAAAAATCTGTAAGAACCCCAACATTTCTTCGAGCGATCTTTTACCGTTTTTATTTCAAATATTGTTTGCTTTTGGAGTGCATCGCGCTTCTAAATACCAACACGATATTCCCACCGTCATAAATTCGCTGGCGTGTGTGGTACATTTTATGGTAATTTTCCCATTATATGAATTCAAATATGCATTCGTGACTTACGCAGCCGGCGTTCGATCAGCGAAGATTCAAGATTCGATTCTCGTTTTGATGCCCTGATGCCCGGTTTTTTTTTTCTTGGGTGTTGGAGTATTAAGAGTGATTCTCACTCAGGCCGCGCGTACGCCTTCCACACCATCCACCTTAATTTATTTCAACCTTTTCTAGATTGTCTTAGCTCGTAAAAGAAATGAGGTTAAATGCCCGAGTTTCGTATTGGATTGTCATTCCAGTCTAATGAGATTTTGATCTGCTTCTATCTGGGAGTTGTTACAGGACTATATTGTTAGTTCCGATGTTGTTATGTATGTATTAGCCAAGTTTTAATCATTAATTCGCTGCCATGCGTGTGTTTTAACTTGTGATTTAGTTTTTGATACGGTCTTATTACACACATGATGCGATAAGGTAAATATTTACGCACATTACCAGCCGTTTATGCATAAACAGTTCCAGCATTATATTAATTTGCAAAACGACTAAGTACTTTACTTTTAACTCGTACAACGCCAATCAAACTTTAGTTTTAGCTTGGAAATTCTTCTAGCGATAACAGTACTTTGCTACAAGTTATACAACGACATAATAAATATTATATAGAGTCGCAGTTCGGTATGTGCGGAACTTTTTATGATAACGTAATAAAAGACAAAATCCCATAATAAAATTTATTGTTGTACAAAGCTAACAAATCAGATCATAAGTTCGGCGCGGGCTATTACAATAAAACTCTTGTGGAAAAGTAGGGGAAAAAACACTGACCTAGACTTTAAAATTAGACTTACTACTCAAGTGTACGATATGTTTGAGTTTTCTGGGTTAAAAATACACCAACTTGTGTTCAATTGTATCACACCTTATTCATTTTGGCGAAAGTTCAAATCGCGTTTTATTAAATTCTCCTCGGCGTTCGCGTTCTGAACAACGTTTCATTAATCATCCCATTAGATTTTGCAATTTTTCCTGTTGTCTTGTTCTAATTGTCACAAACAAATGTGAGACAAGCTTAAAATTAACTACGTGATGACGTCAGAGACAACTTAGTTTACTAGGTGTTTATATGCTGTTTACCATCTAGTACTAAACACAAAAAATCAACTGCATATTTAAAAAGTTTGGCGTGAAGAGAAAACTCTGGGGAAATTAATGCACTTTTGACCACACACACTCTAACGAAGTTTTAAAGACGTCACAACAAATTACTTTGTAACATTTTGACTGGTGGTAAGTTATAGGTGTAAATACGATGTGGACTTTTCCTGGTACAAGGCTTTTTTGTTAGGTGCGTGCCAACGCAATTACTGACGAATTAAGTAATTTAGTAGAAAGCTTTTTTTAATGGATATTCATTAAGTTTAGTATGTAGTTGGAGCGAAAACAAAAAAAAATGGGTATTTACATAATATAAATATTATTCTGGTGTGTTGAAAGTTTCTTGTAATCTAAACGCTCCCACAAGTTTGAAACCATAAAGTTTGGGTTTTGTAACTATATTTATTTCATTTGAAAAAAATGTTTACTAAATAAAATGTATCGCTTAGAACTTTTTAAAATTTTCTTTGTGTGTTTTGAAATTTATTCAAAATTTTATGTTTTTTTCAAACTAAAACTGATCCACTTTCCGGATAAATCACGCAATTGCCACCTCTGTAACTCAGTAAACACCAACCTTATCTTTTGTTCTAATAGCACAAACATTTTCCGAGTTCAAACCAAATATTTGTAATATTCGATATAACTTTATACAAGCCGCGCTCGAAAACATTTATATAAATTACAAAGAGAAAATCTCTGGACAAACAAGCAAATTATTCCAAACTCACATCCAATGTAGAAGCACCCCACTGCATGGATATAAATGTGTATACATCATTGTTTGCAATTTATTTCGATGTTGTTATGTTTCAATTTATTTCACTGATCCGAAATGTGCGTTGTACAATATGATAAATTGCTTTTAAATAAAATAAATATCACATTAAAGCCATTGGAAAAACAACGGGGCTTGGTAATTAACACGCGCGACGCTTTCAAAAAAAATTGTCGAACTCAAAGCCGACGGGGGAAAAAAACAAACAAAATAGGGGGGACTTTTAGGCCCGCATGGTGATGTACATTAGCTGGCTCATTAAGCCCAGTGAATTTCATTATTTATAGCGGCCGGTGCTGAGGTCACCACTGGTTAGCCTCTTCTGTCAACTATGCACACGCCCCCCGAGGATTACACTTCGATATCGATCGATATTAGCTTAAATTATAACACAGCCACTATCGCTAAAAGTTAATGGTCCTTTGTGGCGGCCTCGGCAATAATGTTATGAGATTCCACCACCCTAAAACCCCCCCAGGTCTATTAATTGGCTCAGGCGAAAAGTGCGAGTTAACTTTGTGCCCCCCCACTTTTTGGCGATTTAATTTCAGGCAGTTGCGGACGGTATATCGGTAGTTCAATTTAATTTGGTGTTTTAATTCCATAGATATGCAGTTATTGGGGCGATTCAATCGAAAAATAATTTAAATTTTATCATCGCAACAACATAACATTTTCTCTGTTGAAAATTACATATTAAAATTTAATTAATTCTATATACGGGCGCGTAAAATGGCCGGGACAAATTTCAATAAACTGATATTTTGTTGCATTTTTGTCATTACATTTGTTTTATTTAATCGATTAGAGTGGTGACGTGTTGCCTATAACATTAGCAACACGTTTTTTTCTACGAAATAAATTGAATGTTTATTATTTTACTTGAGTACTTTAACTATAAAATAGCTTTTACGGTGGTAATAAAAACTTAAACAGGCTTTAGAGAAAAATGAAATACAGTACAAGGGAAATTGAGTTATTCATATTAACCAGTGTTTTTTTTTGAGAAATTTGTGTTTTTTCATGCTATTTATTACGATGTTCAATTTGTCTGAAATCACAAGTGACAAATTAATTAATTCCAAAAAAATGTTACAACATGATTTCCGTTTCGTTGCGATGATTGATTGCTTTTATTTGGTTTTTGTGTCGTTTGTCATGTGGAAGGGCGAATCATTCACACTTGTGCTTTCAATTTCGTGTCATATTTACGTCCTAGTTAACTGTACGCGATTAGAAAGAAATGCAAAAACGTGGGAAGGTAAATAAAAAATTGGGACATTAAATTTTTCTTGTTTAAGCCAATTAATATTTGAAAATTCCCGACAAGAAATTATTTATGACTACTAGTGACCCCTAAGTTTTTTTTTCTATGTGTTTAAATTTACTACTATTTTTTAACGTAAAAATTTAATGATAAAATAAAGAAAATATTTACTGTGAAAATCTGTCGTGGAACTCGCTTATTTCCGGTCGGAACACAAAAATCCCCTGCGTTCCAGTTTCATTGTTTTATTGGATTCGCGTCTGGTTTGTCTTACAAAAAGCCAAAGAGACAAGAGGAAAAAATGTGTTGTTTTAAATTTCAAAGTTAGTTTGTCGAGTATTTGTAAAACGATCGTGGAACAAAACGGGATAAGAAAAGTGCACACACACACATAGAGAGAAGCACATACAAACACAAAAGATCAAAGTAACAAAGAGTATAAACAAAAGGAGTAGAAATATCTGGCGCGCTGACTTTTCTTATTTTAGCCCCCATCACAGAAAGTGGGCCATACAGTCAAAAACAAATGATTTATGGTTGTTTCGCTTTTGCGAGTTTTTCCAACGCCCCCTTAAAAGTTTTCCGCGCGCTTTGGGTCTTGATTTAGTTGCACCTTGAAAACACGATTATTTCCCAAACACCTCATAAATACATTAGGTAGACTATCCTACCCACCACCGCCACAACGTCTAAATCCAAGAAAAATATTCAGACACAGTATCAAAATTTTACCATACGGGATTGTGTGTATGTTCGTTCGGAAATAAACAAATTGTGTATATGTATATATGCTATGCGCTTGAGAGGGAAATATTTAGGGATGGATTTGTTTGAGTAGTCGAGTCGCGTTCACCTTCATAAATACTCATTTGGTTGGAGTGCGTTTGTGGCAAGAGAGAGGTCGGGAGAGAAAAGCGACGGCGACGGCGGCTACGCGACGTCGAGGACACCAGCTGCTCTCATACAGCCTCTCAATAATTCAACTAGTTGGTTGCCACATCCATCTGCTGTCTCGACCTGCACACTAAACGAACTCATGCTTAAATTGACCAGTTTGGTGGCAGGCAGGCGTTGAGGCGGGGGCGGCCACATATTCGACTTTATCAAATAACTGCATGATTTGAAAATGGTCCAATAAAAACAATAAAATAAACAAACAGGTTACAAGCTGTCACAACGAATTATCCTGGGGAAATTATTCGCGTGTCAAGTTTTGGTTTGTTGTGACTAAGAGACAGATGTGAAGGCAAGCACTTGGGAGTGTTTTGTCTTGGATGGAAAATTGGCGAGGTTTTGGAATGAAATATTGAAAAAGTCGACCTTGACAACGATATTTATTTTTTAATAGTAAAAACTATAAAAAAGTTTCAGTCGGTGTTTAGATTAGTAGTAAAAACGCCTGCATGTTCCATGACTAGATGAAAATCGAGGATTTTTTATGTATATTATGTTAGGAAAAAGTTGAGATTTTGGCAATTTTTTTTAATATTTGTTGAGGCCTCTGAAAAATATGTATAAGACCCTAAAGTGGGCTAAAACCACACGTTAGGAATAGGAAACTTTTCGCAGATTTCAAATCTACGCCCAACATCCAAGTGCATGGGACAGTCAGATTTTCCATAATTTAATATTTTCCAGACTTGTGATTTTTTCCTTAAGCACTCAAAAAATTTGAGGATTCTCAAAATTCAAACTAGGCCGCTACATGGGGATATTTGCCCGATATTTAGTCCTAGAGGGTCCCTAATATTTTCATATATACTTATAGTTGAAATTAATTTAGCTATTGTACCTAAATTCTTTTTTCTGCGAATTCCGTTATGGTCCACATAGTTTTTCTCGAATACAAGATTATTATTATAGACTTTTTTGGTCAAATAGCTTTTGATGAAATTATGGACAAGCCCCGCAAAAAACCCCATTCGGTAATTACAGCTCGGGAGTTGTGAAGTAGTAAATTAGGCCGTTTTCGTTTTTGACAGCAAAAAGCGTCATTAAATCTTGCGGGATAGGATGTCTAAGATAAGCCATTTGGCCGCTCGCAAGTATAGCCGGTATTTACAGTGATCCTTATAATAAAGTTTACAAAAACTCCCGGATGGTCATAAATCAGGGGCGCGGCGGTGGCAGCAGGAGTAAAGAGGGAGAAACCAACACATATACACACATGCAGAGGAAAAGGAGTTGTCGATAAATAAGAACATCCGCTGGTCCATCTGGGGCCTCTGCTCCGGCCGCATCAGCACATTCGCCAAAGCATGAACCGTAAAATAAACCTTCAGTGCAAGCGAAGCGCGACGACACGTTCAACAATCAACTGCAACTACCCACCAAACCATCAGCTTTGCCGCGTGCTCCAAGCTCCACTAAACAGGTGCCGTTCTTCCACGGTTAATTCACTAATAGAATAACACGTGATCCCCAATTCGTGAACGCCATTCAATTAGACGGAAAAAAACTGTGACCCAAAGTTTAACTTTCAGTTTTGTGGGTTTTTTTTTTACTGTATTTGAATTATTCCTAATTTTATTTTGTGGCATCGAATGGAACAATAAAAGTTTTAACGCGCGCGCCCCCCGCATCGACGTCTAATTCACGTCAGTCGCTTCCAAGAATCCCTCTGCAAGTATTAATCCGGGGGTGGCTTGTAAACACACAGACACATATACACAGTTTTTACGATATATAAAGGAAATTAAATTAAATGTCTAGTGTGTGTGAGAGACTGAACGATGTCGGTAACTGTTACGTTATTAAATGCCAACAGTTACATTTTACTGCTTGTTTAACTCAACAAATATCTCTCCATTAGTACCAATTAAAGATAAGGCCATTTCAAATTAATCCAGTTAATCTAATAAACAAAAATTAGGGCTGAGCCAAAATATTGTTACAGAATTTAATTAAATGATCGCAAGCTTTTAAAGTTAAGTTTTTTGATGGAGAAAGTCCAGAAATTACTAAAACGTCTAGTCCGCAACGGAACCTCCTCGATATTGATGATGATAGGCACATTTATAAAATACTCTCACCAAGTTTTTATAAAATCATTTTTTGCTATATTTGTATCAAAATCTAAAGCGAATATACACCCCCCTACAAAACATCACTCAATAGAAATTCAAACCAAAACAAAAACTCGTTTGTATAATATAACCAATTTTTTCCCGTCGTCGACATTCCACGAGTCGTCTCAAAACGAACGCCTGTCAGCGTATCTTAGTGGTGTTAAAGTTGATTTTCTACATCACTTGCCTTGTGCAAATGTATTATTCAGCATTTCTTAAGAACGTACATTTCGTTTGCGTCTGCACTGCGAGTTACACTGAATTTTTTTCGTCTTGTTGAAAAGTGTCATCGAAAACATGACATCACACTGTATGTACGAAATGAAATTAATAAACTCAAAATGGATCAAGTTTTTTTATTATAGTAAAATTTGTAGTACATAAGATTCAAATGCATGGCACAAACGTCTATTTCAGACGGAGGAATTTAGTGCATCTTAGATAATAGTTGAGTGGCAGTTGGGCACCTGGTTTTGTGGCTGTCGAACTGCAAATACCACGGGACTTTAGTCTATTTCCGTATACCGAGCGGTCACTGTGCCTTTTACATTTACATTTAAACACCCACACTACTACTGAAGCATCAAACCAAAACATTTTTTTCTACCTAACATTCTATGTATAAAAAGCTGTAGTACCAAAAAATTATTTTTCTACTCCCATACTTAATTGATTTATTAGACATTTGCTACCTGTACTGTAGTGAGATTCATTATGATACAGATTTTTCATTACGATACAAGTTTATCACCAGTAAAAATACATTACAGCAATATTCCATCAATATCAAATATTGCCATGAACATCTGATAGATCTAAAATTTAAAAATTGACTGACAGTTCATTTTGGTTTTATGATAATGTTGCCATAATATTTATTTATTTTCTTATTTTTCGTTATTTTGACTAGTCGTAAAAAATAGTGTACGCAACTCACTCTTATACTCGTGCCTTAATAGCCATCATTAAATGCTCATTGCATAATATACCATTTGTAGCTACAGAATTTTCCCGCTAATTTTTTCCCAAATTTTCCGATTTTTAACTCTTTTGAAACGACATTTCCATTTTTTAAATCGGGAGATTCTTGTGGCTTCTCAAGAACCTTAATGTCTTAGCAAAGAAGTCATTGATGAGCTTCGTTGTCTAGTTTATATCATTTTGAAGCTTTTAGTGGAGACTATTCTAAGAAAATAATAAATTGCTCTTTTTAGACCTTACTGTATATCTGGCTCCACCAAAATAAAGCGATGTAGAGTAATTTCCCAGTGATATCCGGAACAATGCCCGGAGCAATTCGCCGTCGTATTTTGCGACTTGAATAGATTATACAGTTTGCCAGTGTCTTCAATCAAAATTAACTACACGATAATTACTAATTACCAGTTTGTGTATACGCAAATGCAATCGTATTTTACAACAAAACAAACAGTGCGTGGTTTTTTTACGCTATTGAGTGAGTCAATATTGATATAAATATTCCATGAACTGTATAGTGGTGTTGGTCGTAAAAGTATCAAGCGGCGTTTATAATGGATAATAAATCACCTGATTGATGAAAGTTATAAAACGACATTAGTGATTGTCGCCAACAATCCACTGTGCTCGTATTTTTGTATTATATTATTTTACAATAGCCCATATGGCAAGCGAAAACCGTTTTACGCAATATTATATCACACATCCAATCAGGCGAATTACATTCGATTTTCGATAGGGCCTCAAAATGCACTAGGATGATGTTCATTAGGAGTAAAGTGGGCGTGAACAAGATAATCATAATAAATAGATGTTTTATAGCTTGCAGGGAAAAATGACTAAAAGAAAAATTTGTGTGTAGGTATTAGTTTATGTATAACAGCAACTTGCTTGTATTATGGCAAAGTTAAATTGGCTTTGTAAGAATAAACTATAAATTTCAAAACCTCTTTCGTAAGTAGATTTAGCTTAATTTTGTTACTAAGTTTTTGTTATCGCTCTCTCTATACTACAACACAGCCCCGTTTATGATCTTTCACATATATAGGCGAAAATAATCCGTTTAAAATACCCGATAAAGTTAATTAGGTCTGCTGCTAAATAATTTACACTGCAAGATTATGTTGTTGCAGCTTGCCAACTTTGTAACAATTTAAACACTTGGCGATTATAAATAAAATGTGTATGGGTGAATTAATCAATTAGTTGGATATTATTTTGGGGTGTATGTGTGAGTGGATGGCGGTGCTGTTAGTGCAAATTCTCCACTGTATTTCAACCGGAATAATGCCCGGAGCTTTGGGGTTAGAATACGCCAAATTTCCCGTGGTACTTAAAATTTAACACAACAACGAATTTGTTTTTGTATGTTAGTCTAATGATAAATCGTTGGAGGTTTGCGGTTTATCAAAATAAATAATGTCTGGATGAGGCTATTTTATATTTCAAGGACAACATGTGCTAAACTTGCCAAAAGTTGGTTTTTATTAAACAATCAATGAGACGGGAACTTAAGCAAGGAAATTACTCACAAAATCTTAACTATGATTCACTACAGTGTCAGTGGCTGTTTAAGACTTGTGTTAGTAATTAGGTAATCGAATTAATACAGCACCGCATTTAGCACGGGTTTAATTGTAACATGAATAATTGAGAAATAAATTATAAATTGAAACCTACTAAAATTATTTAAACATTATAAATAAAGTTTGAATTTTGAAAATGAATCATATGAATTCTTTTTTTATGTGACTCAACAACCACGGCCCAAGGCAATATAAGTGCGGCCCTGAATTAATGCATTTTAAATTCCCTGCCAAATATTTTCAGTTTCAATTGTCTCTATTTAAAAATGAACTTAGATATGCGTCTAAACATATAAAAACCGTAACAGTTTCAAAAGTAAATATTTCCCTTCTGTCACTAGACGAAATTTTCTCCTGCAGGACACTTTTCCCTGCCAGCGGAATATAAACGATGGCAAAGCTCTTTGATAATATTGGTATGGCCGTCGAGGTGCGTTATGACCCGGGGTATAATAAAATTTCGCGTTGTTTTACTTTACTCGTTTTATTGTCTCAATTACTATTAAAATTCTTGGCGCAAGTCAAATTGGTTGAGCGTGTAGAGAAGAGCTTTAAGCCTTGCGTAAATAAAAAGCTTGTCGGATGGTGTATTTTTTGCTCTGTAAACGTCTTTATAGTGGGGCCATAGCTATAGTAACATACATTTTATGCTGTGCTTTTTTTATGTTGTGTGCCAGCTTCATAAAAGTTTATGTTTTAAATTAAAAAAAATAAAGGAAAGTACGGAAATGAAAAATAAAAAATTGTGCGTGTGTGTATTGGAGTATTATTAAAAATTAGTTTATTTGCGACGTGAAATCTAAACTGAACTTGGCGCTTGGTGCAAAATAAAACTAACGGCTAACTTCTTATACAAACAATTTTTTCAGGTTGTTTTGTGTTAGCTATCAAAGGAATTTAAATAGCGGGGCAACAAGAGTAACGCGCTAATAAGAAATTTTTAATCTTACAAGGGGCCATCATGCAAAAGCGAAAAAACCTTTGCTACTCTTCCCGCGCTCATATATTTCGTTTAAGTGGCACTAAAGTAGTTGCTTATGCAAAACTGTCGTTTGGCCAAAGTTTCAGTTTTCAAAGTTGCACGCTAATAACTTAAACAAACTAAAAGTAAAAGAGAAGTAGTAGTATTAAGCAGTTTGCTCTACGATGCAGCAGCAAGCAACTCGATGAAGATCCCTCACAAACAAGGCAATTAAAAATGCAGAAACCGTGTTAAATATTACATCTAATTAAAAACAGAATGCGCGAGTCAGTGAATAGTGTGAAACAAGAGAGCGAAATTGTCTTCAAAAACACTCACGGGACTCCATAAATTTCTTGCATAAAAGAAAGATGAAGGCAAGATAATAACTCACGTCCAACTTGGGGAAAAATAACTAAATATAATTTTTAAAAATATAAAACAAAGAATATACGTAGGTATATATATATATATATATATATTATACCATCCATAAAAGATTACGGATTAGGGATTATGTGGTTTAGTTTACGCCACACAAATATTAAACGAAATTACATTTTCGCATTTCTTTGCCATTCAACACCAGTTAGCACCGCGCTAAATCATAAAGCCAATCCCCGAAACCTCTTCCCCATTCCTCCACCTTATATTCAAACACCCAAAATGTCGCATAAGGAAACAACGCATTAAACTAAAAACTCCTACTCAAACTTTCATTACCTTGACCTCAAAATATTTCTATACAAATATTAGCAAAAAATTCGTACATAATTTTATTCCATTAAACCTAGCAGAAGACGAAATTTAAAAAAGTTTTTTTTAAATTCTTATCGTTCTCTTTTCCGCTAGAATTCGAACAGCCTCTGAGATTAATAAACCGAACTGAGTTCAGACAAATAAATACGAAGTAAACATTTTTCCTGTGTTGAGTTATACATTAATCTGTTCGAGATAATAAGCCATAAATCGCTTGGAGAATGAATGAGTATCGCCCAAAATAAAGCCAAACAAAAAGAAAATTTGTCCATTAGACAAACCCCCAATTTCCTCTTTCAAAAGATAAACATTGATTTTGGAATCTGTGGTGGCCACGCGTCCAGAAATACAATAATAAATAAGAGAAAGAAAAATAACTGTGTGTTTTCTTTCAATCGTTTGGTGCAGGCGGTCACACTAACAAATCACTACGTGAATCGACCAAACCACCATCCAAGATGGTCCATAACGCACACGCTTGTACACAAACTATAGCCGCAACTTATTTTATCAATATTCGCCACAATAAATGGGCCACGCATGACGAACTTACTGGTTTACGTGTTGGCAGCCCTCAAGAACTTCACGAGGATATTACCGACAAATGGGGATGGAAAGGGGGAGAAGCAAGGTGTGTGTTATGATGCCAAACGTCTCAATACGTGATGAGAGGGAAATTGTGAATGTTGGGAATTTGTTGTTTTATTTAGGAGCGTATACAAGAAAATGTTAGGGGTTTGAATTTTGGTGGATGCGCCGGTGCCAACAATATTTATATTCGCGTGGAATCTATCACAATTTAGCCGTAAACCATTTTAATTTCACAATATTTCTGTATTGATACCGGCGCCTCCACCAAATTTTAACATATAAAATTGGCAACAAACTACCTAATACACATTTTATCGCGAACACGAATCTAAAGAGGCTCCCTTCGTGGCACATCAGTAGCAAGAGGGAGAATCCTATAAAGCAAAGCAATACCATTATAATCCGTTGAAGGACTCTCGTGTCGAACCTCTAGAGTGAGGATAAAGGGCAATAAAAGCACCGATCACCTTTCAGTTTGCCAGTCCAATGATAGCCGAGTCGTTGAGTCAAAACCAAACCAGGACACACATACACACATATCTCCAGCAAAAGCGTATAATTTCAAATCAAATATTAGCGAGCTTGAGCGCTTTCAGCTTTCTGAATGTTATTCCTAAAGTAAACAGATCCACTTCTCTGTCGGGATTCTCGCGTCAAAGCCTCCCATTGTCGCGGTAAAGCCACCAACCACACCGTTAGAACGGAGCCCGGGGTCCTGAGAATGTTACCATTTAATTAATAACAATTATAACTGGAGGGTGATAGTCTGGTGCTAGTGGTTGATGCCCGACCGATGTTTACCTTAATTAGACAATCAACATCGATAGACGATGTTGTGTTTAAAGCAAAGACGAAAATGTGGAAATGAAACCGTAATTTTATATGTATATCGATTTCATAACCTAATAATGATAATTGGGTGGGTTGTTAAAGGTAATGTGTTGTTTCAGATGGTGAACCCATAAAACTACCGGAAAATCTGGAGAGTTTACCACGGGCTGATCATTTTCCCACACAGAGACATCGCTGGAACACCAATGAGGTAAGATATTTTAGATTTCTTATGAAATTTGCACAATCCGACAACACTGTCACTTTATTAAATTTTGGCGGGTAATTCAAATAAATTTAATTAACAGAACATCCAGACAACTTTATATCTTTAACTAGGTACGGTAACTAGTAAAATTCATTCACTTTCCTATAAATAATTTCAGTTTCTGTCCCAATTAGCACTTTGCTAATTTCCCTACGCCCCCAATTCCATCACCCATCCAATTTTTGTTTAAAACTTTTCCACATTTGTTGAATATAAACGACCATCCACCGAATACATATCGATTGTGACCAGGCTCGCACACATATCGGCCTGCCTATACGAATATCTATCACGGGGGTTAAATAACTGTCAGGACGAAAGGTCTGTGAGACATTTGAACCACCAATACACACCCCAGGGTTTAGCGGTCGAATTCTAAAGGATCTCAACAGAAATTCAAACATAAAAGAAGCCGAATGTCAGCAGAAATAAGTCACTTAAAAGGAATCCACTTTCAAAAAAAAAGGAAAAATAAAGGATAATATCATCACATACAGAGAGAAAGGAGCACGCGGCGGCACAACCAGCTGCCCAGCCAACACAAATAATATTGAAAAATATAAAAGATAAAAGCTCGGTTGGGTTTAATTGTTGTGAGGCAACATGTTTTTTCTTGCGATTTTTTTATCGCTAAGTGCAATCAGTTTTTTCTTCAGTAGCTTTCATTAGTTGCATATTCTGTAATTATGACGAATATAACTGTGATTGTAACACAGTGCAATCATTCGAATGAATCTCTTTATTTTCTCCGATGAAATTTGCATTTCTGCTTTAAAATTAAATGTGCGCCGTTTGCGAGCAAATAAGTAAAAAAAGCACTATTCGTATATAATGCTCTATTACTTCAGAACAGAGTAATTTAATTCGCATTTGAATTCAATCGCTCCAATAAAGGCGAATGCATGTGTGGGTGGGTGTATGTGTGTATGGTGCTGGGTTGATATGGAAGAATAAGGGTGATTTTGCTTTGGAAAGTTGCAGGGTGACGTTTTTTTTGCATGTATGACCGATGACTTTGTAGAAATGCCAATTATCTTAAAATCTAGCCAGTGGTTATAAAACTGTGACACTAAAATCCAGCTTTATTTCAGTTTTAGGTATTTGAATTTTTGGTGGATGCGCCGGTGTTAATTATAAAATTTATTTACAGGTTTTTACGAAGTAATGAGTATAAGTATACAGTTAGTATGAATCTACAATAATTTTTGAATGTTCCAACCGAATTTTCGCCATTTTATGCGACATGGTAAATATTGCTATTACATTAAAACGATGTTTGATGCGTTCCATTACATCATGCGATATAAATACTAAATATACAATTATCCCGTGTGTGACTATGTGTATGTATAGTAAAATAAATAGCAGGACATTATCTCTAAATGGCCGCAACTGTACAATTTCAAACATTTTCTTCAAAACGAACTACTTTATTTTATTGTTATAACATCGTTTCATATTGCAATTGCTCCGGTCCCGTGCTACGTGTTTCCCAGCAAATTTTATTAGTCACTTTTTATAGCCAGGGCCTGTGTAACGGCTGCTATTTAATAATTTCAAAAATAACACCCATTCGATGTTTAATCATGGTGGAGGCGAAACGGCCCATTAACAAATTACATTACATTTGCCACTCTATAAACGCTAACGTCTGTAAAAAAGATGCACTGTGGATATTTGAATAACAAACACGTATATGTGCTTATTATATACTCCCATATCTGAGATTTTTTCTATTTTGTTTAATGGCTGGGGTGCATTCATGTGTACGCGCCTGAAATTATCTCGCGCGAACGCTCGTTGAAAAATTGGGTTAACTATACGATTAGGCTAATTTTAGTAACGTTTTACATGCAATTTTATTCACAAAAAAAATTATAATAATGTGTAATTGGTGCCATAGAGACTTTGCGCATAAAACGAGCCGAGGTTTCATTATAATATGTTTTAAAATTCCCAACGATAACAAAATTGGTTGAATCAAGGTGTCGATAAAGTATGAGCATTTTATAGTAATTGGCGTAATTTATATTGAAATTATTCGAAAAACGCCAAGTGGGTTTCGGGTAAATCATACAGTCAAGGTATAAAGTTGTATTCCTGTTATTTTCAGCTAGTTTCAGGATTTATTACAGAGTGAAACAAATTTTTAAGCTGGCATAATTTCACTTTGTGATATACTATAACCGGTTTTCTATTATCATTCATGTAATTTATTTTTTGTTGTTTCAATTAAAAAAAATCGTTTTTGGTACCTATACAGGCTGGTGCAGCTTAATATTGGACATGGCAACATTGAACGCAAGTCAAAATAAAGACTAACAGATTCTAATCAAATATTGTCTAAAAAATAACTTTTTCCCTGTATAACAAAATTTCTCTCCATTACGTAAATTCCTCCTTTATATTCCCGCCATCACCTTCCTCATTTTTTCGAACTCTTACTTTTATTCCTAAAATCGCTCGGTTTTAATTAGGTGACTAAATTATCCCCTTTCCCAGTTTAAAAGTTTTTTTTTAACAAATCTTAAATTCTCCCTTCTACCGCTCGACCTTTGCTAATGTGCGCCACCACAGACCGCCCCCATTGTAACGTTAATAGACCATCTGCGTTTTCACCGCCTGAAAATATGCCGCCACAATAATTAAAACTTTCCACACACACACACACACACACAGCAAGACTAAGTAGGAAAAAAACAACAAAACCATGTCAAAGCATTGTGTCTGCACGGCGCTGAATGTCATAAAGCCATTCCGCACGCAAGACATTAATTCCCAATTTAGTTCTCGCACCCCCTCCGCAGTCACACACACAGTGTCTGTTTGCGTAGTTTGGTCTTACTTCCATCCAATTTAACTTTCAGATGTAGCGCCGCCGGTGGCAATGGCCCTTTAAGGCACCATCGTCATCATGATATTATAATAGGCGGCGGTGCACGCGGCTAAATAGTTTTTAGGAGTTAAATAATTATGTCGACGAATGTTTTAGCAGTTTTGACTTAGGTTAGGTAGGGTTTGGTCTAGAATAAACCGACAGAATTCAACAGTAAAAGTGTAATAGTTCTACGAATCTAGTCACATGAGAATATCCTACCTACAGGCTGTGTATTCATTTAGTAGACATGCGACATGTACCATGTGTAACAATTCAGTACACAAATGTGTATAAATTATTTTTTAGATTATTAAATTAAGAGATAATTTATACATCAGTTAAATTATGCTAGAAAGTTGCTGTGTTAATTTTGATGGATGCGCCGGTGTCAATTGTTTTAAAATTCCAATTCTGCATGTTTATAAACTACATTTGTGTTTAGACTTTATCAACACGTTTCTCGTCCCAAAAACTCACTTGCCAATTTATATGGACCTCTTTGTTTGTGCCCAACATATCTTTAAAACTTGACAGAAAACTTTTAAAGTGGTTTTAATAGAATACTAGGGGATTTGTCATATAAATAAACACAAACACACGCGCTCGCGCCAGTTCTCCACATCACACAGAGATAGCTAACAGCAGGAGCAGAGTAAAGAAAAAAAACGTAAAATATGATATTTTCTAGAGGACGGAAGTGAAAGAAGGAAGCCGGAGCCCCATGAAGAAAATCTCAGTAAATCTCTTTGTATTTGTTAGCGTGCTGGAGGAATCTCTTTTTAAAGGCGAAGTAGCATTCGGTATGGCGGGCGACGGCAAACGAACGACCGTTATAATTTAAATTAAAGTCGCGGTAATAAGTTTTGCCGAAGTATTCTCGTAAGGGGGAGTAAATGTTTCGTGTATATGTATACCAGAACTGAAACAACAAACAACCATACAACTATTAAGAGACACAAGCTAAATTGAAATAAACAATTAAACTTGTTTCATTCCTTTATGTTGTGATGGCTGTGTTAGTATGTGTGTATGTGTTTGAACTCCATCCTCGTTCCTCCCGCACCACAGTCCTAAAACATTAATTTAGGAGCCAGCCCACAAAATTTACTCGTGCGAAACTGGAGAGGAAAACAAACCAAAACAAGGAAAAAAACAATGTATTAGAATGAAAAATGGTTGAAGGGGATCGAGGTTTTGGAGGTTTTTGAAATCGTCATCAGGCGACTTAAGAAAATTTAAATTTCAAAACCATTTCCAAATTGCTGACGTCACTGTTTTCTGAAAGTGACCCTTACTATCCCAGCTCTGGCATATCCACGTCCACGATACCACGATCCATTCCCATCCCAGTGGGAGTGTTAGCACCACCAGCATTGTCATATTATCGTGTTTGTTCGACAGTGTCCAAACGTATTGGGGGTTGGTTTTGATGGAGGCCGGGGTAATCAGCTCAACAAGAGCAAACACGAACCGGCGTGTTCGCGCGCCGATTTGCATTAGTAATGTGACCGATGGCCTTGTTTGATAAAGCGAATGTCTCGTTTATCTGTTACTCCATAACAGTTACAGTTACGAGTGTGTCAACACGCTCAAATACATTTCGGCCGCTTATACTACATGCCAATGGAAGCGGGGGAGGGTCCTCGAATTTATTTTTGTTTCCTATAAATAAACATTGCACTATGTGTGTGCACAAATGATGGATTAGCCTTCATGTAATAGGCAAACCATCAAACATGATGATGGAAAATTGTAAACAAAAGGTCAAGTGCAGTGATAGATGCATTTTTAAATGCATACAAATCAGTTTCAAGCACTTCCATTTTTTTAATGATAATGTGCTGTAATGTTTCTAAATTAAAGAGCGGCAGAAGTTGAAAGGTTTATGCTAAAATATAGGACATGAAAGCTTTTACTTATTTGTTGTGTTTTTTAACTGGCGGATATTTTGCTTTGATCTTGCACCGGTTCAAGGACACAATAATATTTTGGCACGTTTTGAAACAGGAAAAACATACAGGATCATCTAACCAGGGTTAACCTAATGATTTACAGTTTGTAATATACAGGGTGCTCAGAATAAACGACCAAACTGAAAATGGGAATGTCATCTTCAATACCCTCTCTTGTAGCAAACCACATATATTTTCTTGCGAGTAAAAATGTAGATTTAGATTCTAAAACTGCGACATGTTGCCACAACCACCCTGTATAATCACAGCCGTTCCTTTACCTTGATTGATATTTTATGAAACTTTTTTGCCAAAGCAACATACCAAAAGAAAACCGATTGAAAACAAGAATCCATTTAGGAAAAATATTGCGATGTAGGGGCGGTTCCTCCACACTTTCCCCATCACATAACATCCCATATTTATCGATCTGGTTCCAGACTTCAAATGCAATTTCCCAAAATAACATTATGCAAATTGTGTTTTAATTTGTTTGTGTTTATTATTGGTGCATATTATCCAACTGGTATAACCAAGTAACGACCCTAGCTCGTAATAGAAAATAGTCGCACCCCCTCAAAATTCCATTTCGAGTGCTATTCCGTAATTAGAACGCCAGTCTGTGGGATCCACTGTAACAGGACACACTTATTTAATGCAAACTATCCGGACGATTACTTATGTAATGTAAATGTGGGCATTTTAACATTTTATTCCCATTTTAAAGGTTTATATTTTCCAGTAGTCTGTGGGTTAACATTAATTTTCAAAGATAGCGGCGGTGCGCGGTGTAAGGCCGGATCCTCCGTGTGCTAGTCACAAAGGAGGACAATTTCTTCTCTTAGATAAGTTCGGGGCGGATCATGAATATGTATAGCAATGTGTTTTACAAACTTCTACTTCTACATCTACTTCTAATCCCAAAATTATCGTTATTATAATCGGGAAAGCGTGATGCGAGCATGATGAAACGAAAAAACGTTTATCCATCATTTATTAGACGACTTCCTAAGGAGCCCCCTTTACGACTTTTACATGTACTTTCCAAGATGTTTGCCAGAACAGGAAAAACTAGTTGGGAAGTTTGTTAGTTTTTCGTGCAGTACTTAATTTGGCTGAATGCACTCTTATCTACTCTATATAATAAAAATGGATAAAAAAATTACCAGATGCGCATCACAGGGCCTAACTAAAGATATAAAAAGCATAACAGTGGAAAATGAACAAACAGTTTGTTGTGCCCCCCTCCATCCCAATTTCACAATAAGAAACATTTTCCAGTGTTGTTCTATTTACTTAATTAAATTGTTGCACAATAACTCTCACTGTGTATAAGCCGAACAAACATGGAGGAGCGCGCGATGCGAGGCAAAACATATATGGGAGACCCGTTCAAATTAAATGAAAACACACAGCATACAAAACCAAGTTCTATTATATAAAATAATTATTGTGAAAGTTTGCTTTTGGAGGGAGCAGGAGAAGGCGAGATGGTACTTAAATGAGATATTAGCTGTTTTATATGTGCAGCAATTTATGCTAAAATTTATTAATGATTGGATATTCAATTTTCTTGAATTAGTTGAGCAAATATCTTTCATGAAAATCTAATACGATAAAAAGGCGTGATTTTGTTTAAAAGTAATTTTCAATAATATTTTCTTTACAAAAGCAATGTATTATCTACTGGTGGTACCTACTATTATATGAAATGTAAATATTGGAATCGCAAATTTCCTGCTTTGTCCCCCTCGATTCCTGCATTCCATAAAACCGTTTCTCCTTCCACCTCTTCCATATTTTTCCCGATTATTTCCCCCCAAAAGTCCCTTTTACATAATTTACGACAAAGCCAGGCAGATTTGCTGTTGAAGAATAACATTTGAATACAACATAAGGGTCAAATGGCTTCTGACCCTGAAACACTAACAGGTCAGGATCATATCGGGATCAATATTACATGTGTTTTTCCTAAACTGAAGAAGTTTCCCCCATTTTTTTCTGAATACATTTACCTTATCTAGGATAAGCTCGTCCAAGGATAATGTCGAACAGGACAACTGTCGGGATGAGTTAGCTAACGAATCGAACGAACCAAAATGCAATACTGTAGCAATTAAAGGCCACTTTGATCCCGAGTTTTTCCCCAAGTTTTCCGTGCAGCTTTTTATCGTAACAAAGCGAAGTGAATCAAGTCCGGAAGGTCCCCAGTGAAAATGCGATTGCTGATTGTGACACCCAGGAGAGGGCCAGAGCGAGCGGAATTCGCCGCCAACGCCACCGTGTTTTATTTATATATATTTTTTTGTCCAATGAATTAAAAACAACACACAGCAATAATAGCACTTACACAGCCAGATATTGTAAACTGATTAGTTTATTTAGCGGGAATTGTTTTCGAAAGTTGGGTTGGTGTTTGTGTGTCGATAAAGCAGTGGTGGTGGTGTTTGCCACCCTAGTAAACACCCCCGCGCGCGTCTCCGACAAATAATACATCATTATTTATCTTTCCACGCGAATGCTTAAACAAACTATATAATACAACAACCCAAACTGAAATATATCGCTTTCATTCGGATGTGAATTTAATTTTATTGGTTGCTTTTGTTAGTTTCACGTGTCTACCATCAGAATTTTCGTGATTTACCACAAAATCCTCTGATGTGTACACTTGACGAAACTAGTTATTTGTTTGGGCGGCTGGGGAACTGGAGGGGGTAAGTCAGTATATAAGCGATGTAGACGCGATAGAGGCCAGTTCACCAAGCGTGGTGAGCTTGGTTAGACGTCTCTAATTATTTTTGAACAATATTGATATGACTACTCGTTTTAAGCTTACTATTTTATATGTGTACAAATACAAAGCTCCCCACACACATCCCAAACATTAATGTAATTGTGGTACTTACAACTTTCCGTTTCTCTTCCTCTAACTGATGCAGTAAAATTTTTATACGCTATAAAATTGCCACGTGTGCACTTAGTTTCGTCTATAAACGTTTGGAAGTACATCCATCCGACGTAATGTGCATTGTTTCCCATCACTAGTAGAATTAATAGTTTTGTGTTTTGGTTTGAGGTTAAATAAATATCTGTTTTTCCTGAGCTTAATATGATGTATAATTAACCATCAAGAAACTATTGTAGCTAACCAACAGAGTGGCGCTGTAAAAACATGCAATGTACTTTGTTTGGGGGTGTTTGAGGTTTGCCCTGGCATAAGAAATAAAAGAATCGCAGCGTTAAAGGGTGTACATAACATCCGGTAGCGCGGTCTCTGTGTATTTGTGTGTTATGTTGGGCCCTAGCACTGTTGCTATCCATTAAATTTTAATTAATTTCAAACATACACAACACACATTAGGGCCGAAATGACCGTCGCTGCTTGGGCTATAAGTCCTGTGTTATGTTTATTCTGACGGAGGGATAACACTGTTGGAGCGTGGTTGTTTTTGGTGTTTAGGGGGCGGTTAAGGTGAAATACAATGTAAACATTGTCCAACCTGTGACAACACAGCCCTTGGCTAGATTGGATAACACGCAAAACTGTTATTACACACAACGTGCGGTCTGGGTGGGTGTCTGTGTGCTTCTCCTCTTCTACTGCTGCTGTTTGGTGGTTGGGTGCCAGTGACCGAACCCTACCCAGGGCCCAGGACCTCTCATTATACTAAAAGGCCAATTCCAGTTCAGGACAATGTTCCTAATAACATTTATTAAACAAAATTACATTCCGCGCGCCGCACAAAAACAACGAAAAAAATTAACGAGGATACTAGGTGGTGTTAGGAGGAAGATAAACACGCGGGGAATCTTTTTTTGTAAGCAGCTTAATGTCCTGCATACTGGAATTCGCACAAAGTTTAAAGGAGGAGGGATATCGCAAGGTTCAATCTTGACCCGTATATACACACAGAAAAATTTATGCTCTTTAAAGAAATAAAACTTATTTCACTTAAAGCAAGAAAGATATTTTTTAATAACATTTTTTTCTTTAATCACAAGATAATTTTAGGATAATGCTAAGATATTCTCAACAAATCTTTTTCTGTGTACGATATTTGCTCGTATTCCCAGGAGATGTCTAAAAAATCGTTCTTCTAGTAATTTTTCATTCTGTAAACATCGAAAACCGATCTAACCTTAAACACAAGCTGATGGATGAAAAATGTAAATAATCGTGTTTGGGGCGCGCATAGAAAGTGGAATTAAGTTATCGCCAATTACATTGGTGGCGTGTAAAGTAACTCGACAAAGTTAACTTAATTTTCTGTTGTAGTGGAATTCGATACAACTGGAAAGTAAGTCGGGGGGTGTAAATGCATAATGCATATGTCGTCCCGCTCCCGGTTCTGTCCCATATAATTGAATTCAGCATTTAGTCTATTAACAAGCGTCTTCCTCTATATACAGTTATTTGCTAGGTTCCACAAATTTTTTCCGTCATACACCAATTCAATAAATAATAGAGTTTTGCCAGAGCGCTGATGGCGTAATAAAATAAAATAAAACAAAGTAAAACAAGAATGAAATGGGTCTCCTCCATTTTCCGAATGTAAAACACAAAAGTTAAGACAAGCCAGCGCGCTATGCGAAGAATAAAAACACAACTATGGGTGGCACACACAAAGTTTGCCAAATTAGAGAGAAATCTCGGCGAACGTTACTCAAATCACCGGAACTTGTAAAGTTCTGAATGACTTTCTCGCATTTTAGTCGGGATATTATTCGATGTTACCCGCCCCTCAGGCTAACCCCCACGCTAAAGGATTTTAAGGATCACTTCACATTGTGCAAAGTTTTAAAATAAATGATATGATCATCTTGTGGAGTGTACCATCAAGTATATTAGGTGGTTTAGGCCCAAATAGCATACGGCGAAATTCGAATATTATACACAAGGAAATTTGTGAACTATCACGGTTTTTTCTATTATATATAGAACCAAACTTTGTCTGTATATTTAAATCCTAATTATAGCTACTTTTTTCTAAAAGTATTACACCTATGTTATGGTAATTTGTTAACAAATTGAAGGAAATTATTTACATATTTTAATTATATATTGTACGCGCCGGTAAAAACAAATTAAAAAATGTCAAGTGTAAATTTAATCTACCACTCTGGCGAACACACACACACACAGAAAAAAATGTATTTTAAAACACAAGAGGTGTGTAGGATTAATAAATCCTGAAAATAATTAACTACCTGAAAATGTAACAAGGAAACGTTTTTTTTCGTACACAAAAAATAAATGTTTATGGAAATTAATTCCAAAGTTAATTATTTTGTTGCAAGTCGTACAGTTAAAGTGTGATATTTAGGCCAGTGAAGATAAAACATGGTATCGACGGAGAACACGTGGAGGGTATAGTTGAATTATTTTCAGTAGCTAGCTCTCAAGGACAAATGCGTGCGCATCGAAGGGCGGAGTCAACAATATATAAGACAGTAACCTCGTACATTTTAATATTATTGAGCCCAAATTTCAACAAACGATTTCTTTTTGCTTTCTGATTGAAGTTTTCCCCTTTTCTCGCCTCTAAGTGCAAAATTCCACATCATCCGTCAGCTCACAGCACACTTTCTAAAAACTATCAATTTTAAAACGCGAGATTCAACAAGCTTCAAGCTTTGGAGGCGGCACAGTTTGACAAAGTAACGTGAATTTGTGGAAGTGACATGGAAATCGGAAATATGCGTGTATGACAAATACATGTCACAAAGAGCGTCCTTTAACAGCACACAAACACACATACAGAGGCTTTTGAGAGAGGCGGTGCACACCAAAAGCACGCTTAGCTTTTCCCATACCTATAACAGTATACACCCCCTTGGCTTTGGCTTTGCCTGGCTGCCTGGCATGACATTCCAATCTGAAATTCAGAATTGGAACGCATTCACGCAGGATTGCCACACAAACACATCCTCACATATATCTATAGCACATACACAGATATAAATGTTTTGGTATAGTCTTGCTTGGGAAAAAGAACAGCTGATATAATACAGTGCACTTGAGCTTGACTTGCTGCTGGGTTGATCTTGACTTTGTGGGGGAAAAACAAGAAATAAAGCAAAATTCCCTAGCCATAAAATAATAAATCGAGTGGTTTAGTCTGCCTGTCGAAACCAATAAATTAAAACGTAACTGAATGTAAAAAATAAAAGATTATTTTAGTGGCAATTAAAGCTGGTTGGGTTTTGATGTGTTTAAACTAGACGTAAACACCTTAGCAAGGAAACAATGGTGTGTACGAATGAAAGTCGTAAATTTTTTTAATAAAATTAAAACGAGTGTGCGTTTCTTGTTAACGATTATTTCGACAGGTGTGCACTTCGTAAAGTAATAGTAATAAAATCAGGTGAAGTCAGTAGCGTAACCAGTCTGATTACTCAGAAAATTTTTGAACTTCTGTATTTAGAAATTTTTAAAAATAAAAATGTTATATACATAAACTGGTTTTTAGAGGATTTTGTAATGAAATAACCTCTAAAATTGTTTAATATTTTGCTGGTATTTCCTCCCGTTATTTTCAAAAATATGCCATCTTTGGCACCGGCGCATCCGCCAAAATTGCTGATTCTTGTAAATTTGGTTATCTAACCATTAATTAGAATGAAATAATAATAAATTATCCTTTATTAACACCGAACTCAAAATTAATTGGTTAATCCAAGGACAAGAAAAAACCATTGTCGTACTTATGACTAAAGTTCTATTTTATATTTCATAATCCACCTAAACATCCTGTTAATTTTCTTGTTGTTTTTCCTTATTCCTGTAGTTTTGTTTCCCAGGCGTTTAATTGGTCCTGTCCCATTCCAGTTTGTACAAGTTTTAGATGGAATTAACTTGTTTTGTAAAACATCGATTAGTCGAGAGAACTCGATGACTAAGCTTTGGAAATGGGACTCAGGGGGCGGGGGAGGGTTGAATAAATACTTCACTATTATAATATAACATAAATATAATACATAATTTTAATCGATCTTTTAAAGTATTTTCTCATTTGTGGCGTATGGCCGGAATGAATATGCATATCACTGGAGATTTATTTTACAGTTAATTACAGTTTTGCAATGCAAATTTCCATAACACTTCTATATTTAGGTTAAGATAGACTGGTGTGTGTGTATTGTGTTGGTGTTCCCTGTTTAGTTTCATATTTCGATAACACTTCCAACAAAGAACCTTTTCTAATGGCTTGACTTGAATTTATTATATAAAATTTAACATAGATTCATAATTCATGTATTCATTAATCACCAACCTGTATGTGTGTATATGTGTTATGTGTTTAACTTATTTTAAAATGTCCACTGACGATCTATCATATTTTAATCCAGTAAAATTAATTATTACTTTAACATCAGGAATTTATATACTAGAAATCTTCCAGAGCTTGGGCTAGGTTTCTTCGACCAGACAAAGTAAATAATAATTGGTTAAGCTTTTACAGTCTATTTGCATAAGTAAATTACTTTTGGGTACAATTCATTGACCCGTTTTGAATTATGACAAATATTAAACCTTTACACACCGGACCTTGGCGTTGGTTGGGACAAAAGGTTCAGTCCGTTCATCTTTTACCCTAATAAATTCAGTTTACTATGTAATTTTGTTTGGATCCCTCTTTTATGAAATAAATTGAATAGATATAAATTACAGTGCGATTTATTTGGGACAATTCTCCTCTCTATGTTGTTTTTCCTTCCACTGATCCTGTGAGGGTCACAAGGAAAATAAAAATTATGGCCAAGTATTTCAGTTATGTGATGGGGGGCAAGTGTCAACCGATTTTATTACTTGCATTTTGAAAATGAATCTGTGCAATTTGAACAATAATAAAAATTAGAAAAACCCTGCACGATTTCTGGCGCAGCACGTACGATTATTTATCAATTTTATTTATCAATTAAACTTACCCCCCGGTTTAAAATCCCACATTTTCAAGGGGCGCCCACACTAAATCATTTTGTTTCATTTTTCAATTATCTTAAGGCTACGTGGACGGTGGTTTGCAGCCGCTACCGTGCTTCGGTTTCCTTTCGTTTTGTTTTCGCCCCCAAGAAAAGGGGGAAATATAGCGTTTTGTACAATTCGTGTGTTGGTTTTCTTTTTTTTTCAAAGACCCTTTTGTTGATGATCGCCGCCGGGAATTTTTACAAGCAACCGAGGGATAATGAAAAGAACATGTTTTAGCGCACAAAAGACAAAAGGGGAAGCCAAATGGCTTTTTACCTTTTATTTATTTTTATTTTGATTGTATTTCATATTTCAACTTTGCGCTATCTGTAATATGTTCGATTTCAAGCGTGTGTGTAGTTAAAAAAATTATTGTGTTCCATCCGACCGAATAACTTTCAATTAAATTGCAACAGACCAATAAAAAAGCAATAGGTGTCGTCTACATAGAGCCCCCAATCGATTTTGTCATCGTTATTTCGTTTAATAAAATGAAAAGTATATTGTGCAATTTAAAGTGGTTTACAAAAAGCCGTGTCAATAAATAAATCGGAGGTTTTAATAGCTATTTACGATGAGGCAATATATTAAATTATAAGCGTGTTCTACTGGGGTATTTATTTATATTTAACGGCCAAAGCACCAGCTACTTACAAACAACAAACAATAAATTACCAGATTTTTGTAAGGGGTTTTTGGAGTTCATTTCGCTTGTAATCAGATCGTTTGTTTACTAAAGGCTTTCAGGGGTTCTGAAATGAGTTTCGTTTCGTTTTGTTCTGTTTTTGCCCTTAGCACACTCTTATTCCAGCCCTCGTCCCTTGAAATTCTTTTGGGGGCGTATAGAAAAAACACTAATAAAATATCCAATTAGCCACGTTTAAGTATTTTATGTATATATATAATTATTATGATAACTTATGTACGCACTGGGAGCAAAAGTGAATAAAAATAAAATATAAATTCGGTGTCTCTGCCAAAGCAATTCGAATGAGCCGTTTTTATTGCCCCATGAATGGTAAAAAATGGCACAAGTACGTAGTTTGAAATGAGGCGAGGTATAATATTTTACGACGCGCGCGGTAGTTTGGGAAGTATCGAATTTTTGTTTGTAGTTTACAACTTGGTGGCACAATTGGCAGCCAAACTAAACATAAATAGAAATAAAAGTGAGTTTTTAACTGTGTCTTGATTCCAGGGTGCATTATGCCGCATGCGTTCATACATATTTATAAAAATTACAGCCAAATTGGATACATTCCGGTATTGTGGAATTGAAACAATTTGTTGACGAAAGTTTTACCGGAAAATTTGTCGTTAAACTTGAAATATTGGCACATTGATTTGGACGGAAACAAACCGATATACTGAAAAGATAAAAATGAAGCAACGTTAAGTATATCATTGTATATAACTGTAGTTTCCAAAGAATAAATTTTTCATGAGATAAACCAATTTTATTTCATTAGGTAATTATATAAACTATTATTTCCTATTAACGTAATTCCCCGTATTATGTCATTTGATATGGTAGAATTATTTTCAGTTGAGATGTACGCTACACTCTCGCTCTCAAGAGAGACAAACGAGAAGAAGAGACAGAAACAGTGTCTACTGAAAATAATCCTGGATCTGGTAAAATCTCAAAAAATTTACTTTAAAAATACTTTTAGTATTCAAAGTATTTAAGAAAATTTTAAAAATTGTTTTTGGAAAATTAGCATAAAATTTAAAATTTGTATTTAATTTTCAAAATGTATGTTTGAGTTTACTGTAGGTATTCAAATAATACTTTCTTCAGATTTCACTCAAAGATAACGGCCTTGAAAGGATTAAAATATCTCCGTGATTTCGACTACCTACATTTCTCCCATTCCTTCAGTATTAAATTTAGAAAAACCTCGTTGTCGTGTCAGGTTATAGAAACAATGTGTGCGTGCGTATGTTGCTCCCTTTCAATTTGTACAGGTGACATTTTCATGATATCATCTTTCAGATTTGTGGGGGAGACAGAATTCAGGTTAGGGTGAAGAAACGTTTAAAGGGGACGTTGTGCCATTTAAAAAGTTTTCCCACCGATGTTTCTCAACTTTCCATGCCAAACGACATTAAAGAGTGAACAACAGATAACTCAAACTTTACCCCGATTCCGGCGAAAACTTTCTTTTCATATAAATATACAAGCTTCTTACACAAACACGCCCACCATAATTTTTTTATCGGTTTCAATTTAATCAAAGTTTAAAGTTTAAGTAATTCATATTAGAGAAGCTGAGGATAATCAAGTGGGATTTCATCCAGCACTCGTAAGCAATAATTACTATTTATGTACAATAGTTTTAGGTATTGAATTAGGCGGCAGGAGAGTAATCTAATCCAGTAAAGCTCCGGGTAAGCCTTCACGCTGGGCCATCATGTTAAGACCCTCCAGTCACCTTGTGGTCTCCCAGGGACGCGGACCCAAACGTATATAACACCAGCCAGCCAGCGTCCCGACGCTGCCTTATTACAGTTTCCGGAGACACAGCGCCCGGTCAGCGTTTATTTTCTTTTTGTTTGTCTACTCCAGATAGCACAGCTTACTGTCGTGCTTAATAAATCAAATAACTCTTTTACGACAAATCCGAAAATAGACAACATGGCGGGGGGTTTTCGAAAAGATGGAGGTGTTAATGTTGGCATAGGGGCATTTTTTAATTGACAATAAATTATAAGAAAAGTCTTGTAATTTTCGTTTTTATTTTTTACAAAACGAATGTTGAAAAGCTCAAAAATGTTTGTTGTTCTGGTAATCCATGAAAATTGGGACTATTTTCGCTCCGCAAAATTCCAGTGGTTATAAAACTGTAACACCAACAAGATCACATTATGAAATCCCGTACTATTTTCATAGTTTTACTTTAAAGGTCCGAAAAACACAAAAAAACAGCCTTTATATGTTTTCAATATTTTCCAAAGATAAAAACATCGTACAAGAAAGTCGTGTTACAAAATATTATGGAAAAAATGTCATTTAAGACATGAAACAATTTTCCAGACATTTCACTCTCGAATTTTGTCTGAAAATATAATTTTATTCGGGTGAAACTTTCCCCTGGACTTATTCATCGTTTAGACAAACATAATAATAAACGGGACATTGCGGAGGGTTGTGGATGGATCCAATTAGTGGCGCCGTGCGTCGGATCGTTTAAAACTAATAATAATAAACTGGCTGGTTGCTGTTGGAGACTAAGACATATTTGCGTGTTCCCAGCCTAGGTATAGGTAGGTATATAATAGAAATAATTCATTTTACAACTAAAAAGTTTTTCGGCGGGTGGGTCTGCGTGTTGGCGTGTATGGGTCAGTCGGCGCATCAATAAATCATACCTCTAGCTGAAACTGGTGTTTTAATTAAAATATAAGAAATGTGATTGGTTGGGCAATTTAGTGAAATAATTATAACCAAGGCAAGCGTTAATCCCGCGCGCACATATGTATTATTAAACACCCCCCACAAGATTTACAACTAAATTCCATATAAGCTAAGCTAAACGCTAAACTATTCCATGCACTGTATTTTTACCACGATAATTGAAATTTCAATTTTAGGGTAGCAATATAATAAATACCGGGCGTTGGGGAGTGAGGCAGCCCCTAGTGGGAATTTTAACAGATAAGCAAGTGGATTGTATTGGCAAGCGAACACAAATGATACTTTTGGGATGCCTATACTTCTCAAATTTGTACAATCGAAAACAACGTTGGAAATTCATCGCGCGCTCAGACGAAAAATACGAAGACAAAGCGCGCTTATTGCCAGACAAACACACTCACACTAACTTGCTCACTTTATATATCTTTGGAATAGTTTGATGGCGTTCCGTCTAGATATTATCGAGCCCTGGGAGTTTATATGAGAATTAAATTACAGTTTGATTGGGGGCACAATGTAATAATGCCCATTCAGAAACAGATTGCAAGTTTAGTGTTATCGTGCATGTCAGTGAAATGTTATCAGCTCGTTACTTACAAATTGTAGCGCGCGGGGTGCTTCACTGTTGTACAACTTCACTTCCAACTGATTGACTTAACGAGATCTGTGTGTGTATGTATGTGTGGAAGGGGAGGAAATGGTGCCACCAAAACCGACAAAATTATGACGGTGTTACGTGACCCAACCGTTTAGGATTTTATGTAATTCGCGGTCAAATCTCATCTAAGAATCATTTATTATTTACAGGGAGGTTTTGGGGTTTTTCTGGTTTAATTTTGGTGATTGGGCGCGGGTGGAGTGCTTCGAATTTGTTTCATAACCATTATTTTATGTAGTTCCACAAAACTCGTTACTGTTCATGGGTTTGGTTGGGAAAGTTTTGGAACCGGCGCCTCCGCCAAGACATAAAATGCGTTCAAGGCTCGGGATTCTAACGATAAAAATTTGCATTTCTTCAAAATAATATCTGATGTGTCCAACACATGACTTCCCTATACGATGTACAAATACTTAGCAGACGTATAAGATATTGAATTAATTACATATATTATCTACAGTGAATTTTTATCCAGCAAAATTTCAACATCTCAATTTCCAAATATAGAAGTTCCCCTTTAACCACATTCTTCCTCAGTTTTTCCCCCGTTTTCCACACACTCTCAGATCCCGCTGGCCGAAACAAAACTTTGTAGGTGGAATTGGTGCGGTGCGAAAACAAATACGGAACAAACAGTATTCATTATTTAAGAAGCAAGGCAGATTAGTTTAACCGGTGTGTAGGCAGTCAGTTGTAAGGGGCAAACGAGGCAAGGCCCCAAACGTTGGATGATGTTTACTTCGGGTCGGCAGTTAACCACCTTGGTAAATATACGAATTTATAGAAATGTTTACTTCTAGTCGGCCGCCCTTTTGGAGATTGGGGCGCACTTGTTGTAAATTATTTAAACGCGCGAGGGTAATTATTAGTAAAACCAATATCACCTCGAATGGTTTTGGTGCGATAACATCAAGTGTCTATTAGTAATTGATGGAGGTTAAGTAATTGTTTTTAATTGTCTTTTGTGCAAAATGAAATTGCTCGCACTTTAAACTAAAAATCTCTACTCGTTGGTTTGATTGATTGGCCAAAGCAATTGCCGTTAATAGTCGTTAATTGGCAAGCACCAAAATCCGTAGCCCTTTAAACATGTATAGTGCAAATCTCTGCGCGTTTGCTCCGTAATAAATAGGGAGAAATTCACAAATCGAACATCGCCTCGACAGAATTTATTACCGTCGATCGCACCCCATATTGCACGCCTCCCTTTTCATGTTTTAAACACTTTTTCGTTCTGTATGTGCGACTAAAATGTCGACAAATTAATAACATTGATGTAGCAGAAAATGACTGACAAATTTTTATCATAACTTCAACAAATAAATGTCGCTGGGAAAATGTGGGGCAATAAGGATTTTACGACTAATAACGCATTGCATTTAACCTAAACATGTGTGCATGTGGCCAACTGTATTGTCTAAATGCCAATGTGGAAATGCCAGTTGAAATGATTTATTTTACCAAGTGATGATAATATTTTGTTTGGTAATAATCATTTCTTTCAATTATTCCGTAATTTTCATATGACAAACCGAATGAGTCGTTCTAAAACTTTATAGCAAAATGTGCCAAAATAAATTAAATTAAATTTTATAATGTGTTTGTTTGTTATTTAATAATTAACGCACGAAATCCCTTTGTTTATTTAGCGTTATTATAAAGCCAACAACATCCAAGTAGCAGCATCCTTTATTGGATTTCTTGCTAAATACAGAAGACACTCCCCATGGCTTACGTCTCTCTTCGCCTCTCTCGCCCCCTTTTAGCACCCCCATCCCCACACACCGCTCATTTTCAACGCTTAAGCAAACTGAAAGCCTTTTAATTTACGTGGCCTACGGAATCTTTAATTAGCATTTCGTGCTTTCGTGATTAATAAGGCCCCATGTCGCGCTTATGCCCCATATATCTCCGCTGCCGGGTTTCACTCCCTGTCTCACTATCAATGTCTCTCGCCCTCCCTGGTACAATCGCTAAATCGTATATATTTAAAAGTTGTTTTTGTGCATTTCTTAGTTTGCCCTACCACCTATTATAACACTGTGTGGGTCTTATCCATTGCTGGCATCTTTATGCTAATTAATGGACCTGTCACACTTTTAAACTTGGGCGAACAAAAATTCCGGTGGCTTTTTTCTTTTGGTGCGCATTTGTCGAGGAGACACCATGGAAAAATGTGCATAATGAACTCGGTTTTGTAGGAATTCACCAGGAATTTACGTGGATGACATCACAAGATTTATTTTTAGGTCTATTTATTATCTATAAATAAAAATACCCTGTAGATTATACATCCACTTTTATTTTACCACCAACAATAACATTCCCCAACGACAATAATTCGCGGCATCGATTATTTTCATCCCTTTGAACATTTTCTACATTTGATTTGTACACATCCCCCAAAATCCATTTCTCGTTTGACGACACACAGCTGGGATAGTGTGTTAAAGCCAACTAACTCATAGTCTGTTCCATTTCAGGAAATCGCCGCCATCCTTATCAGCTTTGATCGGCACGCAGAATGGCAGAGCAAAGAGGTCAAGATCAGGTCTGTATATACACCCATAAAAATCTTATGTGGGCGGGGTGGGATGTGGGGGTCTTGTGTATCACGACATTTAACAACCCCAATTTAGTCTTTGGGAATGTTTAATGGGATTTGTGTTGTGCCAGGAAAAGTTTTGCTTGAATTTTTTATGTAATGTGGGAAATAATGTACTATACAACGTTTAGAGGTTTGCTAACTTATTATGCACATTTTTTTAAATAGAAATTAAAAATATTATGACGTACTTTTTATAAATATTACGCAATTTTTCTCTACTCCATTAATTGGTTTATAGAGTATTTTAGTAGAGGGCCCCAAAATATAATCCTAATTTATTTTTAGCTACTATTCCAACACAAGAAAGCCCATTGGTGGATTAACTATATACTGTATACAATATTATGGTGCGGGGTCGTTTTTCCAGCTTGTTCCCTTTCTGCTTCGCCAACATATTTAAATTTATTAAAGGCATTAAAACGCCGTGAAAATGTTAATAAAAACGCACTTTTCCCTGGTAATTAAATATAACCTAATCGTAACTTTTCCTACATATATACACAAGCACCATGGACATAAACCTAAAATGTACCCACAAAATACTATTTGGGGCCCAGTCAGCTTCTGCTAGTTTTATTTTAACTGATAAAATATAAAATTATACGTGAAATATATGACTAAAAATGGGTTTATAGTTAATGCGTTTAGACCTATACAAAAAAGGCGCATGAGTTTTATTTTGTGTATTATACGGAATTTAATAACAGTTTTATGCTGAGTATATTGTAGGGTAATTGCCTAATGGGACATCAAACTGTTCGGTGCAGTGCAGGTATGTCAAAGTACACAAAAATTATGTGGCTTTGTTCTGGTTATATAGTGGAACAGTCGCGCAATTAAAAAAATCTTGTTGTGTATTTGACTTGCCACTTTTTTCATCTCTGTTCACCCAACAAAAAATTTATTCAAGAATTTAACAATATACTGAAACCACAACCTAATTACGTTTGAGTTCAACAAAAAAAAACGAAATGGAAGTTTGTGATGGTATGATGGCATCTCTCCAGGGGCAGTTTTCTTTGATGTTTCCCGTACACGATCCTTCATTAATGGATTGTCTTTATTTGCTCGCACTCAATCTCAATCTGCCCGGCCTAAAATAAAAACACGCAAATATCCAAATGCGATTAATGCTCTCATCGATTTGGATTACCGGGGAACCCCCTGAATCACGCGCGGTTGCATTTTCTTGGGCCGGATTGGAATCAAAGAAGTTTTAGTTTTGCTTTGGTATTTAATTCAGTTTGAAGCTGCATAAGTTAGTTTTGCAAACGTCTGCAGTAAAGTTTGTTGGCGGTGGTCGTGGCGTAGCGGCGGGACCCCGAATTAGGGGGTAACGCTTTTCGATTTTAATTGCGATCAACTTGTAATTACAATTTAAATGCAATGTGGGTTTGTTCTTTGCGGATTAGAAGGATTAATTAAAACGGCTTTAATTATAACAGATGCATACGGATTTGTTGGACCCAGACAATTTTATATATTATATTTCGTGGAAAATTCCTGTATACAAGTTTGAAATATGCGTGTTGGATTTGAAATAGTACTGAACATGATGTTTTTTAATAATAGTTTATTTTTTTGTTAGATTTAAGTTAATAAATAAGAGTGATGTAATTTAAAAAAAAGCTAAGTTTAATGCGGTTGAATTTTTGGCGGATGCGCCGGTGTTAAAAATATTTCAGGGGCTCTAACTCTGAAATGGAAAAAAATATTTGCTAAGTATTTACTGATTTCTACTTTTAAAATACAGGTGGTTAAATGCCCAAAAAATTGCTAGAATAACCAAAATAAACAATTGTATATTGTTAAATTTTTGGAGTTGCTGTGTTAAAATAAAATTAGGATGGAACAGAAGAGGAAAATTCAAAATAATTTTACATTTTTATTAAACATTAGAAACTTTTTCAAAGTTAGTACTAATATCTTAAAGTATTTTGATGTTTTTATATACCTAACAGATGAAATTTTAGAAAATCCTTTCACCTAATAGTGCGCTATTTATGCTCAAAATAAACAAACAATTCCTTTTGCCTTTGTTGTTACATGTGCATCACTGCAACAACTATAAACGTGTGCATTATTAATAAGGATTTAATCCTGCAATAGAATGCTTCTAACTCTGTTTTGGGTTGTTTACTTAACGTCGTTGGATAAATACGGATTAAAGTCCAATACGAAAGCAACAATGTAGAAATAAATACAAAATAAAAAGAAAATGTTCTGTATACGCGATATAGGTAGTAGTTTTGTTGGGGGAATATCAACGGAAACCATTTTACACGGGTCAGTTATTATCACGGTGTTTTCGCAGGTTTTTCTTGTATATTTGTTTAACAAAATTGGAAATAAAATGGAAAATAAACAGCGAATTGAAGTATTTGTTTTTGGTGCTGAACAAATATTTTCATGAATATATTTACATTCGCTTACTACAATAAGCCAAAAAAATGTAGGTATAATATGAAACCCAACGGACATGCCTCGTGGCTCGTGGCATACACACACATTAATCCCAAATACTTTGTAGAAAGTTTCTTCTTTGAGGCTTGTTAGAAGGGTTGGGCGAGTCGATTTTTTATTTTTACTGGTTATGCACCACAACATATTTTGGGGTTGCCTAGGATTTTCTAGCTTTGAAACTTTGATGAAAATAATGGCTTTTTTCTTTTCCCACAGGCCCAAAAGCGGTTCAATGTTGTTGTACAGCAGGAAAAAAGTGCGCTACCGCCGCGATGGCTACTGTTGGAAAAAGCGAAAGGATGGCAAAACCACTCGGGAGGATCACATGAAACTAAAAGTCCAGGGCACGGAGGTAAGTGCAAAATAAAACAAAATGTTAATTCCTTAGTATCATTTTTTCCTGTACCGAGATTGACGTGTAAACAAAATGTTAGATTGAGTTGAAAACTTTAGATCGTACATGCTGGAAACCGACAACCACTAACGCCTCAATGAGAGCTTTAAAAACCGTCGGATTCGTCATTAATTAGACCTTCGATAATGTCGAACAAAAGCTTGCTCGGGAAATGTCTGAATTGAAAGCTTTAGAGCTTTTCCTATAGTAACGTTGTATGCCCCTTTCCATCTCCACTTCTCATTCAGTTCTTCGTATTAAACAGAATTAAAGAGAGAGATACGATATGTCTTTCTCTAACATTTTATCTTGTTCGATCGTCGGTTTTGTGGGAGGACGAGGTGATGGTTTTACACCTCTTCCAATCCGTCTGATCCAAATTATGTAACAGAGTCCCACACTTTGTTGTTTATTATCGGGCGGCGGTTTCAGGTTTTTGAGTACTGGATTTTTGTGGTGATTAAATCGTCTGCTGCCAATTAAAGTAAAAGCATTTTATGTGAGTTGGTTATTAAATTGCGGTTAACAATAAATATAGGAATAATTGTGGAAATAGATTTTGTAATGGAATTATAGCATATTGATTTTGCGAATTAATGGCAATTTGCATTCCAATGATGATTCAATTAAATCACCACATTGGGCATTCAAATTTTCTATTCATTATAACCGACATCCACAAAATTTTTCCGAAATATAATAATAGGCTATTTTTTAACAACGAAACACACAATAAGAAGGTTTTCGAAATATCAATACAGGACCAAATTTAAAAAAAATATACTCCGTATATCTTTAACATCTAGTAGGCTTTTCTCTGGTCAAAATTTGTTTTTATCTGTATAAACCTCAATTATTTTAGTAGATTCTATAGAAGCAGATAACAAGACAATAACCCAGAATCCTTCCATTGGGCAAACTGTGGTAAATGGCAAGATTTAGGCCAAAAGATCGTAGCTTTATTTCGTGCTTTCCCCCGCCTGTTCGCTATTTACGTAATTTGTACTGTTGCGAAATTATCTGGGGGGTGGCATAGTATGTTACACGCCGCCACCCAAGATTAAACTGAATTGCTTTGCTAGAAGGAACACACGACGAAAAAAGTCGATGTGCTTTTTTTTGTTTGGCGCGTGACATGACAGTGTGATTTAATCAAAGTCAGCCGGGGCTGGGGGCTGTATGAATTTAAACTGCCTTATTACTGAACTCCATATGTGCTATATTAGTTTCTATTGTTAGTAAGGACGTCGTACGACGTACAGTGCACGAACTAATAATTTTGTTTTATGTTTTAAGGCGTGTTTCCTCGCGCCGTTTGAATAAGATACAAATGTGGGCTCCTTTATTTTTAAATCGATTTTTATTTGTTTTGGGGTGGTTGGGTTGGTGTGCTCCAGCAACCCGTTGATGGTGCTGGGGCATTTGTCGCACACTTTTCGCTCCCCACAGAACCAAACTATATGGCTTCATCACATTTGGGCGCCAAAAAGGTACGGCGGAACTGAAGGCGAATAAATATGGAAATTTAAAGGCGCTAAAGTCGTCGTGCCCCCCCTGAAGGAACTTAACTTGCCTGGGTCAATTATTTGGGTTAATTAAACTGTGCTAGAAAAAATTAATCCGGCATTAAATTATAAAGATTTTGGTTTAGGCGTGTGTTGGAAGCTGTATAATTAAGAAGATAAAAAGGGAAAAAACCGAATAGCAGCAGAAAAACAGAAGGAGCTCATCTGAGAAGCGTAAAAATGTTTATGGTTTTTTAACTCGCATTTAATGGGTACGAATGAATTACCCAGGTGTAATATATCTCCTTAAGACCACCTCAAGCTGAAAACTACTGCATTTTACATGAACCACAGCGGACATGAGATTTCCGACGTAAAAAATGCATATTTCAATTAAAACTTTTTATTTATATACACACCTAACGTGGATACTTCAAATATAGTAAAATATTAGAGCATAAATAAATCTATTTATGACGTAGGTAGGTACTTCCATTACGCAACAAAAAAATATTATCAAGAGTAATTTTTGCCTGGGAAAATTTTATTGACAATAAAACTCTAAGCACGTGTTAACTGAAAAGTTAATTATGTTTTTTTGTGTGTTGTTCCAAATAAAAACCAAGTAAATTGAATCTTTAAATTACATTTTTTGGGGGCTAAGCAAAATGAATTAAAATGTAATTTAGCACGCAAATGATAAACCGGTTATAATTACTTTTACAAAAAGTAATTATCTTTTTTGTATATACAGTGAAACTGAAAGACTAAAACTTTACAATACATTTGTCTAAAAACAAAGACAACATTTTGCGTTGTAGTAGTGGAAACTTGAGGAAAACCAGCTAGTGGTTGTTAAAAGCTCTCAATAAAGTCAGGAGATTATAAATTTATATTAAGGAAAAAAATTAAACTGAACAAAAAAGGACATGCAGAAAAAATTATTTATTTCAAAATATTCCGCAATTTTTTTACAAAAACAAAATTTAATACCTATGAATATAATCTTAATAATTTTAATAAAAGTTCTAAGGTTTTCAATAAAAGAATAAATTTTTTCGAAAGTTAGGTTAAACTAACACCGGCGCATCCGCCAATTTTTGAAATATTAATACTTTATGAATTTATTTCTTTTACAGTTTTTTTTGTAATTTTTCAGTGCATTTATGGCTGTTACGTGCATTCAGCAATACTACCAACGTTTCATCGGAGATGCTACTGGCTCCTGCAGGTATCTACATAAAACAATAAACCTTCATTCACATTATCAAATTTTATTAATTTATTTACAGAATCCCGATATAGTCCTTGTACACTATCTAAACGTTCCATACCCCGACGACAACAAACTAGCCGTAATAACCCCAAGTTTAGCTCTATGGGCCGACAAGAAAGAATGGACAAAAGACGAACTAGTGTCCCAACTAAAACCAATGTTCTTCAGCGAGGACGATCCCGATTTAAACAACGAATTGGAAATATCGGTTAGTGTTTATATACAGGGTGTGCCACAACTAGTTCACAGTAGACATAACTTTATTACGGAATTAAATTTGTATCTAAAATTAAGTCTACTGTCACTAGTCACGACACACCCTGTACACTAAACTCAACTAAAATCCTGTTGTAGAATTTTAAATTACAGACAGCGGAAACCGTCGAAGCGATCGTCAGTCAATTAATGGAGAAACAACGCGTAGCCCGCCAGGCCGCCCTGGTAAAACAACTGGAATGTGGATGTCCGGACTCCACGTGCGCCGATGGTAAAAGTTGCTCGCATCCAATGCGTCGCATAACAGCAGCTAAAGACGTACCAAACTCACCACTACCAAGCTCCAGTTCCAACCAAAGACCACCCAGCAATTCCGATAACAACAACCAAGTGTCTTCTACTACTGGTTCCGGATCGCTCTTGTTAACTAACAATAACTCGCCGAGGGTTTACTCGAGGGATGCAAGAAATCACCAAGCGGGTGGCAGTAGTAATTGCTCGTCTAGTTCTGGCAATACCCCACCTTTGGTTTTGAGCTTATCGCAGATTCAAGGCGGAGGTGGATTGCTTATCCTGAACAGTAACTCCCCTAACAATGCTAGTCATTCTAACCTAGTAAACCCGGTTTCTGTTGCGAATTTCGTATGCAATCAGAGTCGTCCCTCAATGCAAAAGGAAGCACGTACTAGTCACTTGGTTTTAAAGCAAGAGGTGATGGACACCAATCAAACCACGTGTTGTCATCCAATGAAACAAGAGAGCAAAGCAAACAACCATCGCGAGACAAAAATGGAAGTTAACGATAGTTTAAGACAATCAGTATACGATGGTTTGTCTTATAGACAGCATCATCAACAAACCGAAGTAATAATGTCCAGTGCCCCATCGACACCCTCAAAACAAATGGACACGCACGAAGAAGTGGTGGAGGAGTACAAACATGCGAGTTTTTGCGGGGAAACAGTGGTACTACTTGGAACCGACTCCAGCGGGTCTTTAGTTAGTAAAAGCGATGGTTCTTCCATTATAAACGGTGGGTTCTTCAACGAAACCTTGGATTTGTCCCAGGAGGACATCCAGCGAACCCTCTCAGCCAATATGCCTTTGTGTTCATCCGAGTTAGAGCGACACAAGACAGAAACGAACAACACCAACCACCAACAAAAACGCCAGGTTCAAGTACAAGAGACTTTGACCACGGAGATTAATCCCATGGATTTTATTGACAGCTGTGATGTGGTGGTGTCGCCTACCCACGTTGTAGATGATGACGTGTTTGTCAATTTGGATGCGTTTGATATGCTGGGGGAGTTCCCCGACTTGGAGGGTTTGGAAGCGGGACATGCCGGCCTTTTAGATGTTAATCCGTCCGATGCCAGTAGAAACGAAAAGGCACACGCAGTAGAAGCCCAACAAGTACAAGTACAACCACCACAACAGCAGCAACAACAACAGCAACAGAATAATCACGGGTTGGAAGGCACAGCCCAGATAAGTGATTATTCGCCAGAGTGGGCGTATCCCGAGGGTGGTGTCAAGGTGCTTGTAACTGGACCTTGGCACTCCTCCGGGCCCTACACTGTACTTTTTGATACATTCCCTGTTCCCACAACGTTAGTACAAAGCGGTGTTTTACGATGCTATTGTCCAGGTAAGAGAAACAAACTCAATTTGGAGATTTTTTGTAACGTCAAGTGGTTTGCAGCGCACGAGGCTGGACTGGCTACACTGCAAGTAGCGTGCGATGGTTATGTGATTTCCAACTCTGTGATATTTGAGTACAAGGAGCCACCAGGGGAGGAGCAAGTGTCTGCTCTTGAACCCAAAATCGAAAGATCCAATGACAATTTACTTAAGTTTACGTTACTACAAAGACTGGAAGCCATGGATGACAGATTGCAGATTAAACAGGAACCTTCCGACAATGATGTGGTAAGAATCTCATCCCATTGTTATAATAAATACCTTTATTTTCTTATACCAATTAAAAAAGTACAGTAATCGTGGTTTTTTGTAATAAAACCTACATTCCGCTTTGTAAAAATGTAACGCCTGAAAAATTAACATTTTTGTCTGTTTCAGGTGGAAGATACCGCACTGTTTAGTCAGTCAAATTTTGAGGACAGGCTGGTAAACTTTTGTCAGACCATGACGTCGCGGATTTGGCGGCATGGTGAAGAACTTAGCGTGTCTTGGTTTGCTAGCCATCGAGGAATGACACTATTACATTTAGCTGCTTCACTAGGTTACTCTCGTTTAGTTTGCGCGATGCTTCATTGGCGTGCGGAAAACTCCTCACTTCTGCTGGAAACCGAAGTGGACGCTCTAAGCCAGGACGAAGATGGCTACACACCTCTAGTGAGTTACGTTAAAGTTTATTAAATTTTTTCTATAGATTTTTTTGTAGATGTGGGCGTGTGCTCGAGGCCATACCGAAACTGCTATAATGTTGTACAAGTGGAATCACGTGGCGTTGAATATGCGCTGTACGGCAAATCAAACTGCGTTAGAGTGTGCTAGAGCCAATAACCATCAGGATTTGGTTAAAGAGTTGGAGAAGTTGGAGTTGAGGCGAGATAAAGCTAACATGCAACTATTGACGAATCAATCGTCGACTGAAGCGGCTTCGCCTACTATTATATCACCTGCAAGTTCTATTGCTTCGTTGACTTCCATTGCGTCCACTAGCAAGTCCCATGATGGGGTTTTTCTTCGCCCGGGCGCCGTTACAAGGTAATAAAAACATAAACTGTTATGCTTGATTACTAAACATAATTTCCAGAAGCGAATACTACAAGTACAAAGTCCTAAACGTGGACCTAGACCCGGACCTCCACAGTAAAATGTTAACCGCGTCCACGCCCAGTCCTCTGTTGTCCGATTTATCATCCAGTACGCGTGGTAGCAACGGACAGAAATTAATAAAGCGTCCGTCCGTAGACAGTGGTATTCACATGAGCTATGGTCCGGCGGCGGATAGTTACCGACCCAAAAGTTCCAAAGTGTACAACATCAGAGATACACCGAGACTTTCAAAGTAAGTTTTGAGGCTTGCTCATCAAAGCAGGGGGTGGGGAGGTGGTTGTGGAGGGTAGGGTGTTTTAACTTTCATCCAGGCATTCTGTTTTGTTCACCAGATTCGACAGAAGTATGTCGTTGCCGTTACATTCACCGTTGTCGACGCGTGACAACTCCTTCGACAGTGAGTCCATCGGAGAGACCACTGGAAGAAAAATGGACTTTGCTCTATGTAAGTACCGGAAAATCGCGCGTTTTTTCGTTGGTTTTTCAATCTGTAAAACAAGGTAAGGGCTTTTGCAAGTGACCAGGAAAAAACAGTGCATGTCAATATCTTGGTTTATTGACATACCAAGTTTTATTTGCTTTTATTTATGATTATTAACTGCTTTAGTCAACGAAATCAACAAATATGTACTATGTTATCTATCAAAACTTTTTTGAGTGTTTTTCGTTGTACAAAACTCTGTTTTTGTTATGTTTTGTATCGCACTGACTGATGTTTGATTTTTGGAACGATGTAGGCGAAATAGGGAGTGGTCCCCGAAGCGGTAGTCCCCTGATAGACGTAGAGGCCGTTTCTGACGATGAGAATGACGTCAACAACAGTACAGTAGGTCAGTGCCTTGGAGTCCCTTCACTTCCCCCCCAACTTTTAACAAATACAACAAGATGGTCTCTATATCTGTTTTTTATCTCTTTGTTGTATCTCGGTGTTGTTTCACTCTCTGTGCTCTAATTTGTTGTTGTTTCTTCTGGTTTATTATCTTAACAATAATTTATAAACTAGACTCAAGGTTTCAATGTTTTAGTTTATAGTATTTTGCACACTAAAACAATGTTTAAGGATGTAAGCTGTTACAGTGTGTAGTTTCAAGGCTGGTTTTCCAAACAGATAAAGCTACTTTAGGTAACTTTATTGTAAACTGGAAAGCGAGTCCTTTTTTATAAAATTTGAAACGCTTTTAGTTGTTTTGCTTCGTAATATTGCATGCGTTTTACTGGCTATTTGAGCAAATAACCAAAATTCAGCTTCAGCTGTGCTTTTTCTTTTTTATTCTAGACAAGTGTCAGATGATCACTATTAATTCCCATACAAACAGTAAATAAGTCGATGAAATCAAGTATTTGTGTGCTCTAAAGTTGTTTTAAGTAAACACTAATTTTCGACTTATTAGCTTTTTTCGTAGTTTCCATGTTTGATGTTCGGTCACCCCTCGAATTTTCCCATAATAACTTGCCGTCTTTTCTATAGGGGAACAAGACGCTAGAGTTCTAACCTTGGCTGAACAAATCATCGCAGCAATGCCCGATCGTATCAAGAACGAAAGCGAGGAAATGATGCTGGATAATAATTCACCAGGTCCTTCAGATGTCCTACAACCCAACGATACTCTAGGCGATGTGTTCATGGAACCACTTTTGGACCAATCAAGCTCTAGTTTTGAGTCCACTGAGTTCAATTTTGAGTTTTCCGACCATAACTATCGCTATTACGATGTCGGAACCCCGGGATCTAGTTTGAGCCCTGCTTCGTCTACATGCCTACAATCACCAGGTTCATTTACGTTGGACTCGCCGTCACCCCCACCAACCACCGCTGATTTTTGCGAGTTTTTCCAAGCATCCGCCAACGTATTCGAAAAGGACTTCTCCAACCTAACGCTTTCAGGTCTTAGTTCTAACACACCCCACAAAATCGCGCCAACTTAAAATATGTTACAGATCGAGAACAACGCGAGCTGTATGAAGCAGCCAAAATCATCCAAAAAGCCTACAGATCCTACAAGGGTCGACAACAACAAGAACAGAACAAAGAGCGTGCCGCCGCCGTCGTCATCCAGAATTACTACAGACGCTACAAGCAATACGCCTACTATAAACAAATGACACACGCCGCCATGGTTATCCAGAATGGATTCAGGTCGTATTGTGAACACAAACGGTTCAAGAAAAGCCAAGAGGCGGCTGTGTGCATCCAGAACTATTACCGCAACTACAAGGAGCAGGGGGGACGGGGAAGCAGAGAGGGAACGCCCGCTGCGGGCCTCAAGTAAGTTGTGAACGGTGGGAGTTGTTTGCTAGTCTTGGTGGTGTAAGGCTTTCTGTGTTTTTCTTTGGTTTTGGTTTTGTAACACAAATGACATTTTATGGGGGGGATGGGGGTCTGTTTGGTATAAATTGGGATAAATTTATATGAAATGGACAAAAGAAGGATACACACACATGTGGTTTAGCTTTTTATGTTTACAATTTGAGAAAACTTTAACTAAAGAACTTAAAATAAAAACTGTATTGGTATAACAAGCTGAACTACTTAAATTATTACAGTTTTTATCTGTTTTTGTATAAATATACAGGGTGTAACATGAACAATTGACAGTACAAAGAAAAGCATTTTTAATATTATGGTGAATGCGCCGGGAATAAATTTTATGTATTAGCAACAAACTGATCTGTAATCTCTTTGAAGACATTTATATTAAAATTTATATAAAATACAAGCACTGAAATTAAAAATAAGACTCAAATTTCACGTTTTTTTCAACTACGTGCAAAAATTTCCAACTGTTATCTGTTTTCCTGCCAAACTGTCACCTCTTCGTGCCACACCTCATGGGATTCAAATTTAATTAACAGTTACATTCTTTTATACACAATTTTTCATTATTTTATACACACCACACCCACAGAATTTTTTCCACACATAATCGATTAGCAAACTCTTCCCGATAATTAACCGTTTCTAACCCCAGCCCTCGTCTGCACAGCCCTATCTGCTTCGGTGTAGTTGGTGTTATTTTGTCTACCCCCCAAAACTGTGGTAGTTCTTGATGTTCCATTACTGTTTCCATTAATATAACTAAACACAAATAAATAACAAGTTGACTTTTTTCCGGTTTATAGACGCACCTATTCACAGCGCCGCCAACACCAAGCCGCCAGGAAAATCCAGCAATTTATGCGACAATCGAAGAACAAGTAAGTGATTGTGTTGAGTTGTCTTAATTGTTTTCGTAGTTAAATCAGATGTAGTTGTGGTTGTTGATTTGTCGTGTTTTTAATGCTAACAAAGTGTTTGGGATGAGCCGATGGGAGCAGTGGTGAGTCAAGGCGCTCCACAAATATACATGTTTCGTCATAGAATAAAATAAACGTGTTGATTGGTTTTGTGATTGTGGTGGGTTTTCAGGTTGCAGAGAGAACGAGCCGAAAGAGAGAAGCAGGGGGGCCCGTCAGTGGATGCCCACCAAAAGTCACAGTGTCCCGCGGGCTCATCCAACTACACCGGCCCAAATAACAACAGGTGGGAAAAAATATTTCATCCATGACAAATTACCATTAAAATTTTCGTTTCAGATTCAGTTCTGACTATTTAGACGAAGCAAGAAGCAACACCAGCAACGATAGGGGCTAAACCATGAAAAAGCGTACTTATATTAATATTATTATCTAACTTTTTATTTTGTATATTATATTATACGAGTATTCAGCTATAAAAATTAGTAATTATACCGTAAAAAAATGTATCTCTCCAGGTATATTCTTATATCTTTACAATGTCTGTCTAAGTATATTTTTGGCTGTTATTTGGTAATTATCATGCATTTATAATGAATGCAAAGGATCGACACAAAAGTGAGATTGTCTTAGACGTTGTACGAACTTTTTTAAAACTTCATTATATACTTAATTATATAAAAAAAATAACAAAACGTTATTCTGATTGTGTATGGATTTCAGAGCTGTGATTGTAAAACAACTATAATTTGTCATTAGAAAAAGTTCTAGTCTTAATAAACAACATAGTGTATTAAATAAAAATTTTAAGAGTACCTAACACTAGAATAATCACAATTTCATTTCATTTATGCGTTTAGATTTGTACACTATACTGTATTATATGAAATAATTATGTCTACCAGTCAAATTTTTTGTACTTAATTCGTGTGTTATTTTCGAAAATTTTTCACTGCCAACGTTATATAGCAAAACTAAACTACCAGTAACTATGCGATTTTTTTATTGTATACGCCAAAAGCAATATAAACTGAAATATTGGGGGTGCAAGTTGTAATTTAACCCCCATCTGTCTTTAATTTCATAACATTTGTAGTGAAATTTTGCTGGTAAGTACGCGCGCTCATACATATCAACTTAGATTAACACACACTATATTATAACATAGATTTAACCTGCTGTTATTATTTTATTGGAAAAAACAGTTATTTTTAGGGGTGCTCAATTTTTGGGTTTACACTACTCGTAGCACAAATTATTTTATTTCTTCGGTAATTTGTCAATTAACTGTACTTAAAAACTATTATATAAAGAGGGTTTTTTGTTTAAATTTATAAATATTAGAGACAAAATAATGTACCTGCTGGCAGGTTTATTTAAAGTCCCTCCTTTGTATATAACTGTTGTTTTTTTGGAAATTTTATTCTTTGAAATATAAAGAAAATATATTCTTGACCGTATGGAAAGAAAAACAAACGGTAGAAAAGTATTATGTAAATTTTAATGTTGATATTTATACATACATAACTGTATTAATTAAGAACAACATAAAATATAAATATTATATATATATTATACATAATAATGGCTTAAATTTTTAATCTTAAAAACTGCATCCATTTTAGAATTATATTACGATAAAATCTCTAGGGTTTCCTGTGGGGGCAGTTTCAATATTTAGATAGGCGAAAACAATTCTAGATAAAATAATATCATATTTTTTAATCAAATCAAATATCTTTGTCCAGTGTGCGCGAATGCCTGTTTGAAAAACCAACTTTAGCTTACCAATTTGCTTTTTAGAACAAACAGCAGCTAAGACAAATTTTCCAGTTAAAGAAACGATACAATCAAAAACAATCCTTAGTAATAAAAACCATATTGCGCGCGAATATCTGTGTGAACGTCTTTGACTGAATATTTTGTAAATAATTTTAAGGGCGTGGTAGGGTACTTAAAAAAAATTAAAAAGCGAGGGCACGGCGAAGAAAATGTAAAACAACAACACCAAAAAATATCGAAAATGTAAATTTGTATCTATAGGAGGTTTTATTGAAATTATATACTCAAATTAAATAAATTTTATATCTATCAAAAAAAAACACGTGTATTTAAATATTAAATATACTGTAGCAACTTTTATTTCCGTTTGGTTATTATCTATTTAAAATATTTAAGCTTTAAACTACAGTTTAAAATCGTAGGTTTAGAAAATTTTTGACTATTATTATTATACATAGTAGTGAAAAACCAAGACAAGGTACCAATTATTTTCCTGCTTTTTCATCCAAAACATTGTATTATAAAAATTTTAACAAAACACAAAATAATTGGTACTTTCTACTATAATAATTATATTGAACTAGTGTAGCTGCACAGTACCTATATCTATATTATACCTGTTCATATTTCATTAGAAGTTCAAAATAATCTAATAATGAATAAATAAATAAAGTTATATTATACACACTTCAAAAAAAAAAATCACTGTACTGTATCACAATGGTTACTGCACTCTCCGAAACGAATTAAATGACATCCCTTGGTTTTTCTTAGATTTATTATATGAACCTAGAGCGTGCAAAAAATCTTTTTGCTCGCTCAACGCTTTCTCCTGTACTTAACTAGTTTTAAGGTTGTTGATGACTTATTTTATTATATTAGCTTTTGTCATTCCATATATTTAATGAAATAGACGGAAAAATTGTTGTTCAAATTTTAAATAATATTTTGATACTACATATATGTGTGTAATTTTATAAATACTTCATTATTTGAACAGAGGAAAAAATTCTAGAGCTGTTGTTATTTAGGTTTGTATTTGTACATGAATATTTATGATAATTTATTATTATTCAATTATTATAGTTTATTAGAGTGCAGAATGTTAACTATTGAGACATATTATTGTAACTAATAAACACTTTCTCAATTACATTTTTGTTTGTTCATTTTTAAGGGCCATAAATAAATCACGCATTTTACCATCAAACTTCTAAAAAGAAATCTGAATTTAGCCTTTTTGCAATTCCAAATGAGGCGTTATATCTCTGCAAGTATTAATTGAAGAAAGTTTGCTTGGGGTTCATTTTGTTTATAATTCTATATGCCAAAATAAAATATTAAGGTATTTTTACTAATTTATTAGAGTTTATGAGTTGCAGCCAAAAAACCAAAAATTAACTTAAACTTTTGTCATTGGAGTAATTTTATTGTTTTAGATTTTTATAAAATTTGCATTTTTTCAATATAAAGCAGAACAAATAAAACCAACATTTTTATACATACATATTTTGAATACTCAATTACGGTTATGAAATTTTGAAAAATCAAAAAAATTCAACTCCAACTGGCTGTAACTTTTGAACTATTAATTTTACAAAGAAAGTGCATAAGACCATTTTTGTAGAGAATTTCACGACCTTCAACTTTGATATAGAACAAAAAGCGAAATATTTTCAAAAAATCGAGTTTTGGTGCCATTTATCATCCAAAACTAACCACCAACTTTCTGCAATTTAAACTTCATATCCATTCACCAGTTGCTTCATGGGTTTCGTTTTTTCTCCAAACATTCAAACTAGTATCGTCACAATATTTCCATATATAATGCGTTTAATTAGAGCAATTATACTGTGAGTACATACGTAAAAAATAAGCCAATTAAACGAAACTGGGTCAAATTCAAAAATTTTTCCAAAACTCTTTATTTTCACCAAATGTTATTTTTGGAAACTGCGGTGATTGTGCTACGGTGGAGTTCACTGACTGGGATGGAAGGTCGCACAAGGTTACATTGGAGTGCCATCGGGGAGCTCTGACCACGAGGCGCGACACACCCATCATATACCTCATATAAACAGCGAGCCACCCGACAAAACGTGTGGTACCGCTACTTTCCTCAAAATCAAATTGGTGCCCAAAATTACTTTAAGTTTTACGTTACATAAGTTTAAAAAATGTTGCTTTTTCCTATTTAACACGATATCAAAAGTAATAAGAAGATTCAATAATGAGGCAGTGTGTGACTTTCTTAATTATAAAACCAAGTCAGACTGGTTTCAAGACTTGCGTATAATAAACGAGTTCGCTGAAAGGAAAAAAGGAATAACCAGCGAATTATTATTGGATAAAAATGTATGTCATTTCACGAGTTCGCACAAGATATGTATTTTTATGTAATGAGATGACAAAGTGCAGCTGTTGCAAACTTTTCAAAAATTATCAAAAATTAACCTTGCACAAAACGCTAAATATTTTGTAAAAGTTAAGACTGGGACTGTAGAGCGGTTCAACCGCGCGGCCACTCAAAATTTATGTACATAATTGCTTATCTCCAAAAAAACTGTAAAATGTAAAATTTGTTACCTATTATGAAAGAAAATCTAAAACTTAGATAAAGAATCAGTGCGGTTCAGCCGCGTTCACATACAAATACCAACAATTATCATTTGCTAATTACAAGTAGAAAAAACTTGTTCCAATTGTTATCTGTGCTAAATAATGCAATGTATGCATTTTCAAGGTATAAATGTATGTAGATACAAGTACAAGTAGAAACGTTTTTTTTAATACATATACAATACAATACAAGATAGAAGTGTTTTAACAGCGTGTATTACTCAAGCTGACAGTTGTGATGCAAATCGCACCATATCTATATTTAGACATTGCAGTAGGAAGGCCAGAAACGATCTTGACAAGAAGATATATAATGAAACGCGGCAGCAGAACACAGCGGCCGTTCGATTATTTATTTTGCATATTTGAAAATCCACAGTACATAGTACAATTTTATTATTATTTTTTGGTAAAATATTTGTACACCCAGCTAGCATATTGTGTATTTTCTACGACGGTAGTTGATGCGTTATTCTCCACTATACTTTACAAAAGATAATCACTGTAATTTAAAGCAGTTTACCAGCGGAAGTTTTATAACTTATAAATTGCCGTTTGGCCGTTGGGCGAAAACTTGATGTGTGTACGCGCGTTGTGCTCTCAATTTTTGTATGAACAACATGCAAAGTCAACGAGCGAGATTTTTCAATGTGGAAAGTGGGGAAACATCTGCTTGGTGTTATGATGATGGGCGAAAACAGGAAAATAAATTTCGTACTGGAATAATGAGAGAATTGAAGGCAAACAGATGATGATTAAATATTTGGCTAGTTTATCGGAATTTTACTAATGAGTAATTTTAGGACGATATATGATTATAATATAATCAGGGCCGTAGCTACTGGTACAATTTTTTAAAAACTGTTTAGAAAGCTAGAAAAAGTAAAAATTCACGATTTTTTTGCATAGATTTAGGAAGATATTTAGTTTCAAATCGACTTTTACGACAATACCTTCCAAACCAGCAGCTATTTTTTATTATATTTTGAAATTTTCCGCAGAGGCGACTAGAAGTTTCTCAGAAAGTAAATTTTCCAAATTTTCAAACTATTACCTCTAAAAGCTCATATCTTTCAAACGAATAGAGATAATCGAACGATAGATGAAAATTTCGATAGAAGAAAATCTACGCTAAACATTATTTTAAACTCGTCCTAATCCAGAAACCCGAGAAGATAATTATACGACCTAAAAACTAAACAAATAGCAAAATAACCAAGATTATTTTGTGTCTAATTAGATATGTCTAATAGTGGGCGTATTTAGATGGAATGAATGCATCGGAAGCTATTAATAGAGACAATCACTGGTGCATATCTAAATTATTACTGCCTATTTATAACCATTTGCGGTAAGTTAACCTGCTGTTTTATTTTACCTGTGGCTCGTTTCTATCAGCATTCTTTCGAATTGGACATTTCGAGTAACAAGAAACCCGTTGCTATTAGTACCCAGTAATTACACAATAATTAATGTGCGATGCTAATTAACTTAACTAGATATTAGAACTAGGTACTTAAACATAAACACTGTTTTATAATATCTAATACTAATAAATTTGTGTTTTTTTTGCACAAGGTTCATTTTTGCGGAGTGCCGCTCCCGTTTCCGTTTCGAGGGCGTCACCCGCATCCCCCGATCGATTGCACGGGGTGTGGTTGAACAACCCTTGTTACAACACCCCTTTAATGTGGCCCCCCCGACAATCATGTTAACAAATCATACATCTTATGTAGTTGACATTTTTTCCATCGTATAGGTAGGTATATTTATCAAGGTTAAATATACACTTGAATTATTAGAACTGATTAAATTTTCTGATATGGAGGCGAGTTGGCGAGTTTTAAAATCTGATATACACAAAAAATTCGTATACATTTTTTGTGCAATATACTAAATAAATTCCCCTCGGTGTATCAAATTGTTAATATTTTCTTAAAACAAACTTCTCATCCGATGGTATTTACATAAAACCGATAACAACTCAATAAATACTTTATCATTGGAAGACGAACATGTACCACTGATATGGTCTAAAAATAAACCGTGGACCTTTCAACTTTTATCAATTTTTCAAATATATACGTCTGTAGATGTATAATTTAATATTTATACACACACATACATATTTCGACACGAGATAAGACAAGACAAAGTTTATCAAGGGGTATACAAGATATAAGTCATGCGGAGCACTAAAACGCAGATTAACCTCGTTTTAAATAAAATTAAGTTATCAATCACACTTTTTTCAAATAACAGTTCAAATGGCAATTAAATCCTATTCAGACATAATCGAATAACGATTATACCTTAAGCTGTATTCCTGACAGTTATTATTGTTATTACTCCGAAAGAATGCGTGTTGTGATGGAATTTCGACGACCATTAAACAGTATTTTATATTCCATTGTTTTATTTTCGCTTGGAATCAAATCTGATGGATAAAATCGTGCGCTAATTTTTTTAACGGAGCCAGATGAGGTTGGACCGCGTGGTAGATTTGTGAAAAAATAACAAAAATTATACGTTTAAATAAATGCTTCCATACTGTAATATGTCTATGGTTTTAAATTTAAGGTTATGTTGAAAACGTCACATTTGACAATTGCTAACTTCATGTCATATAACGATTTAGTTCAAATGTACACACTCAAGTTTGCAATGTTGGTAAGATGGTTCCATATTGTAACATGTCTATGGTTTTAAATTTGAGGTTATGTTGAAAACGTCACATTTGACAATTGCTAACTTCATGTCATATAACGATTTAGTTCAAATGTACACTTACGTTTGCAATGTTGGTAAGATGGTTCGATATTGTAACATGTCTATGGTTTTAAATTTGAGGTTATGTCGATATTTGCTGTCACCTAATGATTTAGTCAAATGAACACACTCAAATTTGTAATTTTAAAATATTCTATTTGAAACCCTATATTTTAGAAATCCGCAGAGATCTTTTTAAGCTTTAATATTTTCCATAGAAGAGTTCGGAATTTTTAAGATTTTCTACACTTTAATTATCTTCTAAAAATATAAAAATTCGGAATTCAAAAAATATCTTAAGTATTTTTTAAGCGTACCTTTTTTCCATTTTTTTTTAATTAGATATTTCATGGTATCTTTAAATTTTTAATAGGCTAACTCTTTGTCTTTCTAAAACTGTTCAGAAATTCAGGAAAAGTAAAAATTCACGATTTTTGTGCTTTGTGCATAAAAACTTAGAAGTTCTCTATATCGAAATCTCTCTGAATTACTACAGTATTAATTTATTTTAAAAACACAAAATATTTTGATAGACTATAACTTCATTTTTATAAATTAGTACAATATTTCTTTGAAAAGCTCTTCAAAAAAGCAAAAATTCCTGATTATTCTGCATAAATTTGAAGATATTTTGTTCTACTATTTTTGTACCTACTGATATTTGAAAAAAGTTGAGAGGAGTTCAGAGGAGATCAAAAGAACTCGCAGATTTCTGGCTGTTACTTAAAAATTTCAAGTAGGTCTAAGAATTTTCGAAAAAAACGGAAAAATAACGATTTTTGTAAAACTAATGTTTCAATATAACTCTTCTAATAAACGCCGACTGGCATTTGAAAGAACTTAAGAGCTTTCTGCGTGCTATTTTTACACCAACATCATCAGCACCCATTCCCCAATTATCTACCATTTTAATTTTGCAAACACCCGAAAATCTCGCTCTGTAAATTGCTTAATTTAACATGTTAACGCTTCAATTTAGTCGAGTGTAGCAACGTGAACATTTCAAATGCGAAACAGATGTCTCCGCTTGTTTGTATGTGTGAGCTGTTGGAACCGCCAACAAACTCCACCAACAGCAGGACACAGCACTATACAGCAGGAATAACGAAAAAACCAACGCGAAGTTTTGCTGTTGGATGTGTGTGTGTGTTGCTAAGCTTGCATAGTTTAGTTCTGTCGTAAACAGCGTGGCTGCTGCCTGATGGAGATGACGATGTGATCAGTGTGAATATGTGTTGTTATCGCATTTGGAATTTTTCTACACGTGGCCAAAGGCCCAAGATCCTTATCGCTTTTTTTTGAAAATTCCATACAAAGATCCTTGCATGGACCAGGTAAATATTTAAATTATTTAAAAGTACAGTTGTTGCGTCGTTTTCAGGGTTGCAAACTGGCAAACTGAAAGTCATTAAATATTTAATTTGGTGGTGTGGAGATCGTGCCGTGCGCGCTTACAACGGACGGGTCATTCAAATCCAGATACAGACACGCCATTCACCACGCCCCGTATTAAAACGAAACAAAAAAAATAAATGGGATGTTTATTTTCCACGAGATTTAGTAGAGTGTTGTTTGACACGCAGCATGGAAAATGGGGAAAAAATGAGCAGGAATTTTTGAGACAATAATCAAGTCACAAGAACTGCAGACCAAAATTTTAGTATTTTCACCATTTTAAAAACAAAAATAGAAAAAATCATGTAAATAGTTGGTCAATATTTTCACAGATTTTTTGATAAACTTGTAAACTTTTTAGAAGCCACAAAATACTCCAAAAAGCACCAGATAAAAATTTGTCACGCTACATGGGGATAACTTGTCCGATATTTAGAACGCCTCCGTTTATTTCCAAAATACATAGAAAGATGTCAATATTTTCATGTTTTTTTGACTAGCTGTAAAATCGTTACTGGTGCTCCGAATTACATGAATCTTTTTGCCACTGATTTATTGAACCTTCTGCTTTAGTTCGATGTGCATTTAGCCATTTTCGAATTTTTTCGACTGCTCAAAGTGATGGACCTTTTTGATGACTTTCCTCCAGCTATAACGGATTTTCATTGTGCCATACAGAAAAACTGATTGGATAATCTTTTTCTACACCCTTGAATTAGTTGAGAAAATATTTTTTATAAAAACCATGACTAGATGAAAATCGAAGAAAATTGTAATTTTGACCATTTTTGGTTAAGCCTCTGAAAAATATACACCTTCATAAAATGGGATAGGAAATTTTGCGTCCATTGAGATGCCCAAATTTTATATATTCCGGACTTACGTCACTCAAAAATTTGAACTAATTTTTGGGAAATATTAAAAATCTAACTTGCCCAATATTCAGAACAAATTTCTGAAGCACTAGAAGGCTTTTTCTATAACACAGAATCACGTGACCGAGTATGTAATATAAATATGAAGCAAGCAATTAAAAGTGTAAACTAAACCAGTCAAGGATGTCTTCTCTAAAGTTCACATTTATCTATTTATCTTTATAAAAATTACAAGAGCATAATCTTCGGTTTTCCCTCTTTTAATACAATTTTAATCACTAAAGGTGTGTCTTTACATGAAAATGTTGCAACAATCCACCGCATTTTCCATAAAACAAATAAGGAACATTCTGCATAACATGTGGAACTGGTTGTTTGGATGTGATGAAAAAATTATTTGTTACAATGTTAAATAGAGCACACACAATATTTCATGTAGTAAGTAATAGAGTGTGCAAATGTGAGTGTTTTATTTAAAATGTTTTTAAGTGTTATGACTTATAGTTATAGCGCGTGCATTGCAGACACTAATAATAATTAATTCGCTGATTTGTTATAATGAGATTATTGCATAAGTGCATAAGTTTGATTCTTTGGACGAATTTTTGCCTTATGGACAGCAAATATTTTCCTATTCCCTCCTTGATTTCCATATATTCCAAATGTAATTTTCTCTAAAGTGCATTAAAACGCAAAGTAAACAAGATATCAATATAACAGTGTGTTTGTATCTTTGGATTGGGTTACAAGGTACACGTCCATGACTTTCCGTGGTATAGATGACATCGGAACATGATAATAATAACATTAATTAACTCAAAACATTATATCATTACGAGTATTATGGTAATATCCAAAAAATACATCTGTTGTAACTGTTGTAAGTATACATAGTAGATTATTTTGCAGAAAATCATCCATGGTGTTTTGTCTGCAGTACATATTAATATGCTTCGGTGTGCACATTGTACGCACACAATGTTCCATGTTTTACTTTTTATTGCAACTGCAACAACCTCAACCTAACCAATAAATGCATTTTTAAATACTTAACCAATTACTGGAAATACAGCATGCTGCCATGTTGAGTTGTGATTAAAAAATATTGTGTTTGTGTGCATATATTTACTGGAATTTTTCCCACTAGTTTTTATTATTTATATACACAGCGTGATAGTTGTGAAAACTCCAACACTGCCCCAATATTATGTAGATATAATACAGATATACCTGATAGATAATAAATAATTACGCGCCGGTTTGCTTATTTATAAACATGGTTTTATGAAATTAGTGTCTGGTTTTAGTTTAAGCTAATCCGCAATTAGTTTGGAAATTTTTTTATTCTTTAACATTTTTTTTAGAATTAAATTTTTGAATATATCATGTTCCAACTTTTTCTTTAAATATCAAATATACTAGCCGATAAAAATGTAGACAAAATTCAGGTATAAACAATAATAATTTTAATAATAAAAATCGTCACTGGCTTTAAAATATATTATTTTAACTTAAATCTAACCAAAACTGTGATTTTTAAAACATTTACCCTTAAAAAATGCGATTTTTTAAAAACCAATTTGAGTCCCCGAAAAATTCGTATGCAATTCGTGATTTTTCCCAAAATGTTTTTTTTACAAAATTCCAAACAGCGGTTCCAAAACTGTTATTTTAAAAAAATCAAGCTCGTTAGATTCGATTTTTGAATGTGAATGTTAAAATGTTATCATTATAGGAGGTCACAGATCGGTGTTTGAAAAAAATTGTTTCTTTTCACCGGGTAATGCTGTCATCACAAAAAATAACCAGAATCCATAACCTCACTTTTAAGTTACATTTAGATAGTATAAAATTTCCAAGCAAGATACTCAAAAAATACGATTTACTCTAAAATTAATAATTCCAACTTTGGTCCATCCTCGGCTTCTAAACCAATATTTTTATTTTTCACACAAATTTTTTACCCCAAGTATTTATCAAATTCCTTTTTTTTTTCGAAAACCCATGCACTATTTACCAACAGGTATAATTGATAAAATTGTTGATTTTACCGCAAAAATAAACCGTAACAAATTATGGTTTTTAATCTTTATAGATAATTATATATTTATGCAAACTTAATTCCATTAATGGCATTTATTACCATTTACTGTCGTAATATTAAAAAATTCTGAACAATTTTTCTTTCATTTTATTTTACGTACAAATAAAACTAACTTATATTAGAAATTTATCATAAATTCTGTACTAAACATTTCTAGCCTAATATACCCAGATAATTATGCACCTAATCACACACAAACGCGGAAAATTCCAAATTTCAAAATCATAAACAACAATAATTATGGAATCGACACCGAAAGGTCAAAACCACACACTGATTCAATTTTTCAAATGATTAGGCATTTTATTTTCCCTTCTTGTTGAAATCTCGCGCGCTGTTTTTATCGCCTTTGGACATTGTCCTAAACATTTCCAACCCCACTTATTTTCACGTATACAAATACATATCCAGACAGGAGTTTGTAATACGCGCCGGCGCCAATTGCATCCATAGCTACTGCCAATCGTCTAAAAATTCATTTAGTCCAGTTGTTACCAGTCCGACTCTGCCAGCGGTTGGTGTGCGACTTGGTACGCGGGCCCCCCGATTTCAGTTTTCGAAAAAGTGGCCAAATGCCAGATTTTGTGTTTAGTTCCAGGGGATTAGTGCCATAGAGATTTTCCAATATTGAATTGGTTTGGGTTAATTTGTAAGAATTTCTTTCAATCGTGGTAAGTCTATTTTAAGAATTAACCGAGCAGATATGCAAATTAATTTATTAAAATTATGGTTTGCTGATGAAATGTGATGGAGGACGCGACACGTGGTGCCACAAGGACTGGAAAATTATGCCTTGTGGTGGTAAAATTGGATTTAATTTTGGTGCCGTGGGAGCGCTTTTTAGGGGGGCGTCCACTTCAAACGCAATATTTTAGTTTGTTGAAAAAAACTTTAATAAATCCTTGGTTTATATTCGGTGCTCACTGGAATGCACCCGAGTTCATAAATATTAATTATCCATCACAATATTTGCGTCTTTTCTTTATAGTTATGCCAAAGTGTGCTTAGTTTATTTAATACTACGAAACAGGTGTCTGAAGTTTGAAAAACGAAATTTATTTCAAAAAACGATTTTATTAGTTTTCTATAAATTTTAACCCCTCATCTTCTCGAATCCAAAAAACCTGGATATCTAAAGTAAATAGTAAACATTTCCACAAATTCTTTATACAAACATCTAAACGAAAGTATTGTTTTTTTTTCCTATGTACGGCTGCGCAACTTTTCCTGATTTACCTTCTTTCTGATAACATTTAAACACCATTCTTGAAATGTTTACTTAAAGTATTATACCATGTATTAATAAACACTTTGAACGCGAAGTAAATAAACCACACACATACAGAAGTGACTACTTCATCGTAATTTAGTAAATTTCTTACTAAAGTACAGATTTAAACAAATAAAATTTTGTTGGTTTAGTCGGTTGGAAGGAAAGCGGGTTAAGACTGGATTAATGAATAAAATTCGATGTTATGTAATATGTAAGAACCAAATTTGGAATAAAGTGTAAAGTTTTGTTGTTTGGACGATTTTTTGAAAAAAAAACGGATTTTTTTGAAAGACATTTTCTAAAACTTTTCACAAATTTTCTTTGAACTATCAAACAAATTTTATTTCGTTTACAGTTTAAACCAATAAAATAGTGCAATTTTGGAACCATTTTTAGAATATTTAATCCTTTTCACGTAGAAAACTCAAGGTCAAAAATTTGTCAATACGGCCCTGTAATAACCTTTATTTAGCATATGAGCTTCGCAATTGTTAAGAGATGTTCAGGGTGTCTGAATTATAAGATCCTTTAACTTGCTCTTATCGCCTATTTTAATTTTGACAGTTTTGAAATCGCTGATGGTCGGATTTTTGATAAATTTTCATTTTTTGTAGAGATCGATAAATTTTAAACAAAAGTTTAAACTGCCATGAATGTTTTTGAATAAATGTTTTCGTCGCCTGAAGATATTGCATAATTTTTTGCGCGTTTTTCTGAAAAAAGTTTGAGAACTTCTGCACACAATTTTATTCTGGATTGTATTCCTGGACTAAGTCTGTTTTTTTATGATACAAAGTTCCCAAGTGTAAAATGACCAATTTGTATTCAAAAATCGGGGTATTTTTTCAGAAAAAGTTCAAAATATTGCCTAGCTGTAACGTTTTTCTAGGAATGTACAAACCAGGACTGAAAACTGAAAAAACCTCAAGAAATGGATAGAATTCTTGATCGAAATTAATAATGAAAATTTTTGTGTGTGAAATTGATAAAATTTTGGAAGTTTTCGACGAATTTCTTAGTTTAATAAATCACAGTTTAGGAACTACTGGTTAAATTTCATGCAAATTTGTTTTTTCAAATAGGTTCATGTTATCTTTATCTAAAAAAGGACAAAAAAATATTGACTTATAAATTAATCTTGAAAAATTAAACCAGTAAAACTGAATTTAAAGAAACTACGGAAAAAGTGCCAAAATTTTGGTTTTCGGCTAGAACCGGACAAATTACTACTCAATTTTATTGCCTACGATTTTGCCTAAACTTTTCTAACTTTGTTTTAGGGTTCTTTTTTTCTGAAACTGTTCTTTTTCCATATTTTACAAATCCTTCAAAACCCAGACCCAGACAGTTACCCAACACAAATTACAAAACAATTTCTTTTTCGGACAACTGTCTCCACTATCACACGGTATATATGAATTTTAGTATGTTTAGCATGCTGGCGGTTTCTTAAGGTCATTCATTTCATTACGCTTGCCATCAACGTTTTCCTTTTATTTTTTCTTAATTCGTTTATGTAGTTAATTTATAAGGCAACCGAATTTGTAATAATTATGAAAGCGCTCGCGCCCGGAAAAAAACTCAAACAGTAATTTGTATGTAAATATCCACTTTCGAAACAAAACCATTTTTATTATTTTTTTAAGTGAATTGTGTAGTAGTGCACATATGCAATAATTAAGCTTTATTTCGGTGTGTAAATTTTATAAATAGGTGCCTAGTACTGTGATGAGGGGTAATAAAATGGAGCTATTTATAGTAGGACGCGATATTTTTGTGGCAATAGTCAATAAATATTGTAGTTTATTGGGAGTAGTTCGGTAGTCATTAAATAACGTTAGGTAAATTTGTCTGTTAAGAAACAGGTTATATAGGTAGGCGAGACTCGACGTTTTATTACGTAAAATACTGAATAAATGTGCTGCGAAGTGACTGTATGTGTATGTGTGAGTGTTGTCTCGTGGAACTTTGATATTATGCGAATAAACACTTGTTTATAACATAACTATTATTGTTTTCGTGCACAAGTTACGAAAAAAACCAAGAGAATGCGGTCGTTTTGACTTAAGGTGGGCCTCGACTTAAGCGTGTCCCGCCAAAATATTGACAGTTTATCATACGATTCTAAAATACAATCTAATATGTAAATCTTTTATTAGTTGTGAAAGATGAACTAAATATGGAAGTTTTGCTCCGAAAAATCGTTTAACATAATAACTTCTTTACTCCATGACATTTAAAAAACAACCCAATAAGTATCGTTTTAAATATCACTTAACACCATAATTACAGTTGTTTCTAAAGTAAAGATTTAATTAGACACAAAATTAATTATGTTACACAAAACTTTTTGCTTAATGACCAATTATAATTTTACGTCTTTCAATTACAACATGCTAATATTCTACGGTGTGTTCCAACTGTCTGCTAATATACCTACCGGAAAATTGTAAAGCTCAATTGAAAATAAATAAATCGAGTAACGAACCCAAATATATTCGATTTAATGAAAACACACTTAATAATGTAAAATCAATAAGTGGTCTTGCATGTCACATCAAATATACGCACCTAGTTTACTCGGTAATCAAATAAATGTTTACTAATTTACGCATATAATAATGTTACACATTACACATAATATAATATTATTGAATTCTATTTCAGTTCTGTTCAAGCGTTCGCTTGGAGAATGTGACAGTCATAAATACCACCAACACCTACGCCACTGCCTGTATAATTAACTCGACTGTACACCAAAATAGATCTTGGAATTATCGCTTTGTGGACTCTTCCTCCATTATCCACTAAAAACTGAAAAAAAATCATGTGACTCTGCAAAAGTGTAATGTGTATAATAATGTGACTGTGCGTTATGCGATCCCGAAGATTTCCAAGAATACGCTATAATAGGAGTACTGTTAACATCTTACCGGGCAGCATTAGATTACTTTAGATTTCTAATACTGTCAGGTAAAGATGTCCTCCGGACTCCGAAACATCAGGCGTCGTCGTCAACGAAAACAGGATCAACTTGGGTTATTTTAAGAAGAACTTCGAGACAATAGACAAATTACCTGTGGATTTTTTTGGAATGGCTCCAATTTGTATGTGCGGTTTTTGTAAATTAGGTTTTGGTCAGGTTTATTTCAGACGATTTCTGAAATTGGTAATTTTAATCATGACCGTGGTTTCCAAATTGTCCAATCAGACGAAATCAAAAGTTATCGAAATAAATTCTGTATACCTTTCGTTAAATAAACGCAAAATGTTATCTAAAATGTAATTTTGATAAGATAGGATAAGTGGTACCAAAACTGGGGCATTATAAACACTAAACCTCAAAAATGATCACTATTAAGGTGCTACCTGTTTCTGGAATTTTTTTTTAAATGTTCCAATTTCACAGCTAAAAAAACAAGATTTGGTTATTTATTTAAGCTAATATCATAAAATTGTGCCAAAAACATTGAAAAAGTACATAAATCCTATCAGAAATCAGCACTTAATCGAATCCTTAAAACTTGTGCCAAATCTTAAACTGCTCATTTTAAGCAGGTATGTACCTACTTTGAAAAAAATCCTAAAATCACATTTTTTACCTAATTCAATTTTTATTATTAGCTTTTTCCTTAGATGAACCAGTTCAAATAAATTTGATGAAAACTGTTCAGTGGTCCCAAAACTAGCTTAAAAAGTACAGAAAACTGAAACAAGATTATAAAAAAGAGCAATTTGAAGGAGTGTCGTCAAAGTTTTCCTTTATTAAGTTAGGTTAGGTTAATCTCTATCTATAATTTTGACTAAACTTCTTAATTTTGTTGGGAGACGAGCTTAGAGATTAACCTAACCTAATTTGGCGATATTTCATCCTTGCGTAACTTTAGTTTAGTGACATCTTAAATTTTGTACCAAACTTTGGCATTTTGTTTCGAATTTTTGCAGGTAAATAGCAGAAAAATGTAAATGTTATAGAAATCTAGTGGTTCTAAAATTGGGCTAGTGGATTCCAAAAACGTAGAATTTTTTAGATTAAAACACCATTAAACTTGTAAAAACTGTAAATATCAAAATCTTATCACTAGTTTCAAAAATATGGCACTGTAAAGCAGTAATTTATAAAAAATTGTAGAAAATTTATTTCGAAAAAACTCCAAATGTGACCAATTTTATTATAGATAGAAGCCAGCAAAATTAGCTAAAAATAATATTTGATGACTAAATTCAAAGGAAAAACTTTCAACGATTTTAAATTTTGTGTATTTGATGAGGAAATTGCAAATAACAAACTAAAAAGTGGTGATTAACTTCATTTCAATTCAAGTTTCTTAAAATCCAACCAGTGACTTCAAAATTTTAATCAATTTTAGAATTAATTTGTTTCGTATATGCATAAACTAAACTGCTAATGCCCGTTTGCACCGACAGCATTTAAAATATAACGGGAACTTAATTTCATAGTTACAATTATCCAAACCTTAGCAACAATTGTATTTAAGTTCTAGTTAATTTTAAGATATGTCGGTGCAAACGACCATAAACAACCTAAATCCTGGCTAACTTGTTTTTTTACAGGCGTAAAAATTCTTTTAAAAAATAGAACAAAAAGGGAACCAAACCGTGACTAACACAGAAAATTTCTGAATCCATACAAATAAAGTCGAAAACAATTTGTCACCATCATATACCTGACTCATTTCGCTGCCAGCTAATATAAACAACTATCTCATGAAAATACAAATCAAAATATGTCAAGGTTAAACAAATTTACTTCTCTGGATAAGAAACCAAAAAAACCGCTTTTTTTTTAGAAAAAATCATCTTCAAATATTCACATTTTATTCTAAAATGGACTTTGTGGTGATTTCGGCACCAGCAACACGATAAAACCAACAATTTAATACATATAACCGAAAACAAACTGATAACCTCTTGTGTATTTGGTTAACCACATCGCGCTTATCAATATACATAAACAACATTATTTTCGATGTAGAGAGGTCGAAAAATGGACCAAAAACCAGATAACTTATCGCAGTTGTATACGTGATTTATTAAACAAATCATCCGAGCTGATGATAATATTATAATAAAACCCTTGGAGGAGTTTCAGATAAAAACTGTAAAGAAGCCATCATGTATAAAATATATTATTAGTGTGTGGTTGAACTCAGGCACATCTGTCCCTTGAGGGGGGCCCCAAAACCAAATTCAACCTAACGTTCAAGATGATAGTCATTAACACCACTCCAAAATTTACATGCGGTTTTATGGTCCGTTTCCTAGACAGTTTAGTTTCGAAAATTCAAAGATATTGTTTTATATTCTGTACCTACAATGTAATTTTACCTACATTAATTTCATCGTGGAATAATAAAAAATAAATATTAAGTAATAAAAAGTGACGAGGTATTGTTGTGGTTATTAAAAACAATCCTATTGTTTTATTGATAATATTAAACAAATAAAATGTATGTTCATTGTGATCCATATGGTGGATAAATTGATTCAAATATTTATTTGTATAATTTACTTCAAGGAAGTTTTTCACCTGTAAGTAGGTGTAGTTAAACTTTAGCTTTCAAGAGAAATTTTGTAACTAGAAAAAACCGATTTAGTCGTATGAGAATCAGAACTTTCAGAAAAATATATATTTTTGTACATATTACATAAATGTAAATTAAATCCAGGTAACTTCGCTTAGATCTTCAAAAAATTCTAGAATTCTAAATTTTAAAATAAAATCCAAAATTTCAAAATAATCTAACCTAACTAACCTCTAAACTTTTATTTATAGGCGCGAAAGTGACTTATTGGGTCAGATAACAGATACTGGTTACCATGGCAACAAACTTACTTAAAGTTGACTAGACCGAGCTTTAATGTTTCGCAGTTTAGTTTTGGAAAAAGTTTCAATTTCACACAAAAAATCGTTTTTTCCTGCAAACAACAAAATCAGTATTTAATTTCAAAGAAAATATGCTGTTGCCATGGTAACCCAGAATACTAAGCCGATCTTTATATCTTGAAAATTTCACACCAAAAAAGTAGTTTTTTCCTGCCAGTATAGCAAACAGTAAACGATTTTAAATTACAAATAATCGAGTTGCCATGGTAACTAATTTGCTAGTAAGTGACTAGACCGAGCTTAATTCTTCAAAAATTACTCAGTTAAACTGGTTTTCCTGTTGCCATGACAACCAATTTATTATTTGTAGATGAGTAGATCTTTTTCACATAAAATTGATTTTCTTAATTTACGATTTTTAACCAAATTTTCTCATTACTATGGTAACCTGCTCTAGACCGAGCTTTAGTACTAAAGATTTTGTTGATACTCGATGAACTCTGACCTCTTATTGGTTCAGATACTGGTTGCCATGCTAACAAATTTTCTTGAAGGTGACTATAGACGGAGCTTTAGTGTCACATTCTCTCGTTTTTATAACTGGTTATCTATAACCTAATTAGATATTACAATTTATGTAGTTGATTTTAAAAGTGTCAAAAGTCACGTCCCTAAACTAAAAATATTTCGTATTGTTCTATCCACTGATAATTAATTCCTTTTTAACACCGTCACATTACCTAATAATAATTGTGTTTTACGTAAGCAGTGGATTGAACAGCAAACAAAAAAAAAATCTACCGATAAAATAACAAGCTTTGCAATCAAATAAAAATTACATTTTCATGTTGCAGTGTAAAATAACTGACACTGACACACGCTGGTTTAGATAATTTTTGTAATGTAATAAAACTGTTCTGGTTTTATTTTACGAGGAAACATCCATATGTTTTTATCTGTACCGGATACAGACACATAGTTTCGAGATACCAGACTCCAAACCGAAACCATCAACCACCATATAGCATACGCATACCACACCAAATGTGCGATTAGCAAATTATATTAATAAAATCATCATGCTGTGCAGTTTGATTTGATGGAGTGCGTCGCATGCAAATCAAATCAAATCCAGTCACTTTTTGGATGACATTTAACAAAACTCGACATTCAACAGGTTTCTTGTCTTAACCCAATTTTTTCCTATATGCGTTGTGACTGTGACAAAATCTATGAATTAGTTACTTTTCCTCATTTCTGTGATATTAAATGTTTATTCATATACCAGAAAATCGTACAATAAATTATTAACATATAAATGTTAAAAAGTTTATAGCATTTTTATTTGACATATTTATTTAGTTTTGACGAGGTTAAGCTGTTATAGCCCGGCTTGGAGGCTCGAGTCTAGCTAATAATTATGTAATAAGGACTGCATTTTGTAATAAGCTATCATGGAATGGAATGATGAGGCGATTAGAGTTATTTAAACTAATTGCAAGAGCAATTTTAAAGTTTACGTTGAATGGACCGACAGGCTAAAGAGAAAAAGCAAATGCATCTATCGAAAGTAGAATTTCATTGAACTAAAAATATTTTTTAAATTAGTCACAATCTCGGACTAGCTCAACTTCAGCTTCAAGAATGTAATAAAAGATAAAATGAGGAGCTCCAGAGTTTCAACAGAATTTTGAATAAGAAATAAATCCTAAAACCTAGAATTGTTCCCCCTAATTATATTGGACACTGGATCGTATTTCAAAAAAATGGTGACCTTTTTAGAACAGTTCTTACATTAAAATTCAAGAAAAACGCTGCAATTTGGATTTTTTTTTCGAAAATTCGATTTATCTAATACTTTTAATAATCTAACCTAACTAATATCTGAACCTTTATTTATATGTAAGAGAAAGACTCTTATTGGCTCAGATACTGGTTGCCATGGTAACAAACTTGCTTGAAGTTGACTACACCGAGCTTTAACATTTAAAATCCCAATTTCACACAAAAAAAGTTTTTCCTGCAAGCCACATAAATAATATTTACCTAATTTTAAAAGACCTATTCATGTTGCCATGGTAACCAAGGTGGTACATTATTTATAACAAATTATTGGCTTTTTAATGTAAGAAGCAACACAGTCTTCAAAAATTGTCAATTTAATAAAAAAGTATAGCAAAAATAGTAAACAATGTAAAAAAACAAATATTCGAGTTTCCATGGTAACCACATTGCTAGTAGTAACTAAACCGAGCTTTATTAGTGTCTAAAATTTGCAATTTTTATAGAAAAATTCTGATGTTTAGATTCATTTACGGAAATTCTACCCAAAACTCAAAATAGTTACAGAACCACTTTGAAAATGGAATAAACAATAAAAAATCTGAAACCTACAATTTTTTATTTTATCTTGATCTAACCCAACTTCTTAAACAAATCCTCAACCATCCACAACTACTTGTAATAAAAATCCGCTCATATGCAAATGACTTGTATAGTAACAAACTCATACACATGCACATACACACTCATATACATAAATTGTGTGGTGCAATGGTCAATTGTCGATTAGGTGTGCACATTGACTGTACTTAAAAGGAAACTCCAATCGAACACCATTTGCAATCAATTTGCAACAGATAGAGTCGCCGTCCTTATATTTATGTACCAAGTTAACCAAGCAACATTATAATATGCCTGTCTTGTCCTGTGGTGGTCTCTCAGTCTGAACTGAACTGAACTGAACCGGGGAGTGGGTCCTCATCACCAAGTGCATAGACCGAATAATGTAACCGGTAAGACAACCGGTCCTTAAGCGCTCGGACCCATTGCTATTGGTGGGTGGGTCTCCCAATACAAGAAAAAAATACATAACGGGCAAAAATGCCAAATGGGATGATTGTTTGGGGGTCACTGTTTATTGTTATGGTCATGCGGGTGTTGTTAATTGGATACATTTAATTATCATCAGAGAGCAACCCCCAGTTTCTAAAAATAACCTGTGGGAGAAATATATGGGAAAACTGTAGCACGCGCCGACATGGTGGCGCAACTTTTTCACTTTTAGATGCGAAAATTTATGGGTTGACCCAAATTTTCCAAGACGCGGGTGTTTATTGGCATCATGCACACGGCTGCTTCCTGAAAATGTTGGATTGGATTGGGACGCTTTCAGGATACGGTTTATTAGATTAGATTTCATAAGATAAAAGTCACCACATAAAATTTGTTTTTCTGTTAACAGAATTTTTGAAAAAGAGAAGTTTGTAGGATTCTCAATTTCACACAAAAAGCAACAAAAGTATAATATTTAGTTTTACAAGAATAGACATTCTCGTTACCATGGCAACCAATTTGATCGAAGGTGACTAGACCGAATTTTATTTAAACCAAATCTTCGCGTTGTCATGGTAACCAGTTTGTTTGAAACTAACTAGACCGAGCTTTAGTACTAAATTCTTGATTCACCTGCTAAATTTGTAACACTATTAAAATTTTGAGCCACGAATCACATTTTCACGAAATTACCATTACTAGATGATAATTAAAAGATTAAGGTCACAAAGGCCAAAACCAATCCACCCTCCCATACAAGTAGCTCAAACCCAACCACATGTTGGAATCCACTTGCACAAAGAACATCTGTGAAAACACTTTGAGTTCTCAGTGGTCCCTCATTACAACCTACAACTGCATCCCAAGGACCAAAAAACATTTTTCCCCTTTTGATCCCAATATTCAGTCAAGCCCCCGGTAATATATCATGGAAATTTATTACCTGTCATACGAGTTTATGAGGCTACTAACTGTATTATGGTGAATAAATACAATGATGTGGTACCACCAGATCAGGAAATGGTCATTTGGGTGATAATGGATTAATGGACAATGAATAGAAATTATTTAGTGGATTATTAAAAGTTAAATTATAATTTCTTTGCGGTTGTTATAATTTCTAAGGATAAATTATTACAGTCACGCTGAAAATTGCGTGATAAATACAACATACAACCGGCTTTGTCTTATGTGTGTAAACTCGAGGGAATGCCCAAATATTTATTTTATTATCCAATAAACAATAAACAGCACTTTTATTTAACATATATTTCACCGCTTTGACATTATTATTTGCAACCATAAAATTTCGGCTGCGGTTATAAAACTTTTTACTTGTGTATATCGTTTCAGAAATTTTATCGTAATTTTTTCTATTCTAACAGTTTTTGCCAGAAATACCTTGGCAAAGTATTATTTTTTTGTCCAACTGCTTTTTTGCAAAATGGAAATAGAGCAATATTTTCTTTACATAAATTTATTGAACCACGTAGCCTCGAGTCATTTTTAAAGCTAGTCTGCTGTGTGTGTGTTTTATTTTCGACTGTATAATTGAATATAAATTCACCTCCCACTGAAAAACTGAAAGAGGCTGGGTTGCTGAAACTGTCTTAAATTGCTCTGTTATACACCCACAACTATTTTCTTGTTACCGCCGCCGTTGCCAAAATATTACACAAACTAAATCCTCTGTTGCAAAATAAATATAATATTTAAGTATGTACAATTTTCTAATTAATAATTTACAGTCAACGCACTCTTTATTATTATGAGTATGTTTATTTGTCCAGTTAATAAGCGAAGTAGTTTTAGCAGTTTTTAACTGAAATGAAGGGCTCGTTAGTTGATGAATATCACAAGGGTAGGGCTCACACGTCCCCCCATTAAATACGATACTTTATTCCCGGTGTTTTGCTATTAACACACATATCACATAGTTCGTAACAGCAGTCCTAAAAAGTTAATTATTTTAGTTATACACTATTCAGGCTCCAATTTCTGGATATAATTACTTAGATAGGGTAAATATATTCTCAAAAGTAATTGTATACAAAACTATTGGTTTTACGTAGCAACATTTCGTCCTTGGAACGATTTTAGGCAAAAATATCCGACATTTTTTTACGTTAAAGAAATTTCCACATAGCTTTATAAAATAACCACAGTTTTGCAACTTCTGGTTAGATTACATCCAAATCCACTTTCTCAGATATACAAGATGTCCCAAAATCACCTTTTAACGCATACGGTACTGTAAAATTTTTGAAAATAGGTACAATTTTTAACGCCTAAAAAACTGCCCTCCCCCTTTGATCTTCATTTCCAAACTATTTTAAAGTAAACAAATATTAATTTCTAAAAAGCCTCTTTTCAGTTTTTCTTTATTATCTAGACTCTAGTCTCTAGACAAAGACAGTCTACACTGAATGAACTTTTTCCCAAACCAACTCGGCATGTTTTTATTTTGTTGTCGAATTATTTTATTCCTGAACTGAAAATAGCCCCGCGGCGCTGCTTCTGGTGGAATAAAATAAATGAGGCGTCAAAATCTTGGCACCGACGAAATAATCATTCCAGTGTTTCAACTAGAATAAGCGAGAGGTGATAATTTTATTATGTAGCTAGCGCAACATTGTCTAACTGTTTACCAAAAAAAAAATTGCTATAATACACAAAAAACTGAACCTGAAAAAACTATGATGGCACAGTTTTTCCAACATGACGATGATTATATCCAACATATGTTCTATTATAAGTAAAGTGTTTAATGGACATAATAGTAACTATTATTAGCTCTATTATAAAGTGATTTATTACGTTCATTGACGTGCTACCACAGTCGTATAAAAGAATGTAATTTTATTATTCGACAGTCGATTTATACAAAGCATTTCCTTTGACATAATTAAAAGTAAATTCTTCAAGTTAATCATTTTTAAGTCCACATTATGGCGCCAACTTAACGGAACAAGGCGGCCATGAAGAAAGTACAGCCTTGGAAATATTATCAGAAGATGGCGCTAAATATAAAGGTCATTAATGCAAATATTAGGTTAGATTGGATCATTAAAAGAAACTTTGGCAAAAAAATTATTATTTTTTTCAATCAAGGAAATTCTAAAAGTTTTTTAATTTCAAAAATCCACATTATGCCAGTTAACCGATGAATAAGGTGGCCATGAAGAACCTAAAGCCTTTGAATTACTATCAGAAGATGGCGCTTTAAATTTAAAGGTCATTACTTCCAATGTTAGGTTAGACTAAATTAGATTGGATCATTTACAGTTTTAAAAAGAACCTTGACAAAAATTTTATTAAAATATCTGCCGCTTTCTCAAATAACGATCTTATGAAACCCTGACTTAACTTCGCAAGATTTGTAATTTTAGGTTATGTAAGGCTCGATTGTAAGGTTATGTAGGCAATTATTTTTCGGAAATTACAATACGAAATATAATTACCATGATTTAAATAAAAATAAACCGTTTTTCTACGAGTTTGAACTAAATTCTAAACGCAGAAAATACTTCGAAATGCTAATGTACGATGTGTCTTTTACTTACTTACAAAAATAACTAAAAGAATGCGGTTAGGAAATAGCTAGGGCTAGTGGCTAGAGCAGAGAGACATTCACATTTTACAACAGTAAATTAGTTTTGTTTTCGTTACTCCACTGATGGTGGCCGACTTTTGCCAGGATTTAAACCGGCAACACACAAGAATTTTTTTATATATTACAGTACACGAAAAAATTAAATAAGTAATTAAACGAAGTCCAGCGAAAGAAACTTGGTTAATATCATAATAATAAACGGAATAGTAAAAGTATATTCTTACGAAAATTTATAAATTATTACATTTGTTGATTTAATATCAACATTTGAAACAACTTTCACTATTATAGAGACAACAGCCTTAGAAACAAATTTAGAAAATATTCAAATATTTCAAGTGAGTACAGTTAGTTTTTTTTTAAAGACAGTTAAAAGGACAAGGATTAATTATAATTTAAAACATAAACATTGCTTCATCCAATAAAATAAAACAAAAATAATCCCACTAGCATTTTCATCAACCCTCAACACTAATCTAATTATATTAATTAGTTTAACTAATTTTTGTGCACCCCCCGAAACAACACATTGAATTTCCCACACCTATTCTAGTTTTTCTACCCCCATCAGTTCCAATAAGTTGCGTGCCTTGCATGATGGTCTCTCCAGTTCTAGTCTAAAACAAATCAATAAAAGAATTATTGATTTTGGCACACACATAAACCGGCAGCAAAAACACTGTATATTACAGAGGTTTCTTGGGTGGTTAATGCATTCCTGATTCCTCCTACCCAACTAATTAGGCTTCTCTCTCGCACTCGCCAAGGCTCGTCAATTAGTCATAGTTAAATCAACGTGCTTTCAATACAAATTGCTCAATAAATTCGAGTAATTGTTGTTTGGATTAAGTTTGAAATTTTCAGGAAGTTAATTTTTTCAATGTTTTTTTGTGGGGTTTGCCAAAAAATTGTTGTCACAGACTAAATTAGTTTTCAGAAGATGCTGCGAACCTAAATACTAGTAAAAAATGAGGATATCGACAATCATATTGACCAAGAATGCCGAATATTCAATATAGGCTCTTTTAGGTCTCGTTTTTCATTCGTGCAAACTTAATTGATCGTGTGCGGGATCCTTTAATATCGTCAAACTGAACTGATCGTGTACGGTTCCCTTTAACGGCTAAAATGTACAAATTCATAGTTTACGGCAGTATTTCGCCCGTTTATTGTCCGATAATATAAATTGTAACTTCACTTACCTTAGTACTGCTTTTCCATATCCAAAAGGTCCTAGAAACAAAAATTGTTCAAGAAAATTTATGAAAACACTAATCGCATAACAAACACTGATAATTAACACTATTAACTCATATTAACAACCTAACAACCCGGTAATCGTAGAATTGTGAATTGTAACTAAACATTTTTAGTGAACGAACCTTTTGTATGATTCAGTAACAGAAAATTTCGGACGTAATCCAAAATTTGCAAAACAAACGAAAAAATATTGCTTTTCCTGGTTGCCACTTAAATATATCTACATTATTATAAATCTAAATCTAAATTTTTAAATTATATCAATAAATTGTTTGTAAAATTAAAATTAAATTTGCAAAAATGAGAAAAAGATTTTGATTATGTGACAAATACAAATAATATCAAATTTGGTCAAAAATTAATATATTTTGGGAATACTTACTCCTTACTTAGTTTAGAGAACCCTTCCGCAGATCTCACAAACACAAATCTTTTAAATCTAACTTTACTTTAATAAGTTTAATATTAATTAACATTCCCAAACGTAAAAATGAAAAACTGTCAAACCCTAACCTCGCACCATTATACCACTTCTACCAACTGTATAAAAAAATAATGTAAGGGCTTTTTCATGAGAATATATTACATGTTTTTGATTATTCCTTAAATATACATTATTATAAATATAATTACATCAATTTTGTTTAAATTTATCAATATCAATAAATGAAATTTGCAATATTTGAAATAAATTTAATATGTTGGCATTATTTGTTCACTCGGGCATTTCCGGACCATATTCGGAAATTTCAAATATATTTTTGAGCAAACTGTCAAAAGTGTCAAAAATAACATTTTTTGTTGAAAATCAAGCACAACTAAATGGTTTTTTATTGCACCCCATCGCAGTTTTACATCAAACCTAGTAAGTATTAAAAGGTTATTCTAGTAAAGTCGCACTTTGATTGGATGTACTGTTTTTAATGTAGTATATTTATTACATACATATTTAGACAAATTTAATATTTTCAGGCTTGTAAATGTAAACTTATAGGATTCTTTTATAATGCAACTAGATAAACACAAATTACGCCTACTAAACTGCGAACCTATCAAAACAGTCCCTGCTGTCAAAACTCAATTTTCCCGAAAAGATGTGGTACGAAATTTTACCAACCATGCTAATCATCGCCGTAGCGGTGGGTTTCCCCAATTACAACGCGGCTTTGACAAACTTAATTTGGTTGGGCAACATCTACAGAAGAAGTTTGATGGACCAAACTGAAATGTACCAGTACATACGGGACATAAGACTAATGAAAAATCCTTATAAAGTTGCAGGTTTGGAAAGTATACCCGATGAAGAAGAAACTGAACCACCCAAAGCCAAAGCGACATCGCAAAAATAAACATTATAATTGTATGTTTATGTGTGTGTAAGTTGATGCCTTTCTATTGTATTAAAAATGTTTCCGGTCGTGTATGTTAACCCAACGATGACCTATGAATAAATAACAATAAATAAAAACGTACTCGTGCATTTTATAAGCATAAATAGCGCATTAATGATGTAGATGTGTATAAACCAAATATATCTTGATGTGAATTTCAAGACGCAACGGATGGACATGAATAAAATATTGAATAATTTTCTTGGTGTCCCCTTTTTAGCATAAGTCTTGTACCTAAAATTAGAACAGTGGAGAATCCCACGAAATTTTCAATGTTTTATTCAAATAGCTTGCAACGAATTTTACAAATAAATTAACAGTTTAGGTTGCTGGCTTATGCAATCAAATTGTATATAAATGAAAAGAAAGCGACACCATAAATTGTATGGCTTTTCGAAACGCTATTACCCATCATCATAAGTGAGTCTGGGTCTGGCTAACAATTATTTTAATTTCATACAACGATGTGTGTGCGCTGTGAATATTTAATTAGTTTAAATAGTGAGCACTTTATTTTCTATTACACGGCTTAAAAAAATTATAATAAAGTTTGCTCTTTAGGTTGATTACTGCAATTTTATTACTAATTACTAAAATTCTTACAACAGATTACAACATTGTAATGTTGTTTTATTGACCTAAACTATGTTAAACAAACAAACAAAAATAGTTGGAACTTGGAAACAAAAATTGGATGAAGTATATGAAATAATCTCATCAGAGGCAAAGATAATTTCTTAATATAAATGAGTTCAGAGGTCTTTAGGTCACAATCTAGCTTATTAAGATTTTCGTAAACATGATAAGGGAAAATAAACTATCGTATATTTAGACTACCAAGAAGGAAAAATGTAGTTAGATTACAAACTTTTTTTTATAATGTCCAAAACACGAGGTGATTTTTTCCAAAAAAATAAAATCACACAAATAAAGGTAAAAATTATAGAATAACAAGAGACAATAAAAACTAAAATATTCTTGTGATATAATTAAACGAAAATAGAATAATTATGCTGGAAAAATGTTGTATAAAGTAGTGATAAATTTAAATGAGTTCAGGGGTCTTTAGGTCATACTCTAAGATTTTAGTAAACATGATAACGATTATTAAGTCAGTATCTAATTAGATGACTAGTGCGAAAAATATACAACGGATTTTTACTTTCTTATACTAGGTAATAAGAAAGTGTAGTACCTAATCATGATTTTTTCGAGAAATTGTGGGTGCCACATTAAATCTTTTTTATCTAGTAGCTAGTACCAACACAAGTGGTACTTTACCTGAAGATATTTTGAAAAGGAAACAATTTACGAAATTTTTTATTCTTTAACATTGGTTTAGAATTAAATTTTGAACGTATTTAGTTAGAACTTTTTATTGAAATTCTGTCAAAAAAAATTCAAGAAAACGAGACTTTTTTGTCTTAAAATTCGGTTATAATGAGTGGGACAAGGATAGATTTATGCGTATTGCAATAAGTGCGAAAGAGACTTCCGAAAATGATTTGAAAATTGCTGGAAAACGCTCAAAATTTAAAGACGATTTTTACAGGAAGTTTAACTTAATTTCTTTAGGAAAAGTAATTGTAGTACTATATCGTATCGTATAAGAAAGTATTGGACACATCAGATATTTTGTATACCTCTTAAGAAGTTGCTAGCTAGTTTTAAAATTTTCTTTATTTCATATATTCTAAAAAATTGCGTGATTTCCAAGTAGTGTTTTTAAATGTTTTATGCCAAGTTTTTCTCCAATAATTTTCGCCGACCTTCACTCCAATAATCCAAATTTCCCATCATATTTTGCAAAATAATAATCCAAACCCCACCATATTATTACTATTTGTTTCCTTGATAAAACACCCCTAAACCCTATTTAATGATAGTTTTTAAACACCCCGCAGAGTCCATATGCGCGATAACATTTATGGTGGTCAAAATCGCTTCTTAGTGAATTTGAAGAGAACTAATTACATTTGCATAGCAATGAGCCAATAAATTGTTGGAAAAAGGGGCAAGTTTTAAGGGTTTTTAGGCGTTTACGTGCTGGCGCACAAGGTGGCATGTCAGTGACTATTAGCCGGTTGCTGGGAGCGAGATATGCAAATTCCTGGATCGATTTTCCACCATACACACGTTTATACATGGTTTAGCTTCGCCGCGTCCACTGACCACTAACTGGACTAGTTATATCATATAGAAAAAAACACAACAGAAAAATGTTTTTTAAACTTGAGTTTACACAGAGACAAGTTGAATCAAACAAATAATCTTGGAATAAATAGAACCTTGTTTTGTTTATTTGGGCCGTAGCCAGAACAAATCTATTAAATAGATACACACATACATACACACAAACACACCTTCAACTTTTGTTTTATTTCGCTAATTTATTTCAGGGGCGGATATAATTAGGGTATAAATGTGGGGGTGTGTTTAAATTGATGCTGCGCTGTACCAAATCTCACCCGCTCACCCCCTGATTGGTCCAAAAGTGGCCCTCGTATTTTTCGGGATCAATGGAATGGAATGTGGACCCACCCGGCATGGTTTAGAAAAGTGGAAAATGCGGGGCGTCGGCGTCCATACTTAGCCCGTTGACAGAGACGTTACGAGATGCGACGCCACTAAGCGAGGCGTCCTGGCTTTTAGCCAACCATAACACACATCCGACTCAGACAAAATATTAGAATGGCATTTTGTACAGCTCTAGGATTATTACGCATCGTTAAAATGTGTTAGGTATGCCACAAAGTTCCACTTTGGCCGTTTTGTTTTTGTAAATATTATTCTAAATTATACGATTATGAATATAGTTGAATACCATTAACACCTTTGACCTCCCCGGGGTCGTTTTTCACCCTTAAATCGGTCAAACCTTATCGCAAAAGTCGACTCTCGGACTTATTTTATGAGTTTCATGCTTATCAAGAAATGAATTCCATTATAACTTAAGTAGTTAATTGCATGAGAATATTATACCATTTTATTTTCGACCGACTCCGACTGGGGTAGACGAAGGGGAGGGTTCCCTACGACTCTGCATAAAGATTTACAACTTACAACGAACCAGAAAAAAAATGTGAGCGTATAATAAAAAAATATTCCCATGAAACTATTTAATAATTCATTTATTTGCTTTAGATATATGTTAGAAGAGAGATATTTGTTATCTGGTTTAATAGATTTAAAAGCCAAACAAGCACTGGTTCGGTATCTTTTAATCTTAAATGCAAATTAACGAAAAATCACCTGAATCAGGTAAAAAACCCAGTAGGCTTGGGAATCCTGCTGAAACACTACTGGCGTCATCTATGAGGTACTGTTGAAAACATTCGTCCTGAAAAATTCCTGCGACAACCTAGAAAATACCAAATGGAAAAAACGCTTTGTAAAAATATTTTTAGTGTGTTTATAGAGATTTTCCCAAAAATCCCATAGTGTTTCACTCTAAAATTGTTTATATAAATTTTAAAAATCTACTCAAACATATGCAACCATATATACACCAATTTTAATCGAGTGTCGCTACTGTTTTCACAAACAGCGCACCCTCAACCCAACTGTCATTTACTTTGACAGACGTCAAATTATCGTTGTGATTGTGTTGTAAAATGTAGAGAAAAAAATGTCTTTCACAACAAACTTAAACCTTGTGGCAACCTTAATTTTACTATTCCAACACCCAGTCTTCAGCAGCGATATAACCAACTTGGTTTTCGGTGGCGTTACCGATGGCATGCCAGCAGCTTTCGGTGATTTCAACTCTGACGAACTAACTGATGTCTTTGTCCTACGCAACAATGGTACAGTCATGGAAATCCTGTTGGCACACGAGGAAGAACCTTTATTACGTCCTGTGAAACCCGATGGGCTTCGTTGTACTTTCAGTCACTCGCATATTAGCAGTGTGGTACCTGGGGATTTTGATGGGGATGCTCTGATGGATGTGCTGGTAACTACGGTGCATAAACGTACAGAGGCTGATGGTGATACCAGTGTAAGGTCTCCGACGTTTGTGTATGTCTTGTGGGGTGGTGCGAAATATCTAAATTGCAGCGACGAGGATAAACCGTTGATTAAAATGTTGGGACAACCATTAGCCATTGATTATAACCAGGATATGATTGTGGACTTGTTTGGGCAGGACGAGGAGGATAATCGGGTGTTTTGGGTGTTTAATGAGACGAGGGGCACTCCAAGGAAGGTTCACATGGAGGATAATAGGAGCACTGGACGCACTAGGTTAAGCACGCCTCATGCTCACGCTTTCTTAGGTAAGTTTTGTATTTTCCTTAACAAAAAAAGTCTTTAATGTTTCCTTTTCTTTAGACTTGAACGATGACTTCATGGCGGATTTGTTCCTCACCACAACGCATTCCTTCGAAATCTGGCACGGCAGCGAAAGCCAACAAAAATTCATCTACAACAAAACCATGAAACACCCAGAGAAAGCCCAAATTGTAGGCCAGTCGCTTTTTATTGACGTGGAGTTGAAGGGTACCATGGATCTAGTGACGCCAGTCTGCAACGACTTGGATTGTAAAGACAGCCAACTTATGGTTTACTCGGGCGATCAATGGCATTCACTTCAGGTGAATTTTAAGGACGACACCTCGAAGCTTTGGAAGTTTTGTTTGGAAAAAGGTAGTAGATACACTGATGTTATCACGTTACATAGCGGCGACTTTAATATGGATGGTTACCCGGATTTACTAGCAACTTTAAAGCCTGATGGAGTTGGCAATCATCCACAGTCGTTCCTCTTGGAAAACGTGCCTTGTCAAAGCGGTTGCGGCGAGTTTAAACGGACTTATCTAGTGAAATGGAACGCTTTGAATCCGTTTAAAAACGGCACAGCCATGGCGGCCTTTTTCGATTTTTATCAAGATGGAATCCTCGACGCTATCCTAGTAACATTCAATGGAAATGAATACAAAACAGCAGCGTTTAAAAACAGCTTGGACTACGATGCGAACTTTGTGAAAGTCATGGTACTCACAGGTTTAACTAACAAGAATAATCCAATGATGATGGGTCGTGTTGGGAAAAAACGCCGCACTTATGGAACAAACCTTCCAGGTCCAAGCATCTCTTATAAAACCACGACACAAGAAGGGAATATTCGGCACGGTGTATCAGCCCAGCTGCCCCAATCAGCGCACTTTAGTCTTAATCTGCCGTATTCGATTTTTGGTTTGGGGCGCACGCCCAATTTCGTTGATTCGCTCACTGTAGGGTTGTCTAACCACTCGAGGACTTGGCTGCAGACTATACCAAATTCCCAAATGGTGGTTATACCGTGGCCCCCGAATAATCCATATAGATGGAAGGCGCAGCTGTTTGTGACGCCTAGTAAGCTTATTTTGATGTCTGTGGCTGCGTTGACGGGGGTCTGTGGATTGATTACTGTGATAATTGGGGTGTTGTATTGGAAGGAGCGGCAGGAGGACAAGAAGGAGCGCCTGTCTGAGTCTCATAGGTTTCACTTTGATGCTATGTGATTATTTTGTTGTTGTTTAACGTTGTTTTAGTTTATGATGTACATTTATTTATTAACGATTGTATAAATATAGATTTTAATTAAGGAGGACGTTTATGGACTTTTTTATATAGTTTTCGTATAGGAGTATTAATTTAGTTCATTTTCAAATAATACCGCGCAAACTGTCGCCAACTTTAAGCATCTAAAGTAACCAAAATATATATTTTTCTTTTTAATTCAAGGAATAAGCGTGTGGAAAACTTATACAATCATTTATTACAGAGTCTTGTAGGAAAATCTTGTAATTCCCCTCGAAATTTATCATAATTCCAAAGAAAAACAGTCATTTTGGCAGTTGTTACTTAGGTTGGTAACATAAATCTCCCTATATTACCGTAGAAAAGCCGAGGCGCACAGCGCAGCAAATCCAAACCCCGTTAATTTCCCGTCGCCATTACCGCGACGAGATCGTGTAGTGTTTGCTTAGCATATAATTCGTCGTTTTCGACGAGGGGAGTCTCCTGCTCCCGAAATAATTTTCGGCTTTTTCACGCAACATCTTCGTCAATTCCAAATTGCTGGTAAAACACATCTGATATTACACACGGTTTTTTCTTGTTTGTGTATTTATAAACATGGCTTTTTAAAATGTCTCCACTGAAATTGTGCGTTGCCACTCCTTGTGGAGGAGCTACATACTCCAAATCAACTGTATTAGTTTGTAAGACTGGACGAGAGCGTAGTTATGGAGAAGAAAGGAAATCGAAATATACCGCATCAGGCGACTTCTTGCAGGGTCGCCGTCACTGACTCCAAGAAAGCACAACAAGGTATCCATTTTTTTGACAAGGTCAAACTGTACAAAATGGCGCACACGAAATTACATAACGATTTGTTTTTAAGATGGTGTCGGTGGTAAGTTGTGGCCACGTGGGGGTCGTCGCCGTGAACCCACCAACAGCGGCAGTCTTAACACCAAGCAGGAACCTTCACGTAAGCCCCAACCACAACGTGTCCAAACTTTTGATAAGCGCCCCAAGCCTCGTGGGAACTACCAGGCACAAGGTGCTTTGCCTCGAACCCGGCTAAATGAGGAACAAGAGGCGGAATTGGGTTCAGTTTTTCTACCAGGCAGCAAGAAACAAAGCCTGAATCATTTGCTTAACTTTGTGTATCACTCGCCCCGAGATGACGGTCATCACCAGCTGGACCGGTCACATCACAAGGGGGGCAGTAATCGCTTGCTGGTTACGAAGAAACACAAGTACAATAAGGAGCATTTTATACAAGCAAAGTAAGAAAGGCGTTTGCTAGAAGTTTTTCAAAAATAAATAAACTATTTGGTTTCAGTTGTCAATTTATTGTAAACAAATGTGGGGATTATAAGCAATATATGAACAATCCAGATGCTCTAGTGGATTGGAATCTAGTGGAACAAGTTGTAAGTTTATTATATATTATAAGAAATAACCTCCAAAGCGTTGAGTACACTTTGCTTCAAATCAAAAGCTTAGTGAAATTGTATCTTTGGAAAATTACGAGGTTTTAAGTTGTTTCTGTGGATAAATAATTATAATCATTTGTCCAATGCACCTAAACCGACAGCTAGATAGATGAAAGTTTGCTTGTATTGTTTTAATTGTTTAGATATGAAAACAATTTTTTCTTTAGAATGTGCAGGTGACCGAATTTCCATCATGCCCGATTTGTTTATACCCACCAGTGGCAGCCAAAATGACCCGATGTGGTCACATCTACTGTTGGCCATGCGTCCTCCACTATCTAACATTCTCGGACAAAACCTCCAGCTCTTGCCCCATATGCCACGACGCTATAAACAAAAAAGACCTCAAAAGGTTTAATACTAAATATAATAACCTGCTAGAATTTATTTACAACTTTTTTTTGTAGCGTCATCGCAATTCCTCATGCAACCTTCAATATAACCGAGACAATAACATTTAAACTAATGAAGCGCGCTAGGGATTCCTTAACGGCCTATCCAGCTGATTCAGTCGTTAGAGACGAGACTATTTTTAATATGTCAGAAACAGATGTGTATTCGAAACTGTTATTGGCGAATCAACAGGATATAATGTCGATAATCGAACGCGAAGAGCGAGAACTTCAAAGACAGTTAGAGGAGGAGGAGAACACTCCTGAAGCTTGCTTCATCGAGCAAGCCAAGGTATTGTTGGATGAACGAAGGGGAAAAGTTCTGGATGATGTTTCGGAAGTCGCGGAGGCACTTGCCCAAATTGATTTGTATCAAGCCACTTCGCCAAAACCAGTGTCGAAGTACTTTTATTTCTATCAAGGTATATTACTGGAAAAATAATGTTGCTCTTAGCTTATTGCTTATTGTTGTAGCTGCCGATGGACAGCACATTTACCTGCACTCTATTAATGCGAAAATGTTGGAGCACACCTATGGTTCCTTGGAATTTGGTCCGAAAACTATTACTGGGAAAATCTTGGAGAAGGAGGGCGGATCCATGACGGAGGAGTTGCGACAAAAGATGCGATATTTACAACATTTACCTGTAACCTGTCAGTTTGAGGTAGCTGAGATTCAGTTGAGACAACCAGTAGTTGGTAAAGATACACTGGAAAATTTCCAAGGTAAAATTATAAGATGATATAATAAAAAAATTGCACTGGATTATTTTCTGCTGCTGTTTATAATAACTGCAGCAACTCCATCTTGTGCTAAATCATTTTGGGAGGTTAATTAACCTTGTTTGGTTCTCATACCATCCACGGTCAGTCCCCTCTACTACACTCCAATTTCCTTCTTAGTTGATCAGTTTTAATTTGTTTTGTTTTCTTGTAGTTCGCATTGACGAGCGTCGTAAAACCCGTCAACGCCGCGCCAAAGAAGAAAAGCGTCGGGAAAAGCGCATAGCCGAAGAGGAAAATCGCAGACTCGGCAAATATCCTACACCAAACATCCAACTGGAATCCCATCAACAGTTCCCCGAGTTTGGTTTGGAACCTCGCTTGCGCTCTGAATCCGAACCGAGTGAACGCAGTTCTTCCCCGGATTTAGCCGGAGGTTTGGAGAATACTTACCGAGGACCATCCTTTGCAACGGTTAGACTTCATGCATTAACTTAGAGGAATTATCTATAGTAGTTTTATTTCAGATGTTAGCTAAAGAGAAGAAGGTGACGCCAACAGTATCATGGCCCGGATTGCCAGCTTCATCACCAAAGTTGATTAATGTTACCGGTGCTAAAATGACTACTACCAGAGTTAGGGTTGATAGTGAGGGCGAACTGGATGATTTCGAGCCAGTTCCAGCGTTTCATTTTGGCGATGCTATTCTGCAAGCTTTACAGCACGCGGAACAGGAAGAAATCGGTAAGGGTTTTTGGTTTGGCTTTTTTGATTTGGTTCTAAGTGTTATGATTCTAGATTCACCGGGATTGCCTGTGAGTAAAAAGAAGAAAAAGAAAAATAAACAAAAGGTGCTATTTACAACTAATATGGCTTATTCTCCATAAAGTTGTGGTTTAAATTTGTTGCTCTCAAATTATATTTTTTAAGTTAATTTAAGTTTCCTGCAAGAAACTAATGTTACGATTTCCTTTCTTAATTTTATTTTTGTTCTAGTTTTTAGCAAACTTGCAGTAAATTAAAGCTGTGCACGTACTAAGTATATTTTTATTTAATACTACTTGTAAAAAAATGCATTTTGTTTTGTCCCAATAAAATAACTTAAAAGTTTTTCACGTGTATGTATTTCTTCATAAATGGAACATTTGACGGACATCTGTGAATATTTATAATACACCAACACCACATTATTATACGGAAGTTTAGACACCAATCACATTTAATAATTTTGCATCAACTGCTTAAACTCGCTTGAAAAACCTCTTAGCTTCCTTGCCACTTTTCTCATGTTTCATATGCTGAAAAAACAAATTGAATCCTTGAAAATAACAGTTTCATTACCTACGATTGTGCAGTGTGTGTCGGAAAACTCGTAAGTGCGTGTTAGTTTTACGTCACCTGGTGCAATGGAATGGGTTACGAGTTTGTCGTCTTCTATAGTAGTGACACTCTAAAATATTCCCTCGCTAGAGTACTAATTTAATAAAGGATAAATGGTATACCTTAATAACGCCCCCCGGCATGCTTTCCTCATACTCTTCGCCAAGTTTAAACGTAAGTTTAATTGTGCGGAATATCGTACTGATGGTGATGGTCCAGTCGTCAGTGTCATTTTTAGATATTTCCAACGCAGGGCTGGTGGAGCACATAATCTTCCTGGGAATCAACGGAACTCCTAAGAAAATATTATAGCATAAAACCGAACTCGATAGATTATTATTATTATTACCAACTGCTTTGAAGTACTCGTCGAGGTTCTCGTTTCTTTCTAGGGCGTATTTTCCTTCCATTTGCACCATGTTCAAGGGGAGTTATTACAATTATTGCTATGTAATTACTTATCGTATACGTGCAGCGAGATAACAGCAATTAATTGTGTATTTTGTTTGTAAACAACTTTTTTAGAAAATTTACCTATGCCAAGTATATTCAGTTATACGTATAAAATAAAATCTTGAAGTGTAAAAATCTGGCAGAAGGGCAGAGATGAATCTTTGAGGAGTGACAATTGAGGTTACGTTTTAACTACTTGTCACAGATAATAAATAAATAGATACAGTACATTAGAACTACTTACGATTTATTTTCTAGTAAAACTGCATAAAACTAATTTCACATCACAGAGCAACTAAAGTTAAACTTGTTAAAGTCCACGTCCGTTGTGGGTGGAGCCTCTCCTCTCATTTCCTTAGCTTTAATATTCAAATAACTATATTCATATTCACTTTGTAAATGTTCGGGTAGAGGTTTGTTCCAATCTGCCGGTGGTTTGGTTCGCTTTTCCCATACATCGTTTTGGTAATGCGGAAGTAAGCGTTCCTTTCGTCGGGCTTTCTCACTTTCCACTAGTTCAGCCTTTATAAAAACAACATCAGATTTGAGTTGGTCGCAACAAAATGCTACTTACTGCTGCTTTAGCATCGAGTGCTTCCTCCCATTTATAGCAATTTATAGAGTCGCGTTTCCACTGAGAACAGTCCACAGATTTTCCATATATGAAATACTGATTAAATCGGCCTTTTATGGAGGTACAATCGCTGTATTCGGCGTCGTAAACGGCACAACGACGTATCTAAAAGCAACACATGGTTGTTAAGATTAGAACGTTGAGTTTAGCACAGACTTACCATCCATTCATCCTTCACAGTTTCTTCCGGTTCATTATTATTTCTATCAGACATGTTTTTTGAAGAATTTATAAGTTTCAAAAGCTAGGTTACGTAAAAATGCTCGTCTTCATCATCGTTCAAATGGTTCAAATTTTCAGTGTTGCCAATAGTAGAATGTAATAAATTCGATATAAGCTTTCAACAGTGTTACATTTTACAAATGGACATATAATATTTATATTATCTCTGTTGTTTTAAGATTTATTTTTATTATGAACAACAAAAGAAAAAACAAAAATACTATACAGATTAAATTATTTTTTTTTGTTATATACAATTTTGATCCAATGGTGATTCGGTGTAATTTAGCATCATATCAAGTTTCATCGACTCATTTCTACATTTGTTTGTAATAAGTGCCAATCATTGCAAAAAACCAAATATAACAATGTCCAAAGAATACAAACTAAGTGCTACTCTCTTTGGCCATTCGTTGGATGTGCGCTCAATTGCAGTAACCACCAGCAATGATATCGTCAGTGGTTCCAGAGATAAAACCGCAAAATACTGGAAATTTAATAGGTAACCTCAAAAAATCCACAAATTGAAAACAGTTAGGAACCGAAAATTTTCCAGTTTAACATCATCCCATCAGGAGGTGATGACCTATAGAGATCAGAAAAACTTCGTTGGTAGTGTATTGTATTTGGAACCAAGCGAGGAGTATCCTGATGGGTTAATAGTAACCGGTGGAAATGACAACATTATTCTTGTGTATAAACCAGCGGAACCCTTCGCTACATTTTCTTTTAAAGAACATACAAACGCAGGTGAGTTAAAACAACTCAAGAACGAAACTAGATTTAGTTATATTTTCTGGATTCTAGTTTCGTGTTTGGCCAAATGCGACGAAACCAATCAATTTTTGAGCGGTTCCTGGGACACTAGTGTAAAACTGTGGAATGTGTCAAATATCAAAGGATCTTTGGTGACGTTCAGCGGGCATATAGCGGCAGTTTGGTCGGTTGTCCAACTGCAAGATAAAAGGGTCATTACGGCGTCTGCTGATAAAACTATTGGAGTATGGTCGGCAACTGGTCAAAGATTGAACAGTATCATAGGTAAAAATTGTGGAATGTATTTAGGGGCAAAGGGTTTTAATGGTTTTTTTAGGCCACACCGACTGTGTTCGCTGTTTGGCTGATTTTCCGGAACAAAACTGTTTTATGAGTGTTTCCAATGATGCTTCTATAAGGGTGTGGTCGTATAATGGGGAAAATCTCGACACTTATTACGGCCACTCTAACTTCATCTATAGGTAATTACTGCTAAGGGATCCAAACATAATTCACCCAATTCATTTACTTTATAGCATAGCCAGATGTAAAGCCATTGGTGCCACTGGGTTTGTAACATCCGACGAGGATCGCACAATAAGAGTGTGGGAAAATGGGAAAAACACTCAAATAATTCATTTACCAGCCCAAAGTGTTTGGTCGGTAGCTTGTTTGAGTAATGGCGATATAATTTCGGGGTCCAGTGATGGTCTACTGCGGGTTTTTACTAGAGACGAGGCAAGAGTTGCAGATGAGCCCACTTTAACTAAGTTTACGGAGGAAGTTAACGCGGTTTTAAGGCAGAGTATGCAAGAAATTGGAGGATATAAAGTTTCTGAGTATATATTCAAGTAGAAAATACTTGGGTGAATTTCTATAATAATTTTTTAGTTTACCTGGAAAAGAAGCCTTGTACGATCCAGGTAAAACCCCAGGACAAAACAAGATGATCCGCGATGAGGGTGGAGTGGTTTTGTATACTTGGGTTGAAGATGGTGATAATAGCCACTGGGAGAAAGTCGGGGAAGTTCTGGGGGGCACTGATAAAGAAGACAGTGGGAAAACTAAGTTTGAAGGGAAAGTACGTGTATAAAAAAATCTCGAAAGAATTGAGTTAATTTTTTTTTGTAGTCGTACGATTTTGTTTTTACTGTCGATGTGGAGGATGGTAAGCCACCGTTAAAGTTGCCGTACAATAAAGGAGAAGATCCTTACGTAGCTGCTCAAGCCTTTTTAAATAAAAATATGCTTCCTGCTGAATACCTGGAACAGGTAGTTGACTTCATTCTGAAGAATTCCAAAGAACAATACATCCCTCCCAATACTCAATACGCCGACCCCTTCACTGGTAGCTCCAGATACACTCCTTCCGCCTACAACGCCAGGCAAGGAGCAGCTGGAATGAACTTGGATCCCCTAACAGGTTTATCCTTCGTCTGGCTAAAACCTCCCAAACTTATTTAGTCTTTTTACAGGTGCCAGTAGTTACTCCACGGCAGTTGGAAATAGTACGCCAGCTTCTTCAGTAGCAGCAGGTGCAAACGCCGATCCCTTCACCGGAAATTCCAGTTACACGACGATGCGCTCCACAGAACAGCAGTTTTTCCCTCAAAGCAGCTACAGGACTTTTGATATGGGTGATCCGGCAGTTGTGCTCAATAAACTGAAGGAGTTTAATAAGAAAGTTGGATCGGCGGTGGGGGATTGTACGTTGGAGAAGCTGATCAGTATTTGGAGTGAAGCCGTGATGGATGATAGTTTGTTTCATGTGTTGTTTAAGATGTTGGAGTGGCCAGAGGGTAAGATGGAATTTTTAAACAAACTAAAGATTATATTAAAAAATTTTTGGTAAAATTAAGCTACCCAGTATATATTTATTTTCTGCAGCTTATGTGTTTCCTGTGCTGGACGTGGTGCGAATGGCAGTGAAACACAAACCAAATAACGAAAAACTGGCCCAAACAGTTTTACTTGACAAACTAAAACAGTTTTTGTCGGTGGATAATCGCATTGAAAACAACACAATCGTTTCATTGCGGACTATTTGTAATTTGTGTGTGCACGAACCTGGCGAAGACCTAATTTATAACAATCGATTTGAATTAATGGAGAGTATTACTGGTTTGGGGCAGCTAAACAAAAGCGGCCAGGTAAACTGAAGTTTTAAAAACTGTACAATAGGTGACACTTTTTTTGTTTCCAGGTGGCTTTAGCGACAGTTCTCCTAAACATGACTGTGTTAACAGTGCGCCGAGCCGACGAGTTGGGTTATTCTATTCTAGCGGAAGTGCTACCTGATATTCTGACGAAGCTAACAGATTTGGAGGCTCAGTTTCGGGCGTATGTGGCGTTGGGAACGCTGGTTGTTTCAGCCAAATCCCATGCGAGTGAAGTTAAAGTGAAAGTTAATGAAAATCAGAGTTTCATGAGTTCACTTCAACTGCATTTGTTGTCGGGTCAAAGTGATTTAGAGAATAAGCGAGCGAACTGTGCCAGGCAGGTGCGGAATATACTATAATTAAATTTAGCTTTCGAGATTTATTTGTATAAAAAGAAAAACTTGGAATAAAACAATGCTTTACGTAATATTATAATTGTTTCATTTCTAGTATGTACAAACGGGTGTTCTACAATATAAAGTTTTTCCACTTCAAGCCGCCAAAGCTTCTTGCTCTTTTTTGACTTTCCTGACACGAAGTCGTCTTTCTCTTTCGTATTCCTTCATCCTAATAAGGTAACTGAAACAACGAGCTATGTAACAGTGCTCCAAACCCCCTAGTAACTTACTCTTCGTGTTTGCAATTTAGATATACGTGCTTTTCATGGGCGCACTTCACGGCCCATGGCCAATTATCCTTTCGACAAGCCATGAATTTCAACAGGGTATGTGCACAATAACCACGGTGTTCTATAGGGACTTTAGCTGATTTCATTTCGGCTTCTGTAGCTATCATTACTGCAAAAAGAAAATTAGGGTTTCACAACTGGTTACATAAACGTTTTACCTCTTTCTTTGCGACCGTTTGGAAAACCTAAAAGGGGGTCGAAAGTGGGCTCATCTTTAGGCCCGGGCTGGATTTCTGGATGGAAACGGTAATTCCAGCCGTTTTCTAAGTAGTATCCGAATGCGTTGCCCATATTTGTTGCTGAGAACAAATTGGTTTTGGCAGTTTTGACAGTTGTAGAAAGCTCGTCTTCGTCCACTTTACTGTGAAGCTAAAACGATTTTCTTTTAGTAGATTTAATCCGAAACCGTCTGTTATTTGTATTCTAAACTATTTAAGTAGTTATGCTTGAGTTTATTTTAAGTTAGGAAATTATAAAATATTATCGTTACTTTACATACAAATTGCCTAAGTTCACTGTATTTACCAGCGCCCTCATTCGGCGGCGCCTCCAACTAACCCCAAGCGCAAATTTTGATTTTTTCTTGCAAATCTGCGCGTGTTGCAGGAAAACTCTAGATTTAAACGTGCGCGCGTTCAATAAATCCACAAACGTCGCCGGTATGCTACACCGCGAATATCTAAAGTGAAATACGCGTCCAGTTTCCCATTATTAATTTCCTTCTCCCCCTTTTCACAGTTGCGTAACTACAGCAGGATAATCGAAGAGTCTGCGGATGTGGACAGCAGGAATTCCAATGGATTGGTTTTCGTGATTGTCGAAGACCAGCAGCTGCAAGAGTGCAGTTAGCCAGAGAGTGGCCAGTGTTGTTGTTGATGTTATGAGTGAATTTAACACAAATCTAGGTCAATAGTGCGGTTGGTTTTAAGAATAGAATGTCACTGAAGGTAAGTAAAATAATTTTTTGGGGTTTGTTACAGAGTGGAAGAAGGGTTTATTTTGTGTTATTTTTAAATATTTTGCACTCTGACGCAAAACAAATAAATATAAATATTTATCTTGCAGCATATGAATTATTTATTTGTGGTAAAAAAAGCGGATTTACGTAAATCTAGTCTATTTAAATACTGGTTCTGTTTTATTAGATTGTTTGTTATGGTGCAATATTTACCTTTCTAATTAACGCAAATATTTGTATTTTTTTCAGAAAGAATCACTCTCGGATGTCCAGCTTCACTTATCAGCCTTAAACGGCGATTTAGATCTTTTGAAAAGAATTTTAGACAGTGGGAAAGTACATGTGGATTCCAAAGATAAGGTAAAAAATTAAATTACCTACCGAAATTATTTATTTATAGACAAACAGGACGTCACAACAACAGTTATTAAAATAACTTTTTAATTAGCGTTTACGGCACTTGAAAAGCTATTAAAGTTGATTGTTACGTAGACCAAAAGCCTCGTAAATTAATGGGTTTTATATAAACAAAAATGCGGTTAAAATTAGCAAGTTTCGAAGGTTTTTTTTAAATGTTTCAAGCTCAATATTTTATTTAAAATTACAAATTAATGTGATGGAATAAGAGAAACTAATAGAAATTAATTCGTTTAATGGTAATAAGTGCGTAATTGACCTTAAATATTTGTTTATGTTTATTTTTATACCAAAATAAAATTTAATACATTTTTAATTGTGCCAGGAAAAAATTGTTGTACATCCAATATTTTTCAATTGGATAATTTCCAATACAAAAACCCACGACAACCAAAGCTGTAAAACCTTATAAACTAGAAAGCCATCACCGTCATTATGATCACAACTGAACAAAATCCGCCGTTAGTTTCTTTTACTTCAGCAATAACAAATCGAAACGTGACTGAATTCAACACCCAATAACATCATTTTGTTGTTACACTTGTGTGGTACATTTTTCCCGTTCAATTTAACAACTGACTAGAAACAGAGCTGAGGAATGTGGAGAAAATCATTGAAGCGTGCATCAGTATGTTGTTTATTTCCGTTTTCCTTTCTTTGGATGCAAAATCAATTGAAGCACATCGGTTTACTAAATTAATTTTATTAGTGTGGATAATCGACAAAATTTCTTAATTATTGCCCTAATAAGCACCAGTAATTTAAGCATTTTTTTTAAATTGCAGGACGGTACAACTCCCCTTATTTTAGCTGCAGCCAATGGCCATTACGAGTGCGTTAAAGAGCTACTGGAGCAAGGAGCTGATCCCACATCCAAAAGAATTGTAATTACAAAGTTTATACCTAATCGAATTTATATATTTTCCAATTTTTCTTGTAGACAGGAACAACGCCCTTATTTTTTGCGGCCCAAGGAGGTTATTTGGATGTTGTTCAATATCTTATAGACCACGGAGCCCCCGTTGACTCATCAAGTGTGGTAAATCCTCAAAAAATCTCCATAAAACAAACTAATTTGTCCTATAATTTTAGGACGGGGGCAGTCCGTTATTTGTAGCGTGCCAAAGTGGCCACATGGACGTGGTTATGGAGTTAGTAAAGCGTGGGGCCAAAATAAACACCCACATGAAGGTGCCTATACAATAAAAATCCAACTTTATCTCATATTTCGGATAATAACGGTTTTTTTTATAGGATAGAGCCACACCTTTGTTTATAGCTGCCCAAAACGGACACTACAAGGTGCTGGTTTTTTTATTAGCACAAGGCGCCGAGGCTGATTCAAGAAGGACGGACGGGGCAACCCCCTTGTGGATTGCAGCTCAAATGGGACATGATCACATTGTGGTACAACTGTTAAAAGCGGGGGCGTTTGTCGATGCTGCCCGACATGTAACTAATAAATTTCGCTAATGTGTCGCATTATTTTTAATCATATTTTTCCAGGATGGAGCCACGCCAGTTTTCAAAGCAGCACACAAGGGTCATTCGGCAGTTGTCGCGGAACTACTACGATATAAACCGTCGCTTGAACTATTATCAGTTAATAAAAATTCTACATATTTCAATTTAAAATTTTCTAAAATTTGCATTTTTTAGAATGGCGAAAGCTCCCTTCACGCAGCAGCTTTTTCCGGAAATTTAGCCGTTTGTAAACAGTTAATTGCCGCCGGTGCCAATCCTAATCTGAAAAATCAGGAAGGTTTTACGGCCGCTGAAATAGCACGAAGAAACAGGCATGTCCCTGTACATGACTATCTCAGGAATTGTATGAATCGTTGATGGAAATTTGAGTATTAAAAAGACTATTGAATCCAGGTGCCTTCTATAGTATAGAAAATGTAACGCTCAAAGTATTTTGTTTTGTTTTCAGGACGAATTGTTGGTATTTTTGTTGTACTTAATTAAGTTTACATATTTGTTTTTTACTTATTATCATTTAAGTAACAGAACCTCGCCTTATTTTTAGACTGTTGTAAAAGAGACTAGTTATAATATACATAATAGTATTGTATATGGAGCCGGTATATTAAAAGATAAGTTATTCATGCATTATATTTCTTTTTAACAAAAAATATAGAATTTTAAATTATTTTGACTTTTGTCGTCATCTATCAGCAGCATTCTGTCTTACCAATATACAGTTACCTACAAAATTATACAGATTTCTTTATTCCAAATATATGCAACTAAGATTTCAACAGAGTGTATTATAAGTTGCATAAGTTTAGGCGCATGTAAATAATCTATTATATTTTAATTTTTACGATTCTATATATTTTGAATCAGTGGATAATATACCTAATAGCATTATATATGAAGCTGGTATATTAAAAGATAAGTTATTTATGCATTGTATTTTATTTAACAAAAAATATAGAATTTTAAATTATTTTGACTTTTGTCGCCATCTATTAGCAGCATTCTGTCTTATTACTATACAGTTACCTACAAAATTGTACAGATTTCTTTATTCCAAATATATGCAACTAAGATTTCAACAGAGTGTATTATAAGTTGCATAAGTTCAGGCGCATGTAAATATTCTATTATATTTTAATTTTTATGATTCTATATATCTTGAATCAGTGGATAATATACCTAATAGCATTATATCTGGAGCTGGTATATTAAAAGATAAGTTATTTACGTATTGTGTTTTTTTTTAACAAAAAATATAAAAATTTAAAGTATAATGACTTTTGTCGCCATCTATTAGCAGCAATCTGTCTTATTACTATACAGTTACCTACAAAATTGTACAGATTTCTTTATTCCAAATATATGCAACTAAGATTTCAACAGAGAGTATTATAAGTTGCATAAGTTTAGGCGCATGTAAATATTCTATTATATTTTAATTTCTACGATTCCACATATTTTGAATCAGTGGATAATATACCTAATAGCATTATATATAGAGCTGGTATATTAAAAGATAAGTTATTCACGTATTGTGTTTTTTAACAAAAAATATAAAATTGTGATTTATTTTGATTTTTGTCGCCATCTATTATCAGCATTATGTCTTACTAATATACAGTTACCTATAAAATTATGCAGATTTCTTTATTCCAGATATATGCAACCAACTTTTCTATTATGTGTATTACGGGTTGCATAGAGTCAGGCGCATGTAAAGTATATACATATTTTATTTAATGGAATATCCTGAAAGATCTATGTTATTTACACTTATTTTCAATAAACACGACAAATGAAATGCTTGAAAATTTTCTAAAATTCACGTATATTCTCTCATCTTATTTACAAAATATCATACAAATAGACTTTATTCTTAACAATAATAATAATTACATTGAATAAAAAATAGTGTCTTATAACGAATTTAATAAATCATTAAAGGGCATGTCGGGCTGATCCTTCACTTTATTAAAATTATCCACAAACGTTTGCTTCTGGTTGTCAGTGCTTAAATTTTTATAAAAATCTGCCCCTGCAATACACAACATTTTCTTATCCTCATACTCATAACGTCCAACTCTAGTTTGTACATAGGGAAAAAGCGAGCGCAACCACTCGTTTGTACTAGCACTAATAAAAAAACATGTCAAACACCAAGTGGCCATTCCAATGGAAAGCGATTGAGTGAAATTCGACAAACTAAACACAACCCAATCCTGCAACAACTGCAGTTGCTCCTGTTTGATAGCGCACTCAAAAATCTGAAAAAAAAAATTTATTTAAAAAAACTTACTGTTTTGCTTATTTTTGTTAATATTACTTGAAACACCACCCAGGCTAGGAATTTCGGATGTGGTTGCTGTGCCGACAAAAACTCTCCAATTACTTTCGTTAGAATATCAGAAGGCGCAAAGAAATCCTCTAGGATTGTGGGAAGCACGGAAGAAAGAACCTCAACTTCAAACACGTAGCCTTTTTTAATCCTTTCGAAGATCGCGGAGAGGTTTTCGATAGTTTGGACCAAGTGGTCGGGGCTAGTTTGGACATTTCCGGAAGTTTCTGTTGTTTCTAAATGTTTGGCACAGTCTAAAAACATGGGAAAATAATAAATAGTTTCTGACAACATACCAGGGCAATTTACAAACCTGTGTACATGTAACTTAACAACAGTTGCGTCCCTCGAACTGCTACGGCTGGATTATCATGTTTCATTTTGTCTAAAGCTAGTTTTAGAAACTGCTTGCTCATAGAATCTTTGATGCTTTTCTTAACTATGACTAAGCGCTCTAAACCCTAAAAAACAAGTTTTAAACGAATTGAACTAAATATCTCATAGAAATAACCTTCATAATAGACTTATGTAAAGAATTAGTAAACTTCATTTGAAGCATCGTGAAAGCCGCCTGTAAGGCATTGGAGACAAAGTTCTGTTCTATATGCACTTCATCCACGTTTTCTATAATATAAAACGCTAAACTCCAAACTAAATGTGTGTGTTCTTTAGATTTTTTAAGCACCCTAAAAAAGATTTTGTAAACTTTTGCTACAGATTTTACATTGATTGGAACCAACCCGTTGGTGGTGTTTAAATGACAAAGAACATATTCAACAGCACATGGTAGAATTAGCTGCATTTCATCGGATATCCCTCCAATGCTAATATTACTCAACTTACAACCTTCCAAAATGTACAACAAACCATGAAGGCATGCTATTCTAGCTGGAAGGAACGGACTTTTCAAATATTGCACTAGGATTTTCTTGATTTGCTCGTAAATTTCCAAATCCTTAAAATCAATAATTTACAATAATACACTTGCAATAATAAATAAAATTTACAGGAGTTAACACTGCAATTGCTTTACAAATCCCCACAATCAAATACTGATGTAAAATTTGATCTTCCACAGCATGCAGCTTGGACAACTCTAAAAACACGTCCAGCATCCAACTAAACTGCGATTTATCCGTGAATAAATCGGATATAATCACTGTGGATCGCACAGCCTCCAAAAGTACACGTATATTAGTCATAGACTAAAAAACAAACAAAATTACGTTGGAAATATTGTAACAAACCAAAGTTAATTTACTTGTGGCTTCATAAGCTGCGTGTAGTAGTCCACCAAAAACTGCAGACACGAATTGATGTCTAAACCACTTTGCTCCAACAATTTCTCGCGTTTTTCCCACTGACCCACTGTAAAACTGTCTTCATCCCCCACATCAATTACTTTAGCAGCTAATAGAAGATACCGGACGCAAATTTGTCCATACGAGTATTTGCTGGAGGTTTTCTCAAAATTTTTCTGATTAAACACATTAACGCATTCAGTATCTTTGTATAACCGCGCAGTCTCCTCGAATTTATGCTGTATGACATCCTGAACAGCTTTCAATTTCTTAACGCTAAACCAAAAACCTTTAATAGAGTTGCTATGGAAAAAACTGCAAAACTCACCTGATGCTGTGCGTTTTTATTGGCACATCTCGTGACACATGCATCAATTGAGAAACGCTGCTATTACCAGCTATCGGATCGTATAAAGTTTGCAGTAAAAGCGAGGTAATGGCTTTGATTGCCAACGAAGAACCATGTACGATATCGTTGAGCTCCGCTGGATTAACTTCCTGAGTTGTTGGTATGCACAAGACGCTTAGAAGGCACATCCATGTTTCCTCGAATTGTTGACGAGACGTCCAACCCAACAAAGTTATCCTAAAATAACATAAGTAAGTAAACCTCGCTAAATATTATCCTTAGCTTAAACCTGAAGATGAACTCCTCGAGCACGTCAACTTCTTGAAGAAATTCTATGGGAAGTGACGGGGCTTCTGTGTGGTAAATTCCGGACATCTCCGGTTGCCATCCACTACTCCAAACTTTAACCGGAACCAAAACATACGAGTTAACTGGAGTGAGACGTGCTAAAGATACTATAGAACTTTTGAGGGGTTTCAGCAAGAACTCCGGGCAATGTCCCGTTTCCCCTGATTTAGATTCATGTAACCAACTAACTAAAATATACAACTGATGACAAGCGTGCGCCACAATCGAACCCTCAACATCCTCCAACGCTTTACTCAAATTATACTTAGGCAACGACGGTAGACATTCGCAGCCTTCATAACGCAACAAAAACGAAATTAACTTATAAATAGAATTTACAGCCGAGCACAACCAGGTTTTATGCGAGTTTTGGGCTAAAACTCCACATAAGTACCACTGTTTTAATATGGAATCACTACAAGTTAACAGAGAGTCGATTAAATGTATATTTAAACTGTTTTTATCACAAAAGGCAATCAAATTGTTAGTTGCTTCCAAGCAGAGTACTGCAAACTTAACAATATGCTCGTAGCTGCTGTTTAAGAGGGGCGGTAGGACTTGAAGGGTGAGCAAATAAGTGGAGACTGAAGGCGCTAAAGTGGATAAAAGTTGGAAGAAATCGTCGTCTCGGAACAAGCTTTTCAGCTGAGTTGTATAGACTACCTCAGAAGTTGAAGTACTTCGCTCAAACGGATTGAAAACCTGTAAAAATGTACTTAAAATTCATAAAAAAAAAACAAACAAACCTCACCTGGTGATTTTCAGGCAATTTTTTTTGAACCCTCGCCAAATCCCCCAAAATACAGTCGACGCTAGCTTGGATAATTACCGGTACTTCCCCCTTACGATTCTTCATAGTCTGCACCCCCAATTGTATACAATCCTTCAGACAACTCTTATTAAACTCGCTGTTATGCATAAAATTAACAATCTCATTATACTCCAAATGATTGAGCAACTTCGCTGTTTCCCTGCTGGTTGTTGCGTCATTATAGCGGGCTTGCACCTGCGAAAGGTACCACGTTCTGTTAATTTGCAGCCGTTTTATGTATTCAGGGTTAACCACACGCCTTTGGTCGAATTCCAATGGGCTCAAATCGTAATACTGAGTGGAGAGTTTGTTTAGTAGACTAATTAAAGCTTCGTGCCTGGAAATGGGAAATAAGTCTAAGCGGTTAGATTTTGTTTGTACAAATTCTCACTTTTTCACCAGACGCGTGTTAACCAGCTGCTTCTTAATTTTCATCAAATTTTCCTTAGACAGTTGCCCATTGACTTCCTCCATGGAAAGCGTGAGTAACAGCTCGATTTTCCTACTAGCTAAGTTAGCAACTAGTCGGGTTAACGCTATACTTAGCCTAGAACTTAACATTTGCCCTAACAATAAATCCAAAACAGCTCCCACTTGCGTTCCATGGCAATTTTCCACACACTTCAACAATTTCACCTTGAAAACCGGCTAAAACCACACACGATTACTCAACAATTACTAGAAATATAAATTATTGAAACCTCATCAATTTCCAGGCAGTTCTGAGCGATGTTTTCTATAAATAATTTACTAAGAGCTGCATTACGATGGATGCAATTAATCAGCTCTGAAACAGGCGCTTCTTCTGATAAGTCCACTAGTAAGTGCACGTTGTTTTGGAGGAGCCACGGGGTTTGATTAGTTTGGGCGAAGTTTTCCGTCTGAAACGAATTTATTGGATAATAATTACATAATAAATTTTAATAACAAACTTACTAGATAATCGCAGAAAACTATCGCTCCACCAACTTTCATTATCTCCAAATTAATGCAAGGGTGCTTTTTAGGCGTTAGCAAGCTAAAATATAACATGTTAGGGGTTTAGAAAACTTCACAATATTTTACAGCAACCTCTCTTCTGGTACTGTTTTATCTTGTAGAACCTTCCCCCAAAAATCCATGTTACTATAGTTAAGTAACGTCAAAAAATAGCACCATTGGAATATCAAAGTTGGATAAAGCACAGCCAAGCCCAACATAATCTCATTCACTTTGTCGACGGTTTCAGAAAAATCTCCAACAGTTCCACACACCAAACTAATGGCTTCGTTAGCTATTTTGCAGTGGCTTCCTGTAGGATTTAAAAATTAACAATTCAACACCTTTAACTATTCTATAAGACTAACCCGATTGAAAAACTTGCAAACAAAACATTAAAAATTTAGAAAATTGTTCAATCAAAAACAAATGTTCTTCCTCTTGCCTCACGCAGTTTCCTATAAGTTCCACAACGCGAAACACAAATTTTATAACGATTATTTCAGGAGAAACCCCATGGAAAACACCAGCACTATTAGTGACGTTTAGGGGATCAGCTGTGGTTGCCACGTGTTCAAACACAGCCCTCGGTGATAATTCCCCCTTTAACTCGTGGATTTTCCCTAAAAATACATCTTCCTTCACAGTGGACACCACCAACAACACCCCTAGAATCTTCGACAACCACCGTACAAACCCACTGGAACTTGGCGGCTCCTGAAACAAAATCTTCACAACTTCGTCCAGTGGCTGCAAAACCGTCGGCTCCAACGCGAATATAAACCGCCTAAACGCCAAAAACGCCTCGGAATTATCCAATCGCAGCTTATTCTGCTTCAACATTGGAAACACCACAGCTACAACTTGTTTAGACCACCGCAGCCATTTGTCGCTGCAGCACTTGCTCTCTTCCAAAATCAATGTGATTAACTCGAGCACTTCGTGGTGCTCGCACAGTCGCAACAACATCGAAAGCACAACTTCGCGTGTTGTTTCCAGTTCCTTGATGTCACCGGTGTTGGTTTTGTTGCGGGTAAGGAAGATGTCCTCGACGATGGGCTCTAACGCTGGAATGCAGTGGGTTAGAGGCGATTGACCGCTGGCCATTAATCCGTCGCACAATTGGATGATTTTCGGCACGCTTATGATGCATTTGGAGTGCTGTTTGCTGTAGGAGAGCTGAACGAGGAACTGGAAGATTTTTGGGATCAGCTCGCTTGAATAACTGAAAAAAATATTTTTTAAAGACGCAAAATTACAAAAATTAGTTCCTTACGGAATTTGCCCTTCTTCAATATACGTAAACTGCTTAAAAACGAAACCTATAAAAACCTGTTCAGAATCCAATAGACAATAGTTCACTCTAAGCTGGACTAGTTGGCTTAATAGTTGCAAAACTCTACACTGCAGTTGCACATCACTTGTAATAGTATATTTCTAAAAATAAACAAAAAAGTAAGAAACAAACACACCGCCTCAAATTAACTACCTTCAAAGACTTAATAACCATCGGCTCAAAAATCCTTATATAACTCGCCAGAGTTTTCTCAGAGCTCTTCGTTAAATTCACACATTTCTTCACATCTTTTCTATGTAAATACCCCATAACCGTGCTGTCTCCATCGTCTACTTTACTAATCATTCTTAAGGAGTTTATACAATTGGACATGTCGTTGTAGGGGCATTGTGATACATTATAATAAAACCCGCTTCCGTCTGAATTATCTTCGTCTACAGTTCTCTCCAAAAGCCCCTCATTAGCTGTAAGATTAGTTCCAAACAAACACTTCAATAATTGTTGGACACATTCAACAGTCCCGCAGGAATCTAGCGTGAAAATCGTCCGAAGATACCCTAGGAGTTCCTCGGCGATCCGTCCGAATTCTACTAAAGTACCAATTTCCATCATCACAGATAATCCTTGGACTGTCCTCCGTAACAGCTCCAAAAACTTCTGCGACGCCTCGGATTCTAACGATATTTTATAATTAGTAAACGCATTTTTTAGCACCTCGTATATACGCATATAATGCTGCGACTGCAAAAAGTACCCAAACGCAAACTTCTTAGCACCACCGCCAGTTTCATCTTTGTCTAGTTTCACGCCTGGACTAAGCATTTTCTTGTCCAAGTCGCTTTTTCGTCGTTTTATAGGCGACAAAGTACTAGCAGAAGGTAGACTAGGCAACACATTTTTCAACGAAGGATGCACCGGTACTATTTCATTGAGAACATGGTGGAAGATGTTTAAAAGCCGGACTAGATGTACTAGAAACTGTTCGGATAGTTCTGCATGTGCACCACTTGGAAACATGTCCCATAGAAGTGGATTCGGATTGGTATCCTCTGTGGCTTGTGGTACCGGACGAAGAAGCTCCAAGGATTGTCCTAGATTATTAATTAATTACATGGTTGTACTAGTTGGTATTAAACGAGTTTTACCTGCGTACAAATTACTTGTCAAGTTTATCAAGTGAATTTGTGTGGTAATTTCGTAAGAAAGCGCCGAGTTTTGCAGCAAGTTTACGCATAAATTCAACAGCTCTGGAATTTTGTCCGTGGTACCATTCTGGACGGATATCCAGGAGTTTCTGTAAAGAGTACTGGGATATGTATTGGATAACAAGGAGAGGGTTTCGATGCAGCCGCTCTGAAATTATTTCAGTTAATTTAGCCTATATTAGTTACATTTATTTAGTAAAACTTACGATGAAGTGTTTCGAAGTGGATTTAAGCCAAAAGTTATACAACTTACTAACAATCTTCGACAGGGAATACTCAATACTATCACAGGCTTCATTTACAATTTCCTTGTAAGGAAACGGTAAATTATCGATGAAATGTTTCCGATTTAAATTTGTAACCTTATGTTGTTTATCACACATATTCTTCAGGTATAAATTTCTATAACACACGGCTTTAGTCGTTATATAAGTTTCTTTAACATTGTACTGCTCATTATACAAATTGGGAATTATTCTAAAAACAAACACTTAATCCACAAAAATTTCCTACACTAACTATTTCCTTACTCCACTAAACAACCAGCTGAAGCACTGCGTACTCTCTGATCACCATCCTTCAACATTTCAAACAAAACATTGTTAATCACCCTGGCTTGAAAGTCGCTGTTTCCCATAACATGAAATATGGTAACATATGGAAGCTTCACAAGAAGTTCGCAAAGCTCCACCTTCACCAACCAGTAGGGGTTTTTAGCGAGAAACAAAAGCGAGTATAAAATAGGAACAACTTTAGAGCTACTGTAGGATTCTAGTAGTTGATTCAGTACCACTCGTAGACTTGTCAGAGCTTGTCGCGTACAATTCGAGGATTCATCTTCCAAACCCTTTAATAACAGACAAAATTATTTGTTATTATATAAAACCTCTAAGTACCTTTAGCGTAATCCGCAGTAAATTCTCCACACCCAGCAAACTTTCATCTTCTATAACGCAGTTTTCGCTTAGCCAACCATTAAAATTCGCACCACTTTCCCCCAGAACCGCTTTGATAAACCCAGCGATGAGCATCCGAACTATTCCTCTTAGTTGAGGATCCGCATGATCCCCAAATAACAACACATCGGAAATCTGCTGATTACTGGCAGATTTCCCACGATTTTTATCCAAATGCTCAACTAAAATCCGTGGATAAATTTGGGAAATACTCGAAAGACAGGTGAGTGCTAATGATTTAACTGAAACTCGTACAGTTTTGTCTGGGACACACCCAGAGGGATGCCCAGTTAACAGGAAGGTTTTTACAATAATCCTGGACGTGTACAATAAGGAAACGGACTTGTCCAAGTAGTCACCAATATCAACTTCCTGGAACTAAAAGTTAAAAAAACCTACGGGATTTACTATATAGATTCTTACAAAAAACTCGTCGGGGTTTTGCTCGGCTACCGAACAGCTTTTCTCGGAAGAATGATCGCTGGTATTCGTTAATTTATCTGAGTTCTCCACTAAATTATACTGAGGCAGCGACGTGGTGTAACTAGAATAATCCGACTCTGTTTCAATATCGGTAATATTCACACTTCCACTGTCTAATGATTGCGATTTATCTAGATCTTCCCTCGATTTCCCTTCGGAAGCATTCGACGTCAACACCGACAGTTCTATCCACTTTTCTATGTCTGAATGCAGGGTGTCTGTTAGCTCTGAGACTTCTCCTAAGAGCCCATCGTCTGCATTCGTCGCGACGCTTAGTTGACCTAAAATAATATAGTTAAAAGGCTATTAGAGTTGAGTTTAGTTTCTACTTGAAAATCGGCTTGGTCTCATGGAGCAAAACTTTGTTATGCGCGACTTTCCAACGCCTGTTTCACACAATAAAACTCGCTTGAAATCCGCTGGGGCGTTCACCAGAAGTATGTTTAAGGTTTCCAAACAAGCGTTTATAATATTGTGGTCTTTATACAGGAGATAATGCAAGCAAAGCTCGTAGATCTACGGAAAATTAAAAAACTAACTGCAGTTTCTGTTTAATAGCTTAGTACCTGCAGGAGCTTTTCAATGGAAAGTGGAAACCCCTCAGTTTGGAAACTCCTTAAATTCCCCAATAAACTTTTCAAGCTAGTCATAACTCCTAAAATAAGCGGCGCCTTTTCGTCGTTCTCCTCGCTAACTGGCACTAGTAAGTCCAGTAGATAATCCAAACAATAACCGAGGAAACCACTGGGTTTCCTACAGTTTAAACAAACGCTTAAAATGCAGCTGGAGGACGTTCGCCTGATCACAGCTGAGCTACTCGAAATATTGCTTAAAAAAGCTTTTAAAAGCCCCTTTAATAAAAAGACAGTTTACGAGTGAACTAATGATTAGCACGTTGTAGCCTTACTATGATTTGGTTGTCCGGAGAAAAACATCCAAGCACTTTAACGATTTTCGGTAGGCTTGAAGCGAGAGTTTCGTGAATTTGCTCTTCAGTTCTCTGCGCGATTTTCACAAGGCTAGGGAATAAATTAGCGACGTACGCCTTGCCCTTGTGTGGTCTTATTAGATGAGCTAGTTGGGCAAAGCGAGTTAACGCAGCCCTAAGCGATCTTGGTGCGCCATTTCGCTTGATTTCTTTGTGTAAGTCGATTTGGACTTTTCCGATGTTTTCGTCGCTCACCGCCTGAAATTTCATATTTTCCGTTGAAATATTTAAGGAGATTTAACGTGTACCCACTCTGATTATCCTGTTTAGGCATTCTTCACTTGTCATGCGAACATCTGCCTCGGGATCATCGCACAATTTTAGGAATATTTCGATGGTATTACTCAGTAACTGTTGGAAGTTCTGGGCGACTTTTATCGAGGGGTTTGAGATTGCCTCTGTTATCACATGAAAATGGTGGATTTTCTCCTTTTTCCTACGAAATAAAACAAACTTCAAGGGAAATTTCCACTGGGGAAATGTAATTACTTGGCCAGATCATATGATGGGTTCGGGTTTGAATTTGATAAATTGCTCAATGCATCCAGCGATTTGTGCAGCTTTTCTTGTGTTGCCATTTTATAATTTATTATTACAACATAATTAATTCCAGTGGGTTTTTCAACAGGTAGAACACGTTTGACAAAACTTGTTTACAAAAATAATTTCGGAGTTGTCAATGTCAGAATACTGTCATCTTGCAAATTTTCATATATCGGTATTATAGGAAACTGTACGAAAATTAAAGAGAGATTTAAGAAAAACACTTAAATAAATAATAAATAATAACTAAAAAAGCGATTTATTAAAGTTTTAACTATTATGTAACTTATTTCACGAATTTTTAATTGTTTTTCAAATTAAAGGAAACTTTTTTGAATATACAGGTAACTGTACTGTATGAATTACTCAGTCGATATAAAAGCTATCTTATTTCGTATAAACCGCCAAAATTTAAAATTTAAATAATATTGTCCGTTAATTATTATTAATCAATAACACAAACAAATCCGTGTAATTAATCACGAAACCTCATCAAAAACCCCAAATTAGTGATTTGACCTGGTCAAAGTTAAACACAACGCTCTTTTAACAGAATTAAATTAAATACAAACATTTATCATGGAAATTTAAAAACACCCACAACGAAACATGTAAACACACACAAATATAATTAGAAAATTTCCACAATCCCACAAGAGATTAATTAAAAGTATTTACGCACGGGGATTTTATATACAGTGGTGATAAATGTTTGGAAACTTTTGTAATTTCAAGTTTCTCAAAGTGCGGCACCCCCTGTTTCGTTTTCCCATTTAATAAAAGCATTCAACGATATTTAGAAAGGCTTTTATTTAATTAAAATAAAGTACCCGTATACACATCATCAAACAATCGTTTAGCAGAAGCTATTTTCAATATTATTGTGAGGCAAACAAAACGCGCTTTATTATTTTTTTGTGTTTATTCTTCTATAGTACACGAGTTTAATCTTGGTTCTATAGGTAAATCATGATCCATTACGCCATGGGAACGGAATAATTACAGCGATATTGCGAATCAATTCATCTTAATTTATTTGACGCTGTGATTAACGTATTGTTCCTTAGTGCCTGATGGAATTCAATTAATTCGACTTATATTTTCATGGAAATTTGATTGATAGCTGTGAACTAAGCAAGGGGGTATTGTATTGATCTTCTGTCTTGGTTCTATGAGAGGTCATGTTATCGGGAAGAAAAGTGGGATTTTTGAATTTTGGCCTAAAGAAAATAATACTTAGGTACCTATATCTATAATAAAGTTTGTTGAGAAATTTTCAGTAATATCCGCAACAAATTTATATATGTAGACATAGACACGTATAAAATAAACATGTTATATATTTTTGATGAAGCCGTTGTCGCCCGCAGATATCATTTTGAAATTCAATATAGTGGCACACTGTCAACAAAACCAGAAAGGGCGAAAGTTAACTGTTTCACATCCGGCACATTCGAAGAAGAGTTTCTAAATTTCTCCTGCTGCTCTGCTTCCCACATTTCATTTCCATAATATTTAAGATTCAAGTTTCAATAACGTTATATAATTTTTTGTCTTATATCATGAATCATGATAGGCATACAAATTGGATTGCATGGTAAAAATTAACATAAGACTCGCTGAGTTTCGTTCTGTTTCTGAGAGTTGATTTTTCCATTTTTTTTTGCTCACATGCTGAAATATATTATTTCATACAAATCATTCTGTTTGACCCGCTGGGGGCTGCGAGACATATATGATTGTTTTAAAACATATTTCAGCACAAGATGCTTGGGATGGAATTCGATATTTCAGCAGTTTTCAACAACCGGACAGCTGTCACTGATTGAATAATAAAAGTTAAAAAACGAAATGGAATAGAAAACTGTCTAGCCATACGGAAAAGTTTCAGCTCTATTAAATAATTTTTCGCTTCGCGTGAAGTTAAATATTTGTCAAAATAATCTTCACAAAACTACTTATTTCTTGTAAACCGCTCTTCCACTAGCGCTCTATCCATTAATAAATAAAGACTCCAGCAAGATTGATTGGAAGCGCAAAATCTGGTGCCGTATTCGCATCAAGTCAAATAAAACACGAAAGTAAAGTTTGCATGTTGCATATACGAGAGCCACGGTGTATAACGTGGAAAACCTATCACAGACTTTCAGGGAATACGTGCATGTATGTGTTTTATTTTATCCACTTGAAACTTTTATACAGTTTGGGAGAGCTTTTGAACTCCACTCGACTAACTCAGTATTTTGTATACCAAAACGATTGTTCAATCTTGTAATTCAACGAAAAAATGTCCGTAAAACAATAAATTTTATTTTTTCAAGGATCAAGGATAAAAGTTCTAATTTCGAGGTACACACAATTTTTTAACATAAATCTCCAGCGTCTACACAAAATAATATAATAAAAATATTCCATTTTTTAATTTTTTATAAACACCCGACTTAAACCCGCTTTTTTACGATTTGCAAGTTATGTGATGGAAATGTGGAAAAACCAGCGCCTTTACCACTGGATGATGTCGACGTGGCCGCTGTAGCTTTCAGGATTAAACCGCCTGTAATATCATGCAAGATAATAAAATAAGCATATTATATGTTTCTCCCCATATTCTTTGTCACAATAAAACCTCATATATGAGCTGAAAAAAAGTCGGAAAATTCTTTATACCAAAATAGCCTTCTCGAATTATTTTTATTTATCCACCAAAAAACCAAATCCAACTATACTATAGGATATAGGTATATGATGGGGAATTATTAACTTATCCTTTGGAAAACGGTTTCGTTAATGGGTTTTGTGTGGCAATTTCGGTTGGAAATTTATCTAAGGAAACAATCATTTGTGGGTGTGTGTTTATGTTTGAAACTGCATTATTGTGTTTTGTAGGTGGGTTATATTGTACCTATACATATGCTGGTGATTTACTGACCATATAGGAATACAATTTCGAACATTAACCAACTGATAATGAAAAGGCCGAACACGCACATCATGATGTTTGTTTACAAAATACAGATTAGAGGTTTCGCTACTTTCTACCCTGCAGGATAAATGTGGATATGGATGGTACAAACGGTCACTAAGCATATTAACAGAAACGAACATTAATTTAAATCATGCAGGGCGGATTTGAATTGTTGCATTAGATCATTAATCGCGGTGTATAAATGGCAGAAAAACGTTATATTGAATTTTTAGAACAATCATAAATATATGTGTTTATAGTTTTGAATAATATGGATTTGTTTGGGTTTATTTATGTTTTAATAGTGCTTTGTTCATTAATATTGTAATATTATAATAATACGATATAGATGATAAATTTTTTAATTATTTTATTATTTAATTATTATTAGATAAATATTATTATAAAATTATGCACAATACTGAAAAATTATAGGAACATAATATTATGATCATAAAATTTTTTAAAATAGTTTTAGTTAGCTTCCCTTCCCGCACAATAAAATTCCCACAACTAGCCCCAGAATATTTATGAACCTCCCTTCATTGTTTCTGATTAGCAGCTAAAGAAACTTTCTTCGAGGTCGGATGCGTTTAAATCCTAAAACAGACAGCGAAAATATTCACCACACTTTTCATTTAAGAATCACCATCACGGATCTCTAACCTAACCGAATGTTGAAGAAAACTAGTTGAAAACAAACTTTTCAGCTCCAGTCCAATAAATTTCCAAGATAAATTCCCCCATTGTTACCGTATATTTCTAACTAACGAAACAACTTGTTGACAAAACATGTCAGGTTTTGGTCTACATGTTGCGGACGTCGATTATTGGATGGGTGTAATGTTTGTCGAGCAGATGCCCGGAACCTGTGGATCGAATTACCCGCACTTGCCCACCACTTGCTGTTTTAATAACGATACTCGCTGAGTGAAAAATAAACTTCCGGACAAATCTGCGTGCACTTTAAGTAACAGGAATGAAAATTCACTTTAGTTTTTAGTAAGTAGGGATTGCAAGTAAGCGCAAGAAGCCCATCAGGACTTTAGTTCAAAGTTGTATGTAATAATCTAATACGCTTGAAGGAAACCGATAGGAACTTTGACGATGAGAAATTCCCATGGGATTGACGTTCTGTCTTTCTTAAGGCTCTTAAAGCTGAACAAACAATTTTACCAGAAGAATTTTCTAACTATAATTGCACGTGAAACAGGTTTAATTTTCAATAACCTGTGATGCTTTGCAAAGTTTCCTTGCGGTTAAAGTTGCCATTATTGAAGTGTCGGGGGATTTAATTTAACCACTCGACAAATTGTTAAGTTGTTTATAGGAAAATACCAAAATAGCTTAAAGTTTTGTGATGACAGATTTGACAACGATTATGTAAGTTATCGATGAGTATATTAACAAATAATGACAGAAGTTTTGTAGCAACAACAGGAAATATTGGGGTAAACTTAGAATATTTAGTGTTCACTAAACGTTTGTTTATTATTAATAAATATTTGTTTATTATTAAGGATATTATTGTTTTAACATTAAATGATACTGGGTGTCCCGGAAAAAGTGGGAAATCTCTCGGATTCAGATAGGGCATGAAAAAATAAGATGACAAGTTCCTATAAAAATTTTTCCTACAGTCGTTTTTTAAATTTCAATTTTATTAAAATTCTATTAAGTACTTACTTTAAAAGTTATTAAAAAAAAATAAACGATTTCCAGTGACGCTATTTAGGGCTACCTATCTTCGTAGGGAGGACCTGTAGGAAAAATTTTTATAGGAATTTGTCATCTTATTTTTTCATGCCCTATCATAATCCGAGAGATTTTCCACTTTTTCTGGGACATCCTGTATATTATTTTAAGTCAAAATAAAACTTGCTTGAAGAATAGTAAACTTTCTATATATTTTAAAGAATTATTTGTTGGCATTTTTAAGTATTATGGTTTTCTCAGCAACCTGCAAAAAAGACGCCCCCACAAACTTTTTTAATATTTGGAGTAGCTGAATAATACAAGTCTCTGCGTGTTAATCTAAATCATGTTTTATTTATTTCGTGCGGAAAACAATAACATCAGTAATACCACTAGCCACTGGTTTATAATACGTTGTGATAAACACAAACATAAATTATTCATTATTGGAATGACACCAGTTTTACAGCAGGAAATATAGTTTTGATGTAGTGCTTCGATTAAAATGGAATGGCTAAAGTTATTGTTAACTAAACAAATGCATTAGTTCAACAATTTGTGTAATTGTGAAATTTACAAAATTGTAACACCGGCGCCTCCGCCAGAACTTCACATAAATTTCTGCCAAGTTTGCTACTCGTACATTCCCACACTATTTATCTATAGTCATACACCTACAACTCAACTTCAATTCCCTGTTTGATGTCCTGAGCTCGCTACTCTATACATAAATACAGGACTATATTTGTTTCACCTGGTGCACCCCAATTCTCCTACCTCTGCTCTTGCTCTCTACTATAATATAATTTCAGCAGCTCTATATTATGTGTAATGTCATCTCCTCTTCCAATGTTGTCTCTACCAATTTATGATCATTTGTATGTTTCGGACGTGTTGTATACCCAATGAAATACATAATACATCTGTGGCTTATGTGTGAAGCGCTTTGAAAACCATATCGGGGATGGATTTCACGTTCTGTTATCGTTGTTATTTGTTTCCGAGAGGGGAAAGTTCACTTCGGATCAAATGAATGGTGGAATAAAAGACAGTCTCACACCAGAGTAGAATTTAATTAATGTGTGATCGGGAGAGGGTTTTTTTGGGCGAGGAAATAAGACAAGGATTCAGGACAGCGTATTAATAACTCGGTAGAAAATCCTGGGTTATTTTAGGAGGATGTGATGTATGTCATTTTGGTGAACTTGGACTGGGGCAGAAATTTTGATGTGGATTCTTTTAAATTATAGAAGTGCTAAACCAAAAAAATTGTGATATTTTCAAAGTTTCATTTTAAAATTTTTAAACGTCTAAAAATATGCAAATACAGCTTTTAGAAGCTTAGAACTATTTTTTATTATAAAACACACATTCCGCTTTGTAAAAGTTTTAATTTCCGTAAATTTTGACAAAAAATTAAAAAAGTGGTTTGGTCTTCAGAGTTTTTGACAAAATCGAGTACATACTTTAATTTATTCGCGTCTTGTAATAAACTGCACTGTACACTGTACATACACCATCCTTCAAATCTCCCCCATTTTTCATCCATTTCACCAAATTCCAAGTTGAACAAACCCTGTATATTTATGGACTTGCCGTGTGTCAATAAAAACACCAGTGGGTGTTCACACTTGATAAAAACCCCAAACCAAGCGAGCTCACTGGACTAAGCGAGAACAGTATACATACAAGGTGGTGACCCAAATATTGTTCGTCATACAGAAAATAAAATCACGATGTCTCGAGAAAAAGCCTCTCGTTAGTTACAAACGAAAAACGCGTAAGTCGTCAAAGAAAAATTTACAACGTTAAAAAAAAGAAATAATCTTCTCTGGGGAATGGAGACAAAGCGCGTATATATTTCGATAATGTTCCAAGAAACTTCGGATTTTGTTCGTGTAGTTAAAGGGAATTTTATGTGACACATTTATTAAACTAGTGGAGTTTTTTTTTGTTATGTCCGCAAAGTTTGCAAAGCGCATTGATGCATTATTCCTATATCAATATAATTAACTACCAAAAGCCAGTTAATATAATATTTACATTTTATTCATTATAACATTCATCTACATAGTTTTAGGTAAAAAACTCATTTCCACCTTTACGTAATTTAAACCAGACGGATGGTAAATTGGAAAATAATTATGAAAATTCTAAGTGCTTTTAAAGTTTCGCCTTTCACTGCGGGAAACTGTCATAGAGTGAGTGCATGGAAAGTTGTGCATAATTTATGTAAAATTCTGCAGGAGATTAAAAGAATTAATAATAGCGAACCTTTAGAAACGTTTAGGATACCAAGAGCCAAGAGTTTCTTTACATTAAAATGTATTACTTTTATTTTTGCCACTTTAATTTTCTTACTTAATTATTATCGATTAAAGTACGCGAATTATAGCTTAAAGTCAGTGGCCCTAAAATGGATCCATGCAGCATACTATACAGGGTGTTCTGCAAGCTCCGTGACAAACTTTGGCAGATGATAGCTGGGTTAATTCTAAACATTTTTTTTAATGAAGATGGGTCCGATTCGTTTTTGTTTATAAGTTACAAGCATTTACAAAAATATATTTCCATATTATAATCAAATTTATTGACTATAAAAATTCTTCGAAATGTCCACCTGACAACTAAAAATTCGGGTTCATTTAAAAAAAAATATTTAGAATTAACCCAGCTACCTTCTGTCAAAGTTTGTCATAGAGCTTGTAGAACACCCTGTATAGTAATGTAACACAACTAACTCATTTCCTCACCACCACTGAGGTAGAGTTTAGGCGCGTTTTTTTAACGTGGTGTCCCCAGGAGGCCTAATCCACGGTCAGTATTATAAAGCATATTCATAATAATAATTTTAGCATCAAAATAAGTTTCATCCCAAATTTGGGTCGATAAATTTTATAAAATAAATGGCACTTTTTGCAGTGTCAATGGGAAAGGTGTGTTATAAGGGAAAAATATAAATTATAAAACATAAATAAAATATATTCAATTTTTGGATTTTCTCCAAAAATTTGTTCAGGTAATGGTAATATGTTATCAGAAAAATAAGTTGTTAATAAAAGATAAAGAGGGAAGGCCTATGTGGATTATATTAATAATCTCACAGTAAAATTATCTAAACATTTTATATACATATATATTTATTACATTTGTCTTTTTATCGAAAATTTGTATAGGTACTGGTGATATAATTATTTTTAAATTGTACCTAATTCCGAATGAATTTGTGAATTGGGGGCCCCCAAACATTTTTCACAAATTTTACCTTCGAAGTACATAAATTAAATTATGTATAGATACTGAAAATAAACATTATAAGGTACATGCCTGAAAGAAATGTTTTTAGACAATATAGAATTAAAAATTTAAGTACATAAATTACACTTTTAAAAGATCGCATTTCGCTTTGTTACAAAGCTAATTTTGTTTAAAAAAAGTACTGTTTATATAAATTATTTACGAGTTTTTTTTTAATGAGAACCCCACGTAGAAAGAGTTAATTACTCTCTTTCCACATTTAATGGGCTACCTTCGAGGCCGCTTGCGCGAACCTCTACCACACATTACTGCTTAGACCATACATACATATACATTATATCGTATAACGTAAGAATCTAAGCATTACTCACTATCCGCAGCATCCATTGCTCACAACGGTACTTTGCATGAATTAGGGCAGCATACGAATAGCTTAAAGGGTAAACGCCGTGTGGTCTGACATGTGACTCATCTCGGATACTAGTCGTAACAGTTCAAAATACGACCGACACCTCTAACGATGGCACTAGCTGGAGCGCAAGTTTGCTCCAGCTTCGTTTACCCTCCCGAATTTTAAAAATTTACTTCTTTTCGAAATTACAGTACTTAAATTTTTGTTAAATTGGCTTTGTTACAAGACGTGTGACGGTTTGGCCGCTAATCCCCAACATATGCCTGCATTTAATCTGCTTTCACAGAACGTACATAACATATATCGGACATTAGCGTTGTCCGGCAGTTACCTATGGGAGGTACGTCACAAACGCAACTATAACCGTTCTAATCCCAGAGGAAGGCCAGGCCCCCGGCATTAGAACAATCAAAGCTTCCGGGAAGACCGCGGGTAGTGACTCTTTGTGTTGAGAGACAGGCAACAGCTCTAGGCAATGCCTAGGTGTTAACCCGTACAACTCTTCCACATCTCTGTCACCCCACGCGAATCTACCATCCGCCAAGAGTGTCATAGTTACTCCTGCCGTTTACCCGAGCTTGTTTGAATTTCGTCACGTTGATATTCAAAGCACCGGGCCGAAAAATTATAAAGGTAAATTATTTCTAGGTTTTCAGGGCACTTGCTAAAAGCGACCATAGTCACATAAGGCGAAATTTTTTTTAGGAAACAAACTTGTAATCAAATTAATATTACTCAAAAAGCTTCTACAGAAAAGGTACGAACATTTTGCAATTTTTTTTTAAATTTACAATATTTGTAATTTTGAAACAATTTAATCGGTTTTTAATTTTCTGTGTACAAAACATAAAATTCCTTAATTTGCTCCAGTCTACTAAACATCTCTGATATATTAATTTTATATTAGACCACTTTAGCTTTTATAATTGGACTTAGGGATCCCAATTTGTATCTCACATGTTAATACCTACGTTTTGATATGGGTTTAACAAACTAATTAATTTTATTGACAAGCAATTTGCGTTTCGGACGTAATAAATCCTAGCCAAAAGCCCAGTTAGTTATACTTCCAAATTGTTCTAAGAAAAATGGAAAGCCATAATTTAATAAGTACATTACAGGTTAATTGGAACTCGTTATAAAGTTTATTTTTTTGCGTCTTGAAGTTATTATCGAGGAAGGAAACAAAGAACAACCGGGAGAATTACGTATTTTTTCCTGATTATTAAATCAAAAGATACGACTTTGTGTAAAAATTTAATGGAGTAATATTTTTTTTAATAACTCGTACTATAAAAGTTTACAAATTAAATTATTCCCTTCAAGGCTAATTTACCAATTAGTTCGGCGAATATACAACTTTAAAATTGGATCCTGCTTGTAAAACTTTATAAGCCTCTTTATGATAGGTACCTATGGAAAAACGCGGAAGTTTATTTTTATTTTTCGACTACACCCACACACCGATATTTCTCCCAATTAACATACTACCAAAAGCATAAAAAGCTAATCCTCACCTAACTATATACCGGATTATTTAAACCCCTTCACAGAATAATACCAAAATAATCGTTTAAGGCACCAATGGGGCCTTGGTGGGTTTCCTCGATGGTTTCCAGCTCGAGTGTGCTTAGAAGCAGCAGGTGAAGCTTCGAGGTTCGAGCTTTACAGTGTCGCTATACTGCTAGTCGTGTTGCGACCGTGACCGAGTGAATAACGTGAAGGAAACTCGTGCTACATTTACAATAATTTTTTGAACAATTACCCGAAGCTGAAGTTTTCAAGTAAAATGTTTAAGGTAAAAAAGTATACCTAAAGAAGTTTATGTGATTTTTTTATTTATTTCCCCCGATTTGTCGAACTTTGGAAAGTTTGTAAACTGTTGCGCGCTTTTATTACCGCGAAAGTCCTCCTCGAGATTTATCCTTAGGATTTACTTAGTTTTGTGCTTAAATTCTAAGCAATAATTTCGCAAGCTTGTTGCGACAATAAAAGCACACGATTCGAAATAAATTGAATGTAAACCTACTCGCCTCTATGTGGCATTCTTCTGCAAACATTTGCTACAAAGCTACAAGCAAAAATAGCCCCATTTACACATAGTCTTTTCTCGTTATAATTTAATGATGTAATTTATTCAACTCTAAACTGCGCTTTCCAGCCTTTGGATAATTATAACATCCTGGATAATGGGGTTACACATGTCCTAACGAGGGCAAACAAAAATTATTTTGGGGTATGATATAATAAGATATTTTGGGTAATGGGTTTAAACGAGGCGTTTAGCTGGAAAAAGTTTCAGAAGAATTCGTAGTTTTTTTTTTGAAATGTGATGAATAATTTAATTCATATTAATTTTAAATTTACTGGTACAATTTTTATCAAATTAATAAATTTTATCCCGGCGCATCCACCAAACTTTAATATTTTCAATCCCAGTTTTTATATGTAAGCAGATGCCTCTGATTAAAGAGAAAACTATGATAATTCTAGCAATTGTGAAATCACACCGACTGTTTTTATGCCAATTACTTAAAACTGTCTTTTAATGTGTTTTAGTTCAGAAAAATGGGGGTTTGTGTAGAAAAAAATTAAACTTTTTGCAAAATCATGTTTTTCCCCTAAGCAAATTATAATAAGGTTATAAATATTATATTAATAATTGTGTAGGAGCAAATAAAAGATAATAATTTAATAAAGTCGATTTTCCTCTTTTAGGACTGAAAAATGTTAGCACAAAAATAAAGATGGTCCTTTAAAAACATAATTTTCCATGTTTTCTTAGACGACAAAAGTTCTGAGACTAAAATTTAATTTTCTTTATCTCTAGGTTGCTTGAAATCAACAAATTTCAGGTAAATTTATTGCTTTTCTAGGAGAAATGAAACATTTTGGAACCGGCACATCCACCAATATTTAAACACCCAAAAATCTTCCAATTTTTTAATTCTAGTTGACATGAATTGATACTTTATCAAATCCGAGTTTTTTGTAAAAGAATTTTATGAAGTTCTGATGAACTAAATAAGACATTTTTTTAGCTGCTACAAAATCTAAAAGAATCTAAATCATCTTCACAAAATAAAATCTTATAGCTAGTCGCTTGACATTTGTCCATCTCTATTACCTCGAATTTTATGTTTAATAACAAATAATCCTTCACCCCTGCTTGTATAACGTTAAAATCATGCAATAAAAGCTAGCAGCAATGAAACTGAAGTAGGTATTCGTAAAATTTACATTTTAAAATGCTACTACTGCCGCTACATGGGGCGTTAGCAAGAGAGGATATTGGACATTTTATCTATTCCAGCATTGTCAAAGGACAATATTAAAAACGGTGTGCAAATTGACAGGAATCACCTATTTCACTCACACTCGCCTATAATACAAAATCAGTCATTTGACAAATTTACACGTTGCGTTAATTAAATATTGTGAAATTCATTTTATTATTATACGTACGCCACTGCAGAGATTTTCATATTTTAGACAAGGCAACCGGCTTACGCGGACAACCACTACAAGCTGAATATTTCAAACGCAGATGATCTCTTGTGAAATTTATAGAAGCACTAAACCAGATTGATTCATAAATATAGACAGGACAGGCATAAGGAGATTCTGTGGCTCCTTCAACCTAAATCAACGTTTCTAGTTTGATGACAATAAAAGTGTCGAGGTAAAACATAGTTTTATTGTATGGGAATTTTTCTAAGTGCATTTGACATTTTCGCTGGAAGCAAATCCAATATGAATGCATTTTCTGTTCGCCATAAATTAGGATAATTCATGTCAAAAACAGAGGAAATAGTTTGGATAGTTTATGAATGTAAAGCGTGGAAATTTCATAGCGATTTTTTATCGCCGATTAATATATTAATTAAAAGAAACCACTCGAGCTAAAACCTTGTCAACATTGCATCATTCCGAGCGTAATCCCATATTTATCCGGATCATAACACATAATATTAATGTTTGTCCGGATTATCAATTTATCAAGCGCTGATTTGATATTCTCGTCATACCGCGATGTATCTTAATTTAAAAACTGAACTTTGTACGCCGCGAAACTGGCGCTTGGTGGCTTACAAATTACCAAATTACTTCCACAATAGAAATAATTAAAAACCCAAACTAATACTCGTATATCATTGGAAGGGCGTTGTGGTGAATACGCCGCGCATACCCAACTTTTAATGTTTTTTTTATTAGAATAGTGTTCGCCGCCCCTCAACTTCTCACATAGCCCCATCCAACATATTTTAGTAAATCCGCTTTGATAGTTCAATTTTCTAGCGATTTTGCTTTCTATTTGTCGGAGAAGGAACAAACGCAATATATTTCTACCGTTTTGGTGTTGTTGATAAGAATGAATCTTTTATTTGCTTAATAAAAAATTCACATCCCGTCATCTTGAGCTGTGTGAGATTGCACGATAGGTATATTCTTTTGGGAATATTTGTTTTTAATATATTTTTATTTGTGTTTGTCCAGTGGGGTGTTTGTTTTGAATCAGGCAAACTGGACCCGAGATTTATCGGTGTATGAATCATAGATTTTTTTAAAGTTACGTAAGTTTTGGGGTGGTGAAGTGTTCAAATGACTATTTTTCAATTATTTAAGAATTAAATTGATGTATTAAAAGAGTATGGGTATTAAAGATTTAATCTACATAGCAGTTTTACTAAACAGTTATTAATATAAAATAAATTGTGATTTATATTATAACTTAACGTCTATAATAAAGTTTTAAATTTATTTTGCTATAATAGAAGTTATGAACATTTTTAAACTGTTAGTAATACAAAAAATGATGCTATAAACCTGTAACTAGCAATAATAAGTTATAGCAAACTAGAAGGTAATTTATAAACTCGCATATTTTCTTTTATTTTTATGTAAATTTAAATATGTTGACAGTAGAAGTTTTAAAATTATCTCTGCAAATTTCGAGGAACTTTTCTAAACAGGGGAAACATTTAGCTTTGTACTAATGTAAATTTAATAAAAATCCAATCAGTAGTTCTAAAACTGTAACACCCAGAAAACAGAACAATTTTAGAACCGGCGCATCCGCCATATTTTTAACACTTTATAAATATTGTTAAAAGTTGTAAAGTGGTTGGTTAGAGGACTCAAAGTAGTTTTTTAAATAGTGACAATATGTTACTTTGCAATAATAAAAATTTAACAAAAATCTTATCAGTGGCTCCCAAAAATGCGTGTCAAAAAACCAAACAATTTTAACACTGTTATTTCGTCCACCAAATTATTGTAACTGTATGATTTAAATGGGGCCCTACTATACCGCTAGTACCCTATACCCCGGGCCCCATGGCCAGTACCATGCGAAAGCCATGAGTAGTAGCAGTGTACTAGTAGTAGCAAAAAAAATTAAAACAATTTCTTACCTTTTCTCTTGAAGCCCTTTTGCTTTATTCCCGTCTGATGGTAATCCTTCAAGGTAATCACTAAGTAATAAACAACACAATGCACTTGTAGAAAAAAAGTCTATCATTGAAAGAAAATTTGAAAAGTAACCGTAAGAACTAACTAATTATGCGAAGGTATGATTAACTACTAAACCACTTATATTAACACGTGTTATACTTTATAATTAATGACTAATTAAACGTAAGCACCCGACACACGTCTGCTCCGTTTGGCATTCGAAATAAAACTGAAAAATGATTCACAAATTCATATACAAAATAAATCCATAGATAACAAAGTCGTAAAAATTACTCAACATTTTTTGCCAACAAATACAATTTAAAGGCTTAGGTTGGGATCACTATCTAACAAAATTCAACACAACAAAAGTTTTCAGTATTGATTTTTTAAGAAATGTGAACGCAGCCTAAAGTCAAAAAATTGTAAATTTTGGTTGTGTAAAAGGTGACTAATTTATGAGTTATTTTATATTTTATTCTAAATTAGTCAATTTTAGTTGTGTTTCTGTAAAGGTTGTGTGCTAAAGTTTTGTTCGTTACTTCCAGTTAATTATTAATTAATTATTTCGCGTTAACGCGTATTATTATAATTTCTTTAGTAGTTAATCGTAACTTGCGTGTAATTAAATATTTCTTACTTTCAATGATTGACTTATTTTTTCAAAAAGTGCTATAGTGTTGTGTAGATAATTAATGATTCCCGCCAGAAGGGAATAAACCAAAGGGCTTCAAAAGAAAAGGTACGAAAATTTTGCTGTATCTTTATAGAAATTTAAATACAATTTTTGGGATTTTGAAACAATAACTAAATTAATTTGCTAAAATATGATTACATATTGGCAACGACTTTAAGTACAAGATTTTTCAAAGAACGTATTGTATAAAAAAGTCATGTGCTGAACACATCAGATATTTTTTAAATAGTTTGTTATTCGCAACTTTTTTTAGCCAACATTCATATCATCATCTAAAATCCCAAACACAAACAAGCTGGAAAACAACCAAAACTTTTACCCATCACTGTATTAATACCATAATATACGTTATCTTGCGCTTAACTTAATGGACATAAAATATTGTGTTCTTGTACAATTTATGCCCTTCGTGATAATATACAAAATTTATATTAATGGTGAATTTCTCTGTAATTAAGAACATAAAGATGTTCTTATCTTAATGGATGCTGTGGCTGTGCTAGAACAAGTTTTCCCCAACAGTTAAATGATAAGCCGCGTCAGAAACTAGAAAGTTGTGCCCCACATTGAAATTTCGTCAATGATAATTTTTGATTGCAGATGCATTAAGATGATTCATCGGCATGGAGTTTACGTTAACACCGGAAAATAATACCATCGAGAACATCATGGATTACGAGGTAAGTCCAACAAGAATATTTATAGTATAGTACTGTACACAGAAGAGGTAACAACAACCCTTTGACATTGATGTAAGCACGCGAGAGAGTCTAGGTAACACAATTTATGTAAAAGCTTCTATGTAGCTGAAACTGAATATTGTAAATCGTACACGTTTCACTACACACTGCCTTGATGCTACATAATTATTATATCATCGCATTATCATCATCAAAGTTGGAATCCTTGATGAGGTTGCTTAAAAACACCGAAAACTGTTTGAAAACTTTCCAAAGTGAATAGAATGTATTTTAACGAGTTGTGTGCGGCTGAACTACGAACTTTAAATTAAACTGTGAGATGCTGGAGAGCGCCCCCAGAAAAATTAGTAATATCTATCGAGTTTTAGTTTTGAAAAGTTTCCTAATGCGGGACATAAAATTATAAAATATAAAGTTGGTAATTTTTTCATAAGAATTTTATACATATACCTAACTCAAAAAAAGAATCAAATTTTGATTTTTGTTTTAATTGACAGAAACTCACAGAGAGTCTCCAGTTTCCGTTTGAGTTTTCTTGTAAAATAATTGCCGAAAACTGAACGAATTTAATGATGCGATATATGCATGCAGGTACAAAAGCTTTTAAGCGATATTTTCCTGAGTTTCGAGGATTTATCCATTAGAGGGGATCGCACAACAGCACTCGAAATTTACAAGGCGCTCAACGCAGCTTACATAGAAAAAATAGTCGACTTGACTCGAATATAATCTTGAAATAATTAATAATTACTCCGCTTAGGGTGACAAAACCACCCGAAACCATCATCATCACTATAAGCCAATTTATCAAAATTAATATTAGTCTGTTCTATATACAATAATCTATTGCGGGCGGCTACTAAATGAAAAAGTGATAACATTATCTCCGCCAGTTTAATGGGGTTAAAAATGAGCCACAATTTGTTTCTGTCACTGTACAATCCAACAGCCTGTTGGTTTTCTTCCACAGTCTGTGCGTAACTACAACATCATTCCCACAAAACAAAACCATACGATAAATCTCGTCGCAACAAAATTATTTAGCAGGAAATGCGTCAAGCGGTTTCTTTGTTTTTTTGGGGAAACTTTTTGGCTACGCGCACTGTGATTGAGGGCAAACACGCCACGTTAAACGGCTCGTATCTCAGAAAGTGAAAAGTTAGATTAGATTAATTTATAAGTTTTAAAGAGTTGTTGTGTAAATATAAGTTTTTAAGAGGTCTTAGAGGGAAATTGTTTTAAATGAAACCAACGTCTATTTATAAAGTTCTATAAATAATTATGTAATACTTTAAAGTACCGAAATTTTCCCCATGCAAAATTATTCAATTGCCTGTTGACTTATCCAATCAAAAACTTTGGGTCTGATTTATTACGATGGCTAATAATATTTCCCAACAGTGTAAAAACTTCCCTGCCGCCAACATACGGTATATTGGTATAGGATTGTTTTAGTTTTGAGTTTATGCAAATTGCGACCTCATTCCGTTTATTAACAATCGTGATATGAACTGAATCTTAATGGGCATTCGCAATGGGCCTAATCATTCCCATTATACATCAGCAAAACAATAAGGCCGGTTTAGAATATGCAGAATATTCTGTATTATAGAACTAAAGTGCATTTCGTTGGAATTAAATCTCAACGCGTTAAATAAATTTGCTTGTGTACAAAAATCAACTCACCCCTAGTTATATTAACCAAACAAATTAATTAAATATTTACATATTTAAAACCGTAAAACCGCTCGGCGACGTCTATCAAACTCACTTAACAATAAAGATAACAATTTAAAAAAACCAATCACGTTTGATGATTGCAATTGGAAATTACTTCGGTGCGCCAGCTACTTTACCACCCCAGAACACCGATCATTATTACATAGCGTCCCTTGTACCCGCATCACCCCTCGTCGTTCATCAATCCATCTATCTGTCGAGACGACAGATTCTCTGGAGATTTTTTCCAACTTCCAACTTAGGGAGATAAGATATGAAACAAACATCATTCAACTTTTAATTGAACAATTAACCAGCACCAGTCGTGAATCGGCGAGGTGCATTTGGGGGGTTTTTCTGTATTTCGTGATGAGAAAAATTTTTGTGGCGTAGAGGGATAAAAAATTCTGAGGAAACTTGAAAGAATACGATGGAATAAAAGGAATTATGGAAGTTCAAGTACAAATATAAAAAGGATTAATAATGTTCTATCGTAATAATTTAAAATCGCTGTGCAAATTTCAAACCATTTAAAAATATAAATAGACTATATTTCATCAAATAACTTCAATTTTGTTTGTGTAATTAGAACAAATATTTACTCTGCAAGAATATCTAGACAAACGTATTGAATTTTGAGCTGTTTGTTTTGCACTTTTATACTTACTCGTTTTTTTTGTATTTGATGTATTATTTTAAGAGCACGTTTTGTTTATAGGTAGCAATATTTTTAATTGTGATGCCCTGATTAGACTCTTCAAAATAGTCTCGAAAATATTGTTTGAAATTGTACAAATATTGAGCTTGGTAAGAACGTATACGTTACAAAAATCTGATCAGTGGTTTTGAAACTATAACAACACATTTTAACACCGGCGCATTCGCCAAAATTTAAACAACTTATAAATGTTACTAAAAGATATAAAACATGTCTTATAGGATATCCAGATTAATTTCGTATAAAGAAGAAATATTACGCTTCATAATAACGTATATTTCACAAAACATGGATCAGTGGTTCTAAAACTATAGCGCCTAGAATTTCATTTATTTTTTAACACCAAATTTTAAACGATTTAATAAATGCTAGAAAAAATATAAGACTGTCCTTTGGAATGTCCACATTATTTTCCTATACAGAAAAAATATTAAGCTTGATAATAATGTATATTTGACTAACATCCAACAAGTGGTTTTGAAGCTGCAATGTCTAGAAATTTTTTTGCATTTGACGCATTTGTCCAAATTTGGACTCGTTTAAAAATTTTAATAAAAATCTCACAATAGTTTATAAGGACTTTCATAAAATTTTTCGAAATAATAGGAATATATAGTTTTGTAATAATGTATATTTTACAAAAATCCAATCAGTGGTTCTGTAACTGTGACACCTAAAAAGCAGCGCATCCGCCAATTTCGTAACACTTTATAAATGATAAATTAAAACAAATCAAAACTTTTAAGGTATTTTCTAAATTAGCTAACTTGACAAAACTTATTCTAAATTTTAAAACTCAACCAAATTAATAAACAGACCTTGCACAAAAGTCACAAACAATATTCTTTGAAAACACATTTCTTTTGTTGCTCATTTTTGTGGGAAACACTCCAACTGGCTTTTTGTGTCCAGCATACACAATCACTGGATGGTTAAACATCTCCCACACACCCCCTCCTCAAACCCCACTTATCCCAAAATAGTATTTTCATGATTTATATCAGATAAATGTCGTTTGCACCGTCAACGATGATATATGGACCAGAGAGGCTAAAAACAACATGTGAAATGGGGCAAAAACATAACGAAAAATAAATAACTCATATGGATTTAATCAAAGTTTGGACAAGAAACAGATGTGAAAAGTGTTTATGTTTGTTGTATAGATACAATATGGTCTATTGAAATGTGGTGACAATCAATTTAATTGGGAATTGTAACTTGAAAAGGAGCGGACAAGATTAATGAATCTGTGAATAGAATTTTTTTATGAGAAATTATTTTATTTGATGGATGGATAAAAATAGCGTACAAGACGCTTCTGCAAATCGACCTTAACGTTTTTAACACTACAAAACGACACAAAATCAATCGTATTGTATGGGCGGGCTCTTTAAACTACTCTATAATATAAATTTTTCCCATTACCTATCGCCTCTCAAAAAATCTTTGATTCTATTTCTGGCGCACATTCAATTTCAAATCTCTAGTGGTGATCGGTTTTTGCGCCGACATTTGAATTATTGATAATAAAATATCGCATATTTTTTTCCAATGTGTAGTCACTTTATATACATGCGGCATATTGGACTTTTTTCTGGTTGCTCCCTTGAGCTGCTAACGGCGTAGACATAAGAATGTAAAAGCATAAATCAATATTTGTAATTATGATCAGACGAACGGTGAACGGTTATTCGAATCGCTTTGATGTAATTTAGTTTAGCGCGAGCATGAACAAACAGGTATAAACATGCACACACTTATACACACCGGTTCTCGTCGTCATCTACCATCAAAATATGATGACACATTCACATAAGCGTGTGTATGTTGTGCAACAAACCGCATAATGTACACGTCAGTCTGAAATTTCGCAGAGGTACACAAAATGAAATTTGTTGCTGCCGACTGTTTTATTTTAATAGGTGATTAAGGCATATGTATAATGTAATGATCATAAAGCTTAACTAACAACCATCAAATTCGCTTTGGCTCTGCTCGCTTAATTCCCCAACCCATGGAAGAATGTTATCGAAATAACAATTTCACCAAACGATTTCCTGCTGGGATGGAACTCGTGAATGTTGGAGAGGAGAGGACAATACCATTTGGGAAAGAGCGCGCGCGGAGAGCCGCCGCCGCTTCTTCCCAAAATCGTTTTCAAGTGAACAGTTGTAATCTCTCGCAAGCAATTTGAATAATGCGATTAAGAAGACACAAAGTTTTAATGACTAGTTTATCGGATGTTTCAATACTGCAAATTGAAATTTCGAAGTTATTTGGAACAACAGGTTATGAGGAATCTTGGAAATGTGGATTTTAGAGTGTGTAATTTTTTTTCATTTACAGCTTAATGCAGATATTTGATTGTTTAGACAATACTGAAACCGAAATAGAAAAAAAACATGATTACTATATTTCTTTATTACTTTCAGAAAAAGATCAAAGGCTATAAAAACTATTTTTGTGTATTTTTCAGTCCTTTAAAGTGAAACTGTGCATACAGTGTTGGATTTCATAGTTACGTTTTATAATAACGTATATTTTACAAAAATCTATACAGGGTGTCCCAGTTTATATCGTCAGGATTTCACCAGTCGATAGTTGCTTCCTTTTTGATATACAGGGCATTAAAGAAAATAAATTATTTAAAATAATTAGCTATAAATCAATAACAAAAAAAGTTAGTCTTCTGAAATTTTGCATAGATCTTTTTTTTTTGTATTCTCTTATTAATAGTGGTTGCAATTATTTTATTTAGAACACAGAGGCGTGCGTACGGGTTTCTTCAAAAACATTTTATTGAATAAAACGTACCCCACTGGTTTTTTTTTGCAGCACCAATATGCAGAGAGTATTTTCCATTCAATTTAGAAAATTTTTTGTATCTTACAATTTCTTGATAACTTAACTTTTTTTTCTTATTTATTAAAGAGGTTCTTCCCTATTAGATTTCCGAAAACAGCATCAGTACAAAGTTGTAGAGAAAAATATTTCCTACAACTTTTCTATTAATATTTTTTTGATATTTTCAATATTTAAAAAGATATTCAACAAATAAGTTGCAAATTTTAGGGAAATTTTTCTCTAGTTAGGTACTACTTACTACTACTACTTACTACTCTTTCCCTAAAATTTTCAACTTATTTGATGAATAACTTTTTAAATATCGACAATATCAAAAAAAGTTTAAAAGATAAGTTGTAGGAAATATTTTTCTTTACAACTTTGTACTGACTCTTTTTTTCGAAAATTTAATAGGAAAAAAGTTATTTAATAAACAAAAAAATCCAACCCTTAATGGGCTGGTGAAGGAAGGGCGGGGTGTACGAATACAAAAACTCAGTTTTAAACTTTCAGGGTGACCCTCTAGAAGATTCTACAAAAATTGGCTGTAGGGTAAAAAAAGTCTATTTGAAGCCTTTTTTCTCCCTTATTTACTGTACTATTAGGTTATTTTGAGTTAAGTTATCAAAAAATTATAAGATACGAAAAAGTTTCTAAATTGAATGGAAAATACTCTCTGCATATTGGTGCTACAAAAAAACCAGTGGCGTACGTTTTATTCAATAAAATGTTTTTGAAGAAACCCGTACGCACGTCTCTGTGTTCTAAATAAAATAATTGCAACCACTATCAATAAGAGAATACAGAAAAAAGATCTATGAAAAATTTCAGAAGGCTAACTTTTTTTGTTATTGATTTATAGCAAATTATTTAAAATAATTTATTTTCTTTAATGGCCTGTACGTCAAAAACGAAGCAACATACGACCATAGTTTATTAGACAAACCACCTTTAATTTTCGCTAAACTGACGATATAAACTGGAACACCCTGTAAACTAAACTATAGCGTCTAGAATCCACGCCTTGTTTTAACACCGGCGCATCCGCCAAAATTTAAATTACTTATAAATGTGACTAAAAAATATAAAACATGTCTATAGGATATCCACATTATTTTCATATAAAGAAGAAATATTACGCTTTATAATAACGTACATTTCACAAAAATTTGATCAGTGGTTCAGAAACTGTAATGCATAGAATTTTATTATTAATTTTTAACACCGGCACATCCGCCAAATTTTAAACTGTTTAATAAATGTTAGAAAAATGATGAAATTTGGGATATCCTCACATTACGTTTGATAATAATGTAGATTTGACTAAAATCAAACAACCGAATAGATTTTTCCTAAATTTCCAAACATTCGAAACTGGCCACAGGAAATAATTCGTTGTAATTTAATACCCAACCAATCGGAACTGACACCTCATTTACTAGCATAAAATCAGTATGCAGTGAGCGATTTAGCCCAGTAATATTTTCCGCGATTGCCCCCGACTACAGCGGGGGGATTGCGCCACACGAACGAACGATTTTGTCATCAACGCCCCTCAACACACTCACCCAAAGATATTTCATAAAACCTTGTCAACTGAAGAACGCGTCTATCACTCCTACTTTTTTTAGTTCTAGCCCTCACATCATATTCAAATGTATGCACATAATTTACGATAGAGATCGCGCCTGCTTAAATTTTTCCTTTTCTACTGTAATAGAGATAAGAATGCCACAAATGCCTTTGTAAATCGGTGCGGGGAGGCCAAGCGGAATTTGACTTTAATATAAATATATATAAATATTCGCGGAAAAATTGCTGCAATAAACTTGAAAATCGAAGAACATCTGTTGGATTTTCTATTAGGGGATTTAATGTAGAATTGGTTGAGAGCCGGGCGTACAAAAAGCTTATATAGTTTGATTGTGCACGAGGGGTTAGGCGGGGGTGTATTATAGCCTATTTCCGTTTCCCCACGGCTTTGACACAAAGTTATTTCGGAAGGTTTTTAGTCTCATATATGGCAGGAAACTTGAATAATCAACCCGTTTAAAATCGATTTCCCACACATAGTTACCAAAGACTAATAAAGAGTTTTCGTTTCACTACGTTACTTTTCCATATCCTTTTTAGATTAGCTGGCGCCTCGAACATAACAACAAATTTTGCATTTGATGTGATGTGAGGGAAATTTCATAAATACCCAGGCACGTTTATAGTAATAATAACGATGCAAACGCTGCAAAGTTCTTTTATGCTCTTGTAAGACAGTTTTGCTGGGGCCCCCTCGGTTTTATATCAAAATGGAATTGATTTTTACCCCGATGATGTAAATATAGTCTATGGACTATTAATTCTGTGCTTCGTAGGGAAAATTGCTTGTGAGTTTGTGTGGAAAAACAGACACAAACACTATACAAAACAATAATAAATAACGTGCTGAATGAAGAAACAACTTTTCCATTATGGAAATTCTGTTATAATAAATTTAATAGGAAAATATCGAGGCGCGCTCGCAAGATACCATCAGATACTAAAAGCGCGACGAGTTGTTGTTGTGGGATGAGAGCGAATAAGAATAGAAAAGATTCAGTTTTCATACAGTAGATATTATATGATGTGTGCATGGACGGGTTTAGATACAAAGTGGTGCGTGTGAAAGAGCAAAAAAATCACATCACGCAACTCATAAAAAGTTTATAAGGTCCTATTGTGTCCAAAGCACCAACAAAGTGGAGTCTTTTAAAGTGACCCCTGAGACAACCCCCGTGGAATCACAGGTAATTTGGGGCCAAGGCTGCGACAAAAATGTGAGTGAGCAATGGCGGAATTTACTTTGCAGGAAAATATGCCCTCGAAACCATTAATGGATGGCGTTGGGGAAAAATGTGGGATGGGGTGTGGCTTCAACTACAGAATGTGGTTTTTGTAAGCTCGATAATCAAATTACAACTTTTGTCTTAAATTTACAAACCGGAAAACTAGTTGCATTCTAGGCTACAAATAAAACCAAACTAAATTCCATAATACAACCAAGACGTTGTAGATAGTGTAGTACACTACTTGAACAAGAGGACTTAAGGTTTAACTTAACCGTAACAACAAACTTCCTTTCAAAGTTATATGACGCTGATCAGACAACACCGCAACATCAACCAAAACCAGTGCATCCCTCAGTTTGCCCTACTAGCTTTGACGAAGGTGGACAGGGATTATTATTTTGATATATATTCATGATGAAACAAGCCCTGAATACCAAAAAAAAACAATCGGGTATAGCAGCAAAAACTGCATATTAGAACCGGCGAGTTTTCAGCAGATTTAATTTCGTGCGGGTTTTTCTGAAACGGAGTTTTTTGTGGGGAGTTCATATTCACTTAAAAATTAGTTTCTACGAGCCCTAACAACTAAATGTTCGGACAAAAGTAAATTTGATTGTCTTTTTTCCATAAGCGCAAAAGTTATCTAAATTAACTTCCATAATATTGATGGTTTTTTCTGTTATAATGCCAACATTTAGTTATATAAAAACGTAAATTTCGTAAAAATCCGCTCGGCGGTTCCAAAACTGTGGCACTTTAACCCAGCAGGATGGGAAAAGTGTAGAAACAAAGAATTATTATTTTCAAAACGTTGGATTTAGTAATCGGATTTTGATGAAATTTACTTTATTGCAAAGCTGGATGTTGGTTTTCTTAATAAAAAGTTACACAAGTTTTTATTTGGTGATTTAAGCCATTTATCGGAGCTTCAAAGTTGCACCTTTAAAAATGATAAAATTTTCTAGTAACTGTTTAAAATAATCACAGTTTTGAAACCGCTGGTTGGATTTGTGTCAAAAAACATTTAAATCAAAGCTCAATAATCGTACTATATTGAAAAAATCCTAAAATGTTAATATGATTTTTTTTGCATTTTTTTCGAGTTCCATAGTTCACTTTTCAAAACGTGTTTTTTTAGGGTGCTGCCTACATTAAAATAATCACAGTTTTGGAACCACTGGTTGGATTTTGGTAAAGTTTACTTTATTGCAAAGGTTTTATGTACAAAAAAATTCCCAAGTCTTTATTTGGTGATTTTAGGCATATTTCGTAGCTTTAAAACGACTGTTTTTAAAAAATCACAGTTTTGGAACTTGGGGAAAACGACATAAAGGTACTTTCATGGCCCTCACCCAGTCCGGACTTAAATGTCATTGAAACTTTTTGGCATAAAATTAAACGTATTCTACGCAATAATCCACCAAGAACCACTGGGGACTTAAAGATCAAAATAGAAGAAATTTGGGACAGTTACACGCCAGAATTGTACCAAAATTTGATAAATACAATGACTGCTAGAATACAGGCAGCTATTAAAGCAAAAGGAGTGGTAACCTCTTATTAATGGTCCCAAATTAAAAATTATCCCAACATTTAGTTGCAAATTAATTTTATAAAATTTGCTAATTATTAAGGTTAAAATATTGTTAAATCCCATAAATAATTTTCTTCCATGCATAATATTGTTATTAAGGCTTTATCTTATTGTATTGTTAGGTGTTTACTAATTATTTGCGTTAAATTTCCAGTTCTCCTGTCATACTTCATAACTAGTCAAACTTTAAATGACAATTTTTTTAGAAATTTAATTATTTTCGTTAATTTCTCCACCTCTGGCTGTTTCAATTAAAACAAAGCTCATAATCACTTGAAAAACCAAAATTTCCTTTGTATTGCGTCTAATGCATTTAACATGTAATTGCATTTTTCCAGCGGAAAACCTTGCCGCAATTTCATGTATGTATTGAAAAGTTTTATGATGCACCTGGGTTTTGTATAGCGTCAAGTGTTAATATATGAGGTCATTAAATTACTGAAAATAGTTATATGGCAATTAATAGCTTTATGGACTAAATTACCGAATGGAATTTATGAGCTCGTAAATTTTTCTGGTTGAAAAGAATAAATTCGTTTAGTATAAAAGGATTTAGTATGTGAATGCAGTTTTTAAGTAGCAGGAAAAATCGTTTTGAAATCCAATAAAAAATGAACTAAACTATAGGATGGGCTATACAGGATTTTTTTCCACAAAAACCTTAAGATATTCAAGAATTTCGTTCACACATCAAACTTTACACAAAAGAGAATTCCCCCTCGATTTCTAGTGTAAAACATCGTTGTTTATCGCATATTATCGAGTTCATTAACCGCCCACTAGCCACCTGACAAACCCTCCCACTATGCACCCCCAAAAAGTTGAATACAATTTACATCTCTTTTGCTTTTAAGTTTTATAAGCTACCGCGCGCGCCTTATGCCTTATGCAATTATGTCAAAGTGAATTTATTACTTTATACGGTGCATTAGTGTTTCCCTTGTTTGATTTATTAAAAATGGACTTCAACACGAATTCGTTTCAATTTGAATTTTTTGTTTTTGTCCATAATAACAGTGACTGTGACGGAAATTTAATTTGTCCAGATAATTTATAACTTCAGAGTTTTTGTGTATTTTTTACAAATAATTAATTATTTACCCAATTTTTCCGAGTGTTTACCAAGCAATAAAATACGCTTTTCTACAGAAGATTACAGTAGGGTTAATATACGATTCTAAGTAAACATTTGTAGAAGACATTACACAAGAGTGAGCTTGATATTTAAGCCATGGCTTTAAACGTACGCATTTACTTCAATAAAACAACAAACAAAGGTGTTCTTTTGCACAAGCTAATCCGGCCTAAATTGGATGCTTAAAGATATGTGCGTTGAGGGCTGGGAAGAAATAATTTTGTATGTAGGTACATTTACTAGTCAGCTATTGATTTACTGCAAGAAATAGCTGTTTACTAAATGAAGGGTTATTTTGTGTCTGAAAGATTAATAATTCAGTGGTTTAGTTATTGTTTTTCTGTCACGATGCATGAAAACAGTTTAAACTGATTGTTTTTCCGGTAAATATTTTCGTATCTACTTGCAGGCGACATATTTTTAATCCCGGCGCATCCACCAAATTTTCAAAACATTTTTCTCGTGGCATTACAGAAATACGAAAAACTGCTTGAAATAGAAAATTATCATTTCAGCAAATAAATATTACCAAATCGAATCACCTAAATATAAAAATGTCACCGTTTAAATTGCTTCTGCAGGTGGTGTCTGCGCCCCTCACCCAATTCAAATCGGTGTTCAGTCCATCACACAGTGATTGGTGTTCCGTTTTGATAATCGACACACTCTCACCCCACCAAAATATCCTTAACTCGTTTTTTCCAAGGTGCAATCTAAGTGCCCTAACGTCGGGGATTTAAACGCCCAAAGTGAAATTTCCAATATCCAGTTGGGAAATCGCGCCATGAACAAGAGAGAAAAGGGATTTGATTTCGGCTTGTATTTTTCTTGTACTTAGTTTGGCTATAGACAGCTCGTCGACGAGTGTTTGTGTTTGCCTAAACCAAACGGGAAAGAGTTTTGTCAACACAACTACATCCAGTTGATAACCAAACTGAACTCTAGTGAGAGGTGAGGGGAGGTAGGGATGGGGGAGAGTGCATGTGCACAAAGCGAAAAAAGTTTCGCAAATCTGCTTGGACGATTTGTGTTTGGGAATTGATCAAACAAATATTAAAGCTTTGTTCGGGAAAAAAGGGTTTATGATAAATAAACACAGAGAGGCAGGAATATTTGTTTAACAAATTTTAGATCCATTTCATATTATAGTATATTATTTTTATTATATTATAACGTTTTAGCAGTTAACTTTCCCTAATTATAGTTCCCTAGTGTCTTGCAATCGATTATATAATTTTCAAAGTTCTATAACTTTTAAACGAAACAAGTTATCTGCAAACTTCTTTACACAATTATAATCAGCTTCCAATAAAGCGTTCATTTCTCAATCAGAATCTGCTTTTCACATCTAAATATCTACTGAAAATAACTGAAATAAGTAGGAATGTTGAAATTTTGAAGGATGCAACAATTTATAAAATAATGACACAAGTTTTAATGGGTTGAAGTTTGATAAATCTACAAAAAAAATACTTTTTTAAATAAGAATTCTTCTAAGTAAAGACAATATTTAGCTTTGTTTTAAAGTCAAAAATCTGATCGGTAGTTCTAAAACTGTGGCGTTTAAAACTACTTAAGAAAATACACAAATTTTTAATGTTACATTTGAATTCTCTAAAAAAATTGAAAGAATGTTACTGTGACTTCAATTGTTTTAATCTAAGTGAGCACAACCATTAGCTTTATTTTAAAGTAAATTTGACAAAAATCTAAGCAGTAGTTCTAAAACTGTGGCGTTTAAAACTACTTAAGAAAATACAAAAATGTTTACCGTTACATTTGAATTCTCTAAAAAAATTGAAAGAATGTTACTGTGACTTCAATTGTTTTAATCTAAGTGAGGACAACCATTAGCTTTGTTTTAAAGTAAATTTTACAAAAATCTGATCAGTAGTTCTAAAACTACAGCATTTTAAACTAGACAAATTTATGGATTTAAAATTTTGGCGGAGGTGCCAGTGTCAAAATATTTCCTGATAGTAATTTTTCAGTTTTATGAAATATATTTAAACTAATTACTGATTCATATTGCATATTTACCTACTTTTGAATACAGTTAAAAAATCTACTAAAAACGTTTTCATAAAAATGTTAGAAACCAAACCAACCTCACTTTTACGATAAAATCAAAGTATTTCTACCTTCCCTTTCACCTTGATTCTTCGACACTCAAAAACAAACGATTACAACTCATTGTTTAATTCCTGAGCCCCGGACAACCGGCCCTACAAGGCCAATTGGTCAACAGTAATAATTTTCCAGTTGCCGTGTATAAAGTGCGTTGTAAGCGGATCAAGTGAGCTTTCGTGGTTGCCTCCAGTTGAACCCCAAAGCTGTAAGTTAATGGACTAATAAATGTACAAGTTGAACACTGGACAAGACCAAATTGATCCTAGTTTATTTCGTCCTGGCAACAGATGTTTACATTTTGTGTTATTAACTATACTCCCTAGTAAAGTCGTGTTTTTTTTAACAATATGATTTGATTGTCGCTATACAAATTGGATTTGAGGAAAATGGAAACTTAATCACAGCTCGAGTGAAAATGAGAAGTAATTGTTATGAGACTAAATGCAATTTATCAGCGATATAAAACAACGTTAGCATTAATTTATTTTGCACTTTCAAGGATGGTATATAGCGAGAACCAGCAGGAGTTTCCTTCCGTGATTGTTTATTTTTAGATCACCAAGGTCTCAAACTATTTATTTTAAGTAATATACACACTTCACGAGTGAAATCTTTGTACTTGTACAGCAATAAATTGCACTGTTTGTTCGTACTTCAACTGAAAGTTTACACAGTAGATATCATGACTCATGTAATAACTTTTCACTTAATATGAAGATATTTATTACAAAATCCAAAGCCAAGCTTTTTTAGTTTACTTAGCAACTAGAGCAAATGTCGTTCAGTATGAAATAAAAAAGACTGTGATAAGAAAACTGTTTTTACTTAAGTAATAATAATAATAATAATACTTAAGTAAAATAACAAAATTATTTAAACTGTAAATCGTCTTATCATATTAAAATAAAACCTCTTTGTTAGTCAACACTTATAAGCGAATTTATTACGCCTTGGAATGCTTTAGTTTAGGTGATTTGTAATTTAAATTTCGGGCACGTTGCTTTATATATTAAAAGCAAAATCTCGTCGATGGCGAGCGCTTTCTTAAAACAAGTTAAATATTTTCCGTATTTACGCGAAATTAAATTGTGTTTAATTCCTTGCTTTGTACATCGTCAGTTCAACTTGCGGTAGAATAGCTACCGATATTTTAAATTAATTGGTTTGGTATTCGATACGTAGACCTAACCAGATTCATATTAAAATTTATCAAAAAAAAAAGTCTAGGATAATATAAAATTTTTAAACTTTTAATTTTCCTTTTTATATTTAAATATTGCCTCGTGTAGTGTGAAATCTTGAGATTGGAATGAATATCATTTTAATGTATTCATTACACCCCGGGCACAAAAGTAGACCGGATGCGGAAGTGTATGTAGGTTAAGATAAGTGGATTATTTCCCTAAAGTCCCATTCACACAAACCCACCACCACTATATAAGATTTGGCGAATGAATGCGTGATGCCATATTATAAATTTTAATGTGTATTTACAGGTGCGCGTGGATCCGTTGCAATTTCATGAATGCATCTACATAATTGATATGCCGACTTTCCACACACTGAAACAGTCACAAAGTGTTATTTATGGAGCAACTGAAATTCTGTTTATATAAAAAATTTCTATTGTTTGCGTCAAATATTTTTATCTAAAATATCACGTGCTTTTTTATCCTCCTTTTACGGATTTAGTATAGGTAATTTTTAAAAATCCCATAATTTTATAAATTGGAAACTGGTTACATGGAATACTCAAATTCGGTGAAATTTCCTCCAAATCGCCTCCCTCACCCAACCCAAAATTGTTTTATGTCATCACGTCCACACAAATTGCCAGTGTGTGGGTTGTGGGACAATCATTTTTCGGACATAAGTGAAACATACATCTGGATGGCAAAAAGGTCCCTCTCTCCGTGTGTGAACAGCAAAAAAATATCGCCCCCATTTCATTCCACAAATAGATCTTTCTCAGCGTGTATGGTTTAGAGCAGCCGGCCAGAAAACGTCTGTTTTCATAACTCCGGCGGAATGTTGGTAAAATGTCAGTTGATTGAATTGGACCGGAAAAGGGTCACTTAAATGCAAGTGACTTAATATTGTAGACGGATCGTTTCTTTGATTTCTTTGCTAGTCCGCAATTATTTTGTTCGAGTAAACGCACAAGGAATTTGGTGGATGTGGATGTTTCTATTTGATTGAATTTTATTCCTCACCTTGAGAATTCTGTTTAATTTAATAACACACACAGCGCGCAGCGGCGGCGGCGACGATGGTGGCACCCCCTCAAAAAACTCTTTAGTTAAAAGCCTGTCATTATTTTGAGGCGCCGTGCGCGTTTTGCACGACTAAAAGGCTTTCATTATTCAAAAACTAAATCAATAATAACCGGACGATGATTGACTGGCGTAACAGTTTTTCATCCTCTTGCTTTTGGCGCTTCTTACATCGACCATCGAGTTGATGAATGAAAACTGGTGGATGGTGTATATTACACACTAACACACAGTTTGTGATCGATAGCTTTGATGTGATAAGTGAAGTATTGACAAATCTATTTCAAGCACCCCGCCCCAATCGTTCTACGCCACTGAGCAAATAATTGTCGGCCTTTGGGGATTAATAACGTGCTGAAGAGCTTTTGGTTCTACCAGGAGGACGACGGCGGCGGGATTTACGTACCCACCACCAACAAAACGGCACGTGAAATAATTCATTTTGCGATTTAAATTATTATCCAGCGAACAAAGAGCTGTACAAAAGGAATAATCAGGTTAGGGTTTTAAAACATTTTCTAAAGCGCGCTCCGCTGGAATCATTGCAAAATATTAAACTCTAAAAAGGCAAATAAATAAACATGCATGATTTGAGCCGGTTTGTACTGCAATAGATTTTAACCTCCTACATGAAAAGTGTCTAAAATCACTTTATCCACATGGATAAAATTGCAGTTTTCAAGCTTGATTTTTACAATTTGGAATATCAAGGTACATAATTCCTCTTTCCCGGACTGGGGGATTTGCAGAGGACAGTCCGGCGTATTTCTTGAATTCCCCAAAGATCCACCAACATCCTTTCAATAAACAGGTGGATAATGCGACGACCCTTTTATACCTTTTCTTTAGAAGTTTTCCCCACACATGCTCGAGAGGAAAGTTAAATCATTGTTAACACACCATGTAGTGTTAAAGTTGTATTACTTTTGTATAGTGCATTGAAAAATGTATCAAGTAACTTTAAGTTGTTACTTTAGACTTTTAGACGCAAACATCACGCATTGCATAATATCAAATAACGTGACAAAAAAGTTGTTAAATTACATTTTCATGTCTGGCAAACCTTTACAGTTTCGCTTTATTACGTCGTCTACGATGCACCGGAATAAAATTTATATTCCAACAGAAATTTTGCAGTTTATTACTAGCACTTATCGTCGGTGGCAACCACGCTTAAGAAGTTAGCTTGAAATTGAGTGGATATTATGGTAAAACAAATCAAGCTGCATCTGGAAGCAATTTTCTTTTCATTATCTAGTTTCATGATGGAAAAATTACCTCAAACAGAGAACACTTCACTCCAGTTTGATCGATTTTCAAAATAATTTATGTATCTTATTACATTTCAAAATACATGTTTTATTTATTTTATTTTAATCTGCTACGCTTTTCCAGAGATTCATCATGCAAGTTAAGTTTATTCCATGTTTAAAAAAACATACACAAATCTGGAAATGCATCCGGTGTTTTATGTGGGGGTGTGTTTATCTTTAATCTTTATGTGCGAAACAATAACATGTGGAAAAAAGTATACGGTTTCTAAATAATTTAAAATATAGCAGTACATTTTTTTAACATGACTGTAAGTTTTTTACAAGAGATAATTATGCGTCTGCTTTTTAAATTATAACTTGTTATGAAAAGAAACAATCCAATTGGTTTATAACGAGAGTGTCATTGAAATTAAAACGAATTGAAATGTACGAGTATCACATGAGCTTTAGAAAACTGCAAATATGGCGGGAATCTATTAGGCAAGGGAACTACGAGTAGAATAAAATAGTTATGATCATCATAAGAAAAAGTTGTGTAGTGTGAAAAGCTGATGTGTCCACCATCAGGATAATTGTTAATATGTTCAAATTCGATGTGATTTATATACTTACTAAATATCTGATGTAACCAGCACATGACTTTTTTATGTAAACGTAACCTCATTTATATTTTGACTCATTGTTGGCGATGGTAAACGAAATACTCTATTGCAAACACGAAAATTAAATAAAATGTTTTGAATTTTTAAAGAATTGCTTTTTTTCTAAACAATAATATATTTAAGTCATGTGCTGGCTACATCAGATATTTTATATTGCACTTTTCCCGCCAGTTAAATTCCCTATTCCCCCAGTAGTGTTTTTTTCTCAAAAACAATCCAATAATCCAAGCCAACTCCACGTCCAAACCCATGAAAATCCCCTCGGCATTATGAATGAAAAACATCGCTCAGCCAAAATAGATTTAAAGGTGTGTAAACAACAATGAAAAGAACATAAAGACCTGAGGATGCTTGTAAAAGATCCCACTTTCGTTTAAAACACACGGATTTCTTTCGCCTGTAAATTTTTTATTCAAGCTGTGGAGCGACCTCAGTTTGTGAATAAGTGCACGCACAAGTGTAATTCATCAAGGACGCTCTCTGTGGTATATAAAAAGGCCTTAAAAGAAAATAAAACTCATCCAAAACGGAGGGAATTTCCGTCTTGGTTACGTTTCGTGTTCGGTTTGCTTGAACTCTTTCCCTGAAAGGTTTTTAAGCTCATTATCGGAACATAAATCATCTTAATTATTGGGTGGCGAAGGAAAACTGCAAGTGTAGGCGACGGCGGTGCCCCCTACACAATAGATGAATAACTGTATTATAAGAGAGTCTATCTCGCCTCTCTTCTCATATATTTTACAACCCAGATCAGTTGTGTGCTCATTAAGCACCTAACACTAAATTATTTACAATCTTTTCACCCGCCCCCTCAAATCCATTAATGTAACGTACCTTAACACTTAAGCGTCCTACTAAACTACGCTGTTTTATTTATCCCGGCCCCGGCCTTAACCCCTTTGGGTTTTATTAGCGCGATTTAACATTTGAAATCAATCAATCATAGCTTTGGAACTAATTAGTGCAGATTTGTTTAGTTGGGGAAAAATCCCATTAAAACATGTACCATTGAATTTGATACAGCGTGCCATGATTGCAGGAATATAACGCGCGAATAATCGTAGCTTAGTTTTTAATTGGAAATTAACTGTCCGGGAAATTAACAACTCTCATTGATTTCTGTTTTCTTATTAGCGATTATTCCAATTGGCTGTTTGATTTTTTTCGTCCTTTCAATTGAGAAGTCAGGAGTCGGCTTCAGAGGAATTAAGGGGGGAATTGATTAGGCATCCCGTTGATTTTTAATTGTTAGTACGTTTGAATAAAATTTTTATTATTGGAATGATAACCAGTTTAGTTCAATATTTTATAGACCTCCAAACTCAAATTTCATCAAAATATAACGTAGCCTGCTTCGTATTCTTTTTTAGGACAACAGTCACCTATGGCTCGTGTCTTAATAGCTATCATTAAATGCTCATTGCATAATATACTATTAAATCTGACAGATTCAGTTCAATAAGATATTGGACACTGCAGAAAAAGCTACAGTTCACTGAATATTTCTCGCTTAAAGCATCGATTTCTATACAAAGAAAATAGTTTATACTTGATAAAAACAAGAATCCCTTCTATGAAATTTCATTCACTTAAAACGGATATTCCAAACATGGAATGGATCGCAGAAAAGCTAATAAGATAAATATATATAAAAAAATTCCACACTGGCATTTTCTTAGGTTTATTATCATTGTCGTCGGTTTATGAAAAACTGTGTATATAAAACACTTTTCTTCGTCTACTTGTAAATAAAAAGCGGCCTTTGTTGGCATTGAAGTGTGAAATATTGGAAGTTATATTACAAAACATGCGAAAATGTCTATAGAAAATTGTTGTCAGTGCCGATCTAACAGCGTTAGAAAGCAAAGGACAAAACATTTCCGTCATCAACTGAAGGAAGTAAATCCGTTTCTTTGGAATCCGGCTTGCTCCCAATATTTTCGTCGCTTCGTGTGTGTGTTCTTTTCAGTTTTACAGTTTTAGCTTCATATTTATTTGATGTTGATCTGCTTTGTTGTGGTCGCAATTAACTTATTTTATATTGAGTGCATATAATACCTCATATTATATCTCTCGCAGAATTCGATTAAGTTTCCCCCTCCCCCAGTCCAGATAGTTTGCAGGTTGACTGGACACATTCTAATATCAAACTCCAAGATAACAACAAATTTAGTTTTGGGTCCAAGTCCAATCACACAATGTCACCACAAACTTTGCTATTATAATAATTATTACTATTCACAAAGTTGCAAATTATAGAGCAAAGTGCTGCTTCGGACATGGAAACGAAATTATTCCAAGTTGAACTTCGAGAATTATTTATTTCGGTTTTTCGTATATTTCATTCCATTAAGTTGAAATATATTAAGTTGATTCCCGGGGTTTTTACCCTTAATGCTAACTTAGTTTCACTTTTCCTGCTTTGGCCAGATTTACTCGCGGCTGCTCCCGTCTTGTTTTGCCCACAGAGATAATTTAGATATATACATAATTTTTTCTGCGGAGCGCGTGCTCCATGCCACGTCAGCCAGGTGTATGTAAGAGTAAATTGTCGCAAAAACGCCAGCCAATGCGGGCAAACAGGCTAAATTTAGACTTGAATCTAAATTAAATTTGCGGGAATTTGTCTGCTCAAAAAGTATAAAATAGAAACTCTATTTATTGTAGTCGGTGGTATAAAGGACAATTGTGTTCCAGGTTACATTCCACAAAATAAATCAGAAAAATGATAAAAAATTGCTATGCAAAGTAAAATTACACTGTTTCATTCTCTATCATGATGCACAAAGAAACGAAATAAAATTATTATTTCACTGAAAAAATTGAATTTTTAAAGCAAGAAAATTATTATTATCAAGAACTAAAATGGTTGGTACAAAGAAATTCCATGCTTATTTCTAGTATTTTACTAGCTTCAGTAAAGAATATTGTTTCTTCAAAAAAATCCTTATCTTTCACCCCCTACAAATTTATTATGTTATGCATCTACATCGCTTTGCCCCCCCAAATCAAATTTTTGGGTCTATGTACGTCCCTATGAATAAATTTCCACATCAACAGGTAGCCAAAGTGAATTGACTAACTGCTGAAAAATCTTTTCCAACCTCCCCTCAAGCAGCAATTTTCCTATACACACTCTCTAACGTAGGTTATTCATCAACATTAACTCCACCCTGGGGTAGCATAAACCAGCCCAGCAGCGGCGGCAGCAATATTTTTCTTAAGCAATGTCACCAGTCGTCGCCGGACTGGGACTGGGGAACGGCCTGCAAGGCTACAATATGATATGATAGCACCCATTCTCCTTCTTGCCTTGGCAACAAAACCACATCCTAATTGCTTCTGGTGCAAAATATGACAAGAACACAATGACAATGCCGCTATTATACTCTATGGGGAGGTGATGAATTTGATGTTATTAAGTTTATGATGATGCAGAGGGTTATTATATTATTATAGAGAGAGCGGTGGCTTGTATAGTGGGAACTGAAGGGGCGTTCAAAAATATTGTTTTACTTTAATTAATCTGGTGCATGGTTAAAGTAATTTTTTTTTGGTTGCCTGGTTATTTATAGGATAAACACTACTGGATGGTCCTGTCGGTAATAATCGGGTATTGGGGTGGTTTTGGGACGTGGAAATATTTCAAAAGCGGCCTGGTAATCGATGAAATATTTCAAATATGCCACCAGGTGGGATGTACGTATTTGAGAAACAGGAAACGGTATATGAGGAATTAATTAATTTAGCGAATTTATTTAACTTTAAAATTTGCAAATTTTAAACAATATTCCTGCTGAAAGTTTAAATGACTTCGTATAAATGCTGAATTTGTGTATTTTTCAGGCCTTTAAAGCTAAATTGTGAAAATAATGCTGGATTTACTAGTGTGACCGTTTTAGTGTTACAGTTTTAGAACCACTGGAGAGATTTTAAGTAAATTTACCTTTTTACAAACCGAAATGTGGGTTTTATTAGAAAAAAGTCGATTCAAGGGTCTAAATGGTTGTTTTTGTATATTTTTTAGGCGCTCAAATTAAAACTTTTAAAATAGCACCAGTTTTCATGGATTAACAGTTTGTGGCACAGTTTTATAACCACTGGTCAGATTTTAACGTAATTTACATTTTTACAAAGCGGAATGTAGTTTTATTTACAAAATACTAGTTCCAAGGCTGTTTTTATGTACTTTTCAGGCCTTTAAAGTGAAACTTTGAAAATAATGCTGAATTTACTAGTGTGACCGTTTTAGTGTCACAGTTTTAGAACCACTGGAGAAATTTTAAGTAAATTTACCTTTTAACAAAGCGAAATGTGAGATTTATTAGAAAAAAGTCGATACAAGGGTCTAAATGGTTGTTTTTATTTATTTTTCAGGTGTCCAAATTAAAACTTTAAAAATAGCAGAAATTTTAGTGGATTAACAGTTTGTGGCACAGTTTTATAACCACTGGTCCAATTTTAACGTAATTTACATATTTACAAAGCGGAATGTACGTTTAATTACAAAATACTAGTTTAAAGGTTTAAAGGCTGTTTTTGTGTGTTTTCCAGACCTGTAAAATAAAACTTAAAAATAGTGCCATATTTCTTAATGAAACAGTTTTAGCGCTATAGTTTTACAACCACTGTTTAGATTTTAAGCAAATTTACATTTTTATAAAGCAGAATGTAGGTTTCGTAAAAAAAATAAATTCAAAGATTCTAACAGCCGTACTTGTACATTTTCCAGGAATTGCAAAAAAAAGTTGGAATATAATCAAATTTAATTCTAAATCAATGTTAGGTAAAGAATAAATAGTCTAAATTCAGGAACCAAATAATCTCCAAATTCATCAAATTCTCAAGTTAAAAAAATCACATTATTTAGTATAATAAAGTAATAAATAGTAAGTACCCTGTACTCAAGGTAAATACCTACGTCAAACTCCAAAATCTTATTTAATAACACCCATTCCAACAATTTATCATTGCCCGACTTCCTACACAAATAATTAATAAAGCGCTACAGCCTCCCTGGTTTTCTGCATCATCTTACTTTCTAAACTCACTGATGAATCCGTTAAATTACCATTTTTTCCCTTGTAGATGTTGATATAAAACTAAATAAATTGTACGCTGTTTCTCCCTGGCACATCTAATGCAATGTAAACTAAATGTTAATATAAATGATAATATCGCTTTACTTATATAAAAGAAACGGGGCTAAGAACCTGAATGATTATACCCGTTGGAATATTTGCTCTGCTCGGCTAAGTCCTGTAGACACGAAGGATTAAACGACAGGACGTTTCTTAACTGTGATTTTCCCTCTTGATTCTGATTAGAGAAGGGTCTACTTGGCAGTTGCTTTCAAAGCAGTAAATTGCATCTGGTCTTTAATCTCGAAACGCGGCTTTATTTTGCTTTTATCCCCCACCAGGTATATTTCCATTTATTACACAATCGAATTCATGTTGATTTTAGTCTGATGGTTAACCAGAATTTTCGAAATTAATTTCATTTCCTGCAAATTGCATTCAGTCACGCACGTTTTACATAATAATATTATGCAATTTAATTTGAGGTGGAATGCAATTTTTGTTGATGGGAATTTCATTTGGTGAAATGTGCCCAACTAATCACAAGTGAAGTGTTATAACTGGACCGTAAATAAAATTAGAGAAAATTGAAAAACCATTAGCTCTTTCCCTTTATACGTTCCAATATAATCCAAACCGGTGCTTCCAGTTTCTTTGGTCAGTTGTTTTCTATACAAGTTAATTTTTCTCTTCGTGTTCTTGTACTATAGAGGAAAGGCTTACGCTAGATTGGTTCTTGAGAAAAGCTTCCTACGGGTCAAGATGGCCACGGTTTTGTTGGGTAAATTGCGTTCATTTGACATAAAATATCCCATTTTCCACGTTATCCCACGTAGGACTTATCTGAATCCTATCAGGTGGAGTTCTTGGTCATATGCAGGACACAACACCTGAACTCGCTACAAAAATTCAATGAAAATCCATCTGGAGATTGTTTATGATGCCTTAAACAAAATTGTGAGCTTTCATTGATGTTTCGTAGGTGGCGCTGTTTAGTTTAGTAAATAAGCAGCAAATTTAGAATTATTTCGTCGTTTTGGCTTAAATTATATGATGAAAGCGACAAAAATTCAATGAAAATTCCATATGGTGATTGTCTGTTTATGCTCTAAGTAAACAAAATAAAAAAATATTCTAACCTAACCTAACCTAAAATTGTGTGTTTTTATTGACGTTTACTTGATGGCGCTTTATAATGAAACGTTAAACGTCAAATTTAGTAGAGTTTCATAGCTTTCGTTTAAATTAGCCTCGATTTATGGCCTTATTTTATTTCCGATTATTCATTCGTTCCACTAGGAGTGTTAAGTGAGAGCGTAATTATTTACGCACCATTAGTGGATTGATAGATGTGAAACTGCCTTAAGCATTGTACACCAATTAATTTGCAAATTGCTTTGTTAATGATTGCAATATGTTGATTTGAGCAAGCAGTGTTGATGTTCTATTCTCTGCGCTTCATAATTAAAAACAAGTCAATTTTATTGTATACGTGAAAAAATGACAAAAACAACCCGAGACGAGATGAGGTTGTCGTGTTTACTTACAAACTGGTCACAATGGAAAAATTCTAACATCGCAGATAATTTTTTACAACAAAAAAAAAGTGAATGTGTTATTCTCGTCCAATTTTGTGTTGCAAAATGGAAATATCCTGCCAGTAACAAGTTGTGTTATCTTTTAACCACAGGCAAATCTATAACTGGAAGCTGCTAAACCCGCGCCTATAATATGACATGTTGTGTGTTGTGTGGTTTGCTGAAATGCCAGATGCTCTCGTAACCGTATCGTCAACATAACACCACAAACTCCACTTTAATATCCATCCAGTTCGAGCTTGTGGAGGCTTGTGGCTATGCATCAAGGAAATTTTTATGTGGGATAAATCAATTTACTTGTATTTAGTTTTAATTAAGCAAATCATAATATAACAGGGTAATTAGGGACACGAAGTTGGAATGCGAAATAATCAAGTTATAGTGGTGGAATGTGTCTAAAGGGCTTTAGAAATGGAGTGAGATGCCTTGACAAGATACACCTTAATGTGGAGTTTAGGCGCACACAAACTTAATTGGCGTGCACCGCAGATTGCTTATATATGAAGTTAATTTCTAGTACTTCAGTATAACTACATAACATAAATATAGAAGGTTAATTTTAGTTTGCAGGAAGATTTTTATACTTTAGTTTGTGAAAAAACACAACTATTCCCCATAGTTTTTGTCCTCGATGACGTGCTTACTATGCACAAACAGCTGAAATTAATTGCAATATATGCCCCAATTAATTCAAATCAAGACTGACGATAATACCATCATCCCCAGCTTAACGTTCAATCAAACATATCAAATTATCCCCTTGCATATGGTTACATCAGCCATCATCAAACTACTCGACATTTCTCCCAAATAAAAACTATCATATAAACTAATTACACATCCCATCATGGTTTCCATTTTCTTAAGCTGTGTTAAAACTTAAAACTAAACTTTATTGACTTTGTGTAGCCATCACAAGAGGTTTGGGATTGCCCATCAAAATGTGCCTCAAACTTGACATTAACATAAGCTTTGGAGCTTTTAGGAGTGATGTGTCGGGGCTTGAGTGTTATCCAATTAATTATTTAGGATAACCTTGTAATAAATAGTTTCGTAGGGGGCGAGGGACTCGAAAAATATTTTGCTGATTGGAATGTCGAGCCCGAGCGTGATTGATTAGGAGCGATTGGTACGAATAAATTACGAGGGGAGCTTTTGAAGTTAAACAATAAATGATACAGATGTGATATATTATAAGCTTGGTTGGGCAAAAATATTGAATTATAACTCTTGTCACGTATTTAATGTGTCCTCTACTTTTTCCAACAATAGTTAGCAGAAGCTGAAAGTTTTTTCATACTCAATTTTAATTATATATTTCTTTTGAAGTCGCTTTATACCTTGCAATAAACTAAATGTGATTGGCTGTAAGTCAGAAACTGATTAAAGTAATGTATTTCCAGTAAGACAAACTATTATACTCAGTTAAAAACCGTTTCCTCTTTAAAAGTATTTATTAGATTTTCATTCCTTGCGTTCACTTTGTGCCTTTCACTCGCATCACAAAGTCTAAAGGCCAATGGCTCTTTCAATCTGAAATTTAATCGCATCACACACAGACGAATTTGTAAGTTTCGTGTATACCGCAATTAACTATGATGATGGTTTGGCTGGGGACAGAACTGAAGAATTCCAAAACAGGAACAATTGTCTAATTAAATTAACTGCAGGAAATCACGCGATTAAATTAAAGTTGTGCAAAAGTGTGAACGGGAGGAATTGAAGTGATTTTAAAAGTTTCGCTTGTAAGTAGAGTTTAAGTGCTGGAATTTAAATATCTGGTTTTTGTCCAGTAGAACAAACTTTAATAGGTTTAGGGGATATTAGTTATATTTTATATGGAAATAAATCGTGGTGGATTTCTAGTTTAAATTCTGAAAGAAGTACAATGAACATTGTTGGAAAAATTTACGCTTTTAACTGCTTTCAAAATGTTTATTAAATACCTCACGTAATTTGACCTAACTTTTTTATTAGAAGTAAAAATGTGGAGGTTTAAGAAATTTACACCGGCGCATTCACCAAAAATTAAATTTCTTCGATTTCGTCTAATGAAAAATATAACTGACTAATTTATCTGTATTATGAAACATTTAGATTTTCCAGAATTTTCCGTTTTCCACAACTCAAAAATACTAAGTACAAATTTTTTCAAATGTCAAAAATAAAAAAAAAATTCGAATAAAATACGAGCCCTAACAACTAAATGTTCGGACAAAAGCAAATTTTTGAAGTATGAAAGGAAAACTGGAAATTTTACGCAAATAATTAGTAAACGCCTATAACAATACAATAAGATAAAGCCTTAATAACAATATTATGCATGGAAGATAATTATTTATTGGATTTAACAATATTTTATCCTTAATAATTAGCAAACTTTACAAAATGAATTTGCAACTAAATGTTGGGATAATTTTTAATTTAGGACCATTAATAAGAGGTTACGTCTCCTTTTGCTTTAATAGCTGCCTGTATTCTAGCAGGCACTGTATTTATCAAATTTTGGTACAATTCTGGCGTGAAACTGTCCCAAATTTCTTCTAATTTGGTCTTTAAGTCTCCAATGGTTCTTGGTGGATTATTGCGTAGAATACGTTTAATTTTATGCCAAAGAGTTTCAATTACATTTAAGTCCGGACTGGATGAGGGCCATGAAAGTACCTTTATGTCGTTTTCCCCAAGTTCCAAAACTGTGATTTTTTAAAAACAGTCGTTAGAACACATTTTTCAAGTGCAACTTTAAAGCTACGAAATATGCCTAAAATCCTCAAATAAAGACTTGGGGATTTTTTTGTACATAAAACTAACATCCAGCTTTGCAATAAAGTAAATTTTACCAAAATCCAACAAGTGGTTCCAAAACTGTGATTATTTTAATGTAGGTAGCACCCTCAAAAAACACGTTTTTTGAAAAGTGAACTGTGGAACTCGTAAAAATGCAAAAAAAATCATATTAACATTTCAGGATTTTTTCAATATTTTACGATTATTGAGCTTTGATTTAAAGGTTTTTTGGCACAAATCCAACCAGCGGTTTCAAAACTGTGATTTTTTAAAACAGTTACTAGAAAATTATATCATTTTTAAAAGTGCAACTTTGAAGCTCCGATAAATGCCTAAAATCACCAAATAAAAACTTGTGTAACTTTTTTGTAAAGAAAACCAACATTCAGTTTTGCAATAAAGTACATTTCTTCAAAATCCGACTACTAGATCCAACGTTTTGAAAATAATAATTCTTTATTTCTACAATTTTCCCATCCTGCTGGGTTAAAGTGCCACAGTTTTGGAACCGCCGAGCGGATTTTTACGAAATTTACGTTTTTATATAACTAAATGTTGGCACTATAACATAAAAAACCATCAATATTATGGAAGTTAATTTACATAACTTTTGCGCGTACGGAAAAAAGACAATCAAATTTATTTTTGTTCGAACATTTAGTTGTTAGGGCTCGTATATTCAAAATTTAATTCTAAACCAATAGAGAATTTAAAAAATCTTCTAAATTGCTTCTTCTTAATATTATTCTTTTTTATTTAATAAATATAAAAAGTAAAAAACTTGGTTAAAATTCAACACACCTTTAATACAATATTAATAGAGCAGAGTAGCGCAACTTTTAATCTCAGATTACGCACGACACATTTTTCCCTCTTGACGTAGCCGGTTAATCTTCGGCTTTGCAGTCTCATTGCTTGGTTTTGTTATTAATGTGAGCTGAGTGTGCGGTTTCGGACCAGCACCATAAAATAAACTTACACAAATTGAATTTAAACCCAATTATGTAATATATACACTCTGCATACTACACAATAACAGAATAATATTGTCTAAAGCAACCAACGTGCAGAATTTTCTTTGGAAATTGTTTTATTGTCAGTCATCATCAGGTAGATTTGTTCGGGGAAACGGCAGCATAGCGCCTGATTCTTAATTAGATGTTTATATTTATAATGTTATATTATATTGAAAGAACTTTGTTAGGTTCTGATGGGGTTATATAGAAATTAGCATCGTTTTCACCTCGCTTAAATCCTAATTGCATTTGAGTGAAATATTCCAACAAACTCATGGCGTTAATTTTAAATTGAATTAACTTGGTTTTATTATACAGAGAATCAGACCAATTTTCTGTTGGGGAAAATAAGATTATTCACAGTAATTTCGTACTACTATTATCGCAAATATTACAGATGTAAATATTTCGCTTTGACAGCAGGAGTGGAAATGTTTTAAACCCAAGTTATATAAGGAGTAGGAATGTTTTGATTCGAACCGGGCAAGTTTCAAGTACACCAAACATTTTTCCCCCAGTCCGCATCACACATTATAAAACCCGTTTCAAATAACCCAAAGCACGGAAAATTGAAACGTGAAGGGATTTGTTGGTTTCGGATGTTATTGTTGGTGGCCTTTGTTGAGCCTAGAAAATTTGCTTGCCTCCCCACTCAATATATAATTAAATCCCCGGGTTCCTTTACCTTTGACTATCAAAGGACTAAAACTAAACCACCGTTTGTTTTCCAGTAACAGCAAAGAAAAAGTTTTAAAAGTTTTCGGTGGGTAGGTACACCAAACGCCACCAGCTAATGTTCTACACTACATTAAGTGGAACTTATCATCGCCTCACATAATGGCTAAAAATAAACTGTCACCTTCTCTCGGGAAATAATAAATAGAAAACGGCGGTTATAGATTCGTTTAGTTAGTAGGTCAGAGGAGAGGTTTTGGATTTATATAGGTGAGTTAGTTCGTTCGCCCCTTTGGTTTCGTTTGGATTATACGTCAAGGGGGAAGCGAGGGTGATTCTCATAAACACACGTGGATTTACCCTAGATTGAGTTTATTATTTTAAAAGCAAATTTGGGGGGAGGTTATAAGAACTCGTCTAGTTCTCTATCGGATATAGATCGGGAACATTTCAGGAAATTGTATAAAAAAACGACAGATAATTGAGTCATTCACATTTAGTTTTCATATTTTCAAATAATATTTATTTGTATTGTTTTCATTAGACGAAATATTGAGAAATCGAACGTGTTTAATTTTTGGCGAATGCGCCGGTGTAAAAATTCTGATTTTAGAAATATCCTATAAGCGCACCTCAATTAAAACCTCACTAAACCCGTGAATGTCAACTGTATTAACTGCTAATTTTGTCTACAAAGGACAAATATAGCCACTGACCATATAGATTCACGTATTAATTAATTAATTAATTAATTATAAATCGATATTGAATTAAACCACTGATATGAATAGCCAAACAACAAAACAATCCAGTTGTAGATACCAATCTATACCCAATAACCTGGCTGTAAGGTGCATTATTATATTAATATTATTATGTTGCTACTTCCACATCGAAAAGTTAAAATTTTATTTACCTGTAGTAGAGTTTATCGCGGCATTCATAAAAATTACGATCCACCGTAAAAATAATAACATCATCATTTTGTCTCGAAATGGTACACGCTGCTTATTTCCCAGGCGTCAAACTCAAACAACTTTTCTTCATTTATGTTTTGTTCCATCACTATGTTCGATATACTAATTTTTGTTTAAGAAAATTTTATGTAATCTTACAGCGAAATTTAATTATCATGTTCATGTTGTTTCGGCTGGATGTGAAAGGAAACAATAACTCCTGAGGTGATGTTCAAAAACTTAAAGAGAGGTGAATTTAAGAGATAATAAACAACAGCGTAAGCCGAGTGGAAAGCACATTAAAGTGTTGTGTTTCCATTAGATGCACATCGTGTTATTAATATTTAATTCAATATAATATCATTGGGTTAAATGTGACTTATTGGATGACAGTCCAACTTTAACTAAAGGTTAACCAACAGAGTAACGTACTGATTAACGACACAATTTCCAAGTAATTAATATCTATAGTTTTTTTCCACTGTCGATGACGGTCGGAACTTTGTGACTTTTTATTTAATTAATAAAATGTAAATAAGTTGTACGGGCGCTCATGGCCATCAAAGCCTTAATAATTGTTTCCAATTAATTTTCCGTTGATATCCTTATAGAACCGTCGCGCTCTGGTTTTAATCAAATTTACAAAACACAATTTGTTTAGTGTGTTTATTGTAAAACTGTTGCCGGATGAATTTATTACATCGAGATGGTAATTAAAACTTCAAACAAAAATTATTAGATGGGATTCTGCATTCAGAAATTCTCCTCCACCTTTTGTAGTTTTTAGCGAATATTCCAATCGGGAGTTATTTTAGTTATTTTGTTATTTTTCCCCGCCAAGAGAGGACCGTAATTATAATTATTATTATGCATGTTGATCATTGTTTTCAATGTCTTGTACGGCGGTTCTTTGTTCCAATTGTATAGCACTAATTACTCCTGGTTGACTGTATATTGGACAAACTAATCGATAGTGGACAGTTGATTACTAATTACCACCATCAGCATCGCCAAACATTCCATAATTAAATTTATTCCAAGAACCCGCTCCTCTGTTAACAGAACATTATGTCTTGCAAAGTTGTGTATTATTCAGACTGTACAGTGGACATAGTAGTTCTGATTAAAGTGGATGAGGTAGATTGACAAATTTATATCAGTACACATAACAACTCAGACGTAAATCCTATATACATATGGTGTAGAAATTGGGGCAGTTAAAATGAATAATTGAATATTGGGTAAATTATCTGGAATAATTTAACATTAGAAAACACCTCTTGTTAAATTATAGCTGTTGTCAGAGTCAGCAATGCTTAACTTAATATTTTGTGTACGATTTTAACCTAAATTTACTCAATCAAACAGTAATAATGTGTGATTTTTAGCCTCTGTTATAGTTCGTGATTAGTGAAATTGGCCACAAAAGTTACTAATAAATTAGAAATTTGTGTATGTAAAACTATAAATTTGACACGCATAAATACCTAGAACATCAAAATTACTATTTTAGTATCTAACAATAAATATAATGAGTTTTTTAATTAGGAATTTTCTCGAAAAAACTCTAAACAAAAAAGTTGGAATTTTCGAAGATAAATTTATGAACCAAAAATCCGAAATAGGATTAATTTTATACTACGTACATTTAATCCCTTAAATACTTTTTAACATATTTTGTGTTCCTTTAAGTTTTCCCAATAAAATAGTAAATTTGAGGACATTGTTGGCCTCTGTTATAGTTCGTGTTAGTGATTGCCAACAAAAACTAATTGTAAATTAAAAATTGCTCTTTATTATACTAAAATTAGATAAAATTATTTTAAAATGTCACTTAAATAAATTTTCGTTGTAGTGTTCCAAGTCATAATTGGTCGAATTTCGCTTCTAACTAGATTAACTAGGTAAGCTGCTCTAAAACTCGGGCACATCACAGAAAACTTTCGCCATACGGATGCGGGATTGACGTACCAAATGAGCTTGAAAGTGCTTAGATAAAAACCAATAAAAACCGCCAAACTGTCGACTTAAAACTTGAGTCTAAAAGACAAGTTGCATCTTTAATGCATAAGCTGATTTGAAGCTCGTGTTTTGAAAATATGCTGGCAAGTTTCGAATATATCAACAATATTTTATGTTGTTATTCTATTGTGCATGGCTTGTAGGCTCCGAAAACTTCCCAACAAAATGTAGTTATTCATCACCATCATCATTGCGTTGTTTTTGTTGACGTGAGCAGATAACTGTGCGCCATGTTCCACAATTAGCATGAAATTAATTTAAACAGTGAAAAGCATTTTACCTGGGATCTGGGATGGTAAATCCATTGTTCCTTACATGAGATTAGTGCTGCATGTGAAAACAGGATTGTTGTGATAAATATTCATGTCATACATATATGCACTTATCCAGCTCTAACTAACTCCAGCTCTATACGAGGCAATAACTCGAAGGGTTGTTTATAATTGTATAAAGGATTTGTCCAATATGCTCCAGCCGGCAAGAGATTGCTTTTCATTTGCATAGATGGGTGCTTTCGGAATTATTGTAAGCAAATAAACCGGGGGCCACCACACAAAATATGAATGCAACTCGCATTACTATATCTAATGGTCAAATGTACGAGTTTCTATAGAAAACACCGTGGTTATTTTTCAAAAATTCACATTTATTATCACCTCTCAACTGTCTTTCATAATTATTATTAATATATCAAATTTTAAGCATTTTGGATTTTTATCATAAAATAGTTCCTACTCAAAGTACTTTAAAAATTCGCGTTTTTTTATTTCTCCTATCAATCTCAAGTACAATTAAATTTAAAATTATACTGATTCTGATAGATTTCGATACGTTCTATCCAAATTTCCAAACTTCATTGTGATATCTCTACGCGTTTTCAAGATATAACATTTTGAATCGAAAAAAAGTTGAAAATTGACATTTTTTCAAAGTGGTATAACTTTTGAACTAGACTAGTTATCTGTGAACTGTTTTCACATTTATTACCACCTCTCAAATGTTTTTCATAATTATTATTAATATAGCAAATTTAAAGCATTTTGGATTTTTATCATAAAATTGTTCCTACCCAAAGTACCCCTAAAAATCGCGTTTTTTTATTTCTCCTGTCAATCTCAAGTACAATTTAAATTAAAACTATACTGATTCATATAGATTTCAATGCGTTCTATCCAAATTTCCAAACTTCATTTTGATATCTTTACGGGTTTTCAAGATATAACGATTTGAATAAAAAAAAAAGTTGGTAATTGGACATTTTTTCAAAGTCCTATAACTTTTGAAATAGACTAGGTATTGGTGAACTGCTTTCAAATTTATTATCATCTCTCAACTGTCTTTTATAATTATTATTAATATACCAAATTTAACGCATTTTGGATTTTTATCAGAAAATTGTTCCTACCCAAAGTACCCCCAAAAATCGCGTTTTTTTATTTCTCCTGTCAATCTCAAGTACAATGAAAATTAAAACTATACTGATTCATATAGATTTCGATACGTTCTATATAAATTTTCAAACTTCATTGCGATATCTCTACGCGTTTTCAAGATATGACGTTTTGAATCGAAAAAAAAATTTGAAAATTGACATTTTTTCAAAGTGGCATAACTTTTGAACTACAGTAGTTATCGGTGAATTATTTTCACATTTATTATCACCTCTCAACTGTCTTTTATAATTATTATTAATATACCAAATTTAAAGCATTTTGGATTTTTATCATAAAATTATTCCTACCCAAAGTACCCCCAAAAATCGCGTTTTTTTATTTCTCCTGTCAATCTCAAGTACAATGAAAATTAAAACTATACTGATTCAGATAGATTTCGATGCGTTCTATCCAAATTTCCAAACTTCATTTTGATATCTTTACGCGTTTTCAAGATATAACGCTTTGAATCGAAAAAAAAGTTGAAAATTGACATTTTTTCAAAGTGCTGTAACTAATTAATATTAAAACTATACTGATTTAGATAGATTTCGATGCGTTATATCCAAATTTAATTAATACTTGGTATCCTTATACTTCGTTATAAGAAAGTAAAAATAAAGTTATAGCTATATTCGAGTGAAAATATAATATTTATGAGCAACAAATTGCAATTTGTTGTAGTAAATACACAAAACCATTTGCTATAAAATAAATATAATCGAGCATTATATCCAAACAAATCGTTTCGTGCGCTAAATAAACACTATAATAAAATAGTTTTGTAATTAACATTATGGTAAAACCACCAGCGATATTAATTTGCATTTCTATATTTAATATTTTTTTAAGCGATATACATAATAATCCAGCACGCACACTATAGTAGGTAGCGTTTCCCTCCATTCTTTTCCCCTCTTAAGTTTTAATTGACTAAAACCCTAAAATAGCACAGAGATGAATAATCACTTTCCTTTGTATAGTCTGCACCTCTTTTTGGACTATTTTGGAGGTAATAATATAAATATTTGTTCTTCCCCTGACACTCACATCACAATCTCTCCCGCATTTCCTCGTTACGAACGCTGGAAAACTTTGGAATATAGTTTAACTTTCGTTAAAGGTATAATGTGTTGATGTGATAATACGATGATAATTATCAAAAGTTCGTATATCATCCTCGCGGCGTACACTTTGTATTGTTGTGAATAAATAATAATAATACAGTCAGAAGTACAGTTCTCCTAAGAAGAGCTTAATTAAATGAATTTTTGGCATAACTATAATAATAGACTGGTACCCCTCGAGTTTCCACTGTGGGAAACTTTCAATATGAACACATGACAGCTCGGCGCATTTTGTTGTTACCAGAATAATCGTGATGGATTGTTTTAAAATTAATTTGGAATTACTTCAACAACAGACATGGGGTGCAATTAGAATTAGATGACGACGGAGTATTATTACTCAGGTCAAATAAGCTCTCTAGTAATGAATTCAGATGAACGTTTTGTCAAATAGCGTGAATGTTCCAATGCTGTTTTAGAGGCGGTTTTGCTTTGTTTAAAGATATATCAGGGGCAAAGTAGACAGACTGTCTCAGTCGTACAAGGGAAATGTTTGTGGCAGGAATGCCAGTCACAACTTAATCACACTTAGGAAGAGCACACACACCAGACGTTTACTTAGGGATATTATAAAATGAATAGGGGTTATAGTTATAGAGGCATGTAAAGTGGCAGAAATTTGTTGGGTTTTGTTGTTTTGAATTTAGGCGAATGCGCCGGGGACAAGAAGTCGATATCAAAACTAACGTAGGAAAAAATCAGTAAGTAGGTTAATTTTGTATTTTTGGTCTTTGTATAAATTTATAAATAAGATAAATACTTAAGACCATTGAACATTGAAATTGTGGCGTATTTATCGCTGTGCTTTAACGCGCTAACGCACGAACAGAACTCATTTTTTCTTAATTAAAATTTCATTCACAACTAAGTTAATTACAGCGTTTTGCTTTAGAATTAATGCTGATATTTATTTACATGGAAAAATACTGTAATTCAAAGCTATTCATTCGCCTCTTTAAACGACTGAAATTAGAAAATTTTTAATTAACTACACTGAAGGATGATTTATAAATCAAATTAATTGAAAGCAACTAAACCGGCATGCACTTTATTTATGTAAATCTACTCAAAACGAAATTCTTAAAGCGTTTTTGTCAAATTTGATTTGGTTTCTGTCGACTGTGTGTGTATACATGTCTCAAAGCGCATGTTTTCCTGTACAGTTGAAGTGAAGTCGAATTCGATGTAATCCAATACAAACAGATTCTCGATTTTTTGCCCTATTCTCGACATCCATCACTCAAACGGTAATTCCATTTATATTATTATGGTTTTTTCGTGGGATAATCAAATAATTTTCACGTCGCGGTAATAAATTCAATAAAATAATGTTATTGGATTCGTCTACCAAAATTTTAGTCATCAAATTTCAGATTTACAGTAATTACTATTTTTTAATGTACCGGGTGTTCAAATAAGAAAGGACGCCGGCTGTATCTCAGAAACTCGTACAGCCATCGAAAAAAAATATTTATAGTAAAAGTGGGCAACAGAAATTGCTGGAAATAATTTTTAAGTTTCTAACTCGACCGCTAGAGAGCGTAAAACTAACGACAAAATAAAAACACGGTTTTTCTCAAAAATATCTCGAGTTAATATATGCCAAAAATAGTTATGTTGTAATCCATGCAAAATTAGAAAACTTTTTTGTTTGGAGTATTTTTCTGTATCTTGTCAAATAAAGGGTGAGGGAAGAAGCGAATGTTTGTTTGAAAAAAATGTAATAACTTTTTTTTGGCTTAACCGTTTTCGATAAATTTGATCTCGTTAGAAAGAGCGTTTATTAGAGCTTCGGATAAATTACTGATATTATTAATTTAATTTTTTCCCTGGTCGCTAGAGAGCGCTTTGTGACAAAGTCGAAGATTTTGGTAATTTACTCAAAAATGTTAAATGGAATGGTGCTATTATTACTAGCTAAGAAGAAAGAGCATAAAACAATGAAGAAACTGGTGAAAACCGCAACTCGATATCTCTTTTCAATGGAGAGATATAAATGAAAAAAACTTTTTTAAACAATTTTTTGCATGGATCGGAATTAGAAAAAATCTTAGTGATTTATACTAATTTTAAATAACTATATATTTGGCGATTGGTGACTAAAATAAGGAAGTTTTTTTGAAAATTGCTGCTTTTATTGGTGAAAAGTGATCCAAAAGGCGCAAAAATTAAAAAAAATCGTCACTTTGTCCTATTACGAAAACTTGAGCATAGTGAAACTAAAATACTTTAGCAATTTTTCTGCAAATGTTAGGTTAGATTAGAACGCATACCATCTAATTATGACAATTTTTTCGCACTATTACTTGAAAAATACCTAGACGAATGTCGAAGGAACAACAGCAATTTTTATTTTCAATAAATTTCCTTAAATCGAAATCCTTATCTGCGCCACTGACCTTACGGTGCATGTTTAAATCAAACCTAATAGAGATACTAAAGAACCAAGATGCGATAATCAAACACATCCTGTCTAAACTAAACCGTATGTTTGGTTTAGTTGTCGACTTTTATTTGCACATCCAAACCATCGTTAAACCACAAACAAACAACATTTATAAAAGTTACAAAGTTTATGCCAAAGAGTGATTTGTGTTGTTCTTTTGCAGATAATTAACAATGACACATTTATGGAGGGCGGCGTGTTGGAGGAGCAGGACACAGTTACCATGATGTCCATATTAATTGTAGGTAGGTATTGTTATACCATTTTAAATAAAAACTTTTGACGATGTCGTGACAAACGAATTTTTAAATAAGCCACCGTATACATCAACCACCCAGCACAATAACAGTGCTCTTTTCAATTTAAACTTGTTTAATTCTTTCGCCCGATCCATATAACCGTAACACATTTTTTCCTCTGTTGTTACGCCTTTAAAAAATGTTTTTTCCGTGGCTTTTTCTTGTGGCCGTGTCTACAACTCCACACAGTTGAAAAGAGTGATAAAGCGATAAATTAATTAAAAATTTCCACACAGCCTGAAAGAAGAAGCAATCTATATGGAAATTTCTGACGAACATGGCCCACAGTCAGTGGTGTTTAAATAAATATATAAACGTGATGCCGAACAAAAACGCCCCCCCGGAATTTGCGAAATATTGTTTGATGTTGGGTGTGGGGAGGGGAAATCAGTGTGATTGAATGATGTACATGGAGAGAGAGAGTGATAAAACTGGAAAAATTTGTTGTATATTCTACAGAAAATTAAATATGCAAACCAGTAATAATTATAACATCGTACAGAAATATTACCATGTAAATAGTTTTAAAACTAGAAGTGGTTGTTGTAGTTAGCACGTAAATTTTTCATTAACGTGAAATATTAAAAATATAAAAGCAAAGCAGTAAAGAGGAAATTAAGTTTCAAGATAATAAAACAGTTTTTTAGTTAGTATGTATGATGATTGATTGTGTGATTTTATTATGATGATATAATATTTATAAATAATTTAACAAATTTACAATTATTTCAGTAATAAATACCTTTTAATCCTTTGATTTATTCCCAAAAAATCTCAATCTCGGCTTATCACATACACGTCAAATTAATCCGATATTATCCAGATTTAATTAACTTGTCACATAATCGCGCTTATTAAAACAGTTTTCGGGGTGTATTAGCAGAAAATTATGGTATAACTTAGTCGAACCAAAATTTAATAAACTGCTGTAAAGAACCACGCACAAATACTAAATAATTTTAACACAGCACAACTTTTTTCCCCACATTCCTGTGTAGAAAAAAAAGTTGGCTGTTATTGGTCCTGGCGTGAGCAGAGATAATAGAGAAGTAGGCGTGAGTCAAACTTTTTCAAATGTACAAATTGTTGTCTACTTTATTAAAATAAAATATACCTACTAGATTTCCATTTTATCCTGCTGAAGCTGTCAGTTAATTGGAACGTTACAGCAAAAACTGCATGTAACATGAAAAAACCAAAACAATCACCATTAAAATTCAGCCAGAAACAAAGTTGTAATGCGGTTTGGCTTTTATCATTATTTAAATGTAGTATAATTCAAAGGAAAAATGAGTTTACGTACCACATAAGCACCTGGAGCTTGTGAATAGGTACAAGATTTTATTTGACGAAAATCTAAACGATTGTTGTAAAAAATGTGCTGAAAGTTAAATAGAGAAATTCCGACGTAATTTAAATTAAAGTAAACACACCCGACGACTATAAAAGTTTTTTATTTATTATTACAAACATATTTATATTTATTTCTTCCCCCATTCTTCTCCCCTTTGCAGGCATATTCCTCTCGCTGCTCATCTTCCTGTCGGTGGCCGGCAACATACTAGTTTGTGTGGCCATTTACACGGACCGTGGCCTCCGTCGCATTGGCAACTTATTCCTGGCTTCCTTGGCAATAGCCGATCTTTTCGTGGCCTCATTAGTGATGACTTTTGCTGGCGTTAACGATCTCCTAGGCTATTGGATATTTGGGGCGCAATTTTGCGACACATGGGTGGCCTTTGATGTCATGTGCTCCACGGCCAGCATACTCAATTTGTGTGCCATATCGTTAGACCGATACATTCATATTAAGGACCCCTTGAGGTAAGTGGGTTTTATAAGATTGTAGAGGAAGACAACAAACAGTTAAATTGTAATTTAAAATTCCCGCCGTTACCACTCTAGCGACACCTGGATCTTATATTCAAAGTTAATAATTATGCGTTAAGTGTACTTTTTTTAAATATTACTCGATTCTTCTCTTACCAGTTGAATAGTTTAGTTATTAATGCTTGGAATTCTGTTTTATTAATTATTCCATCGAGGTAAAGCACAACATTGATATTTAAATTTCCTCGCTAGCGAAATCGTATTTCATTAATCAAATGTTGGTGTTATATCAAAGCCGCCAACCGCCACCATCAACATATCGTGCATTATAAACGTACATATGTTGGTGTTTAAACATATCTAAATATTGTTTGTGTTTCATCAAACTCCGAAGATTAATTCGAGTGCCGCGGAATGTGATTAATTTAAATAAAACACAAAGAATTTGAATATATGGAAGCTTTCAAATGGAATTAGTTGATTATTGTTGAGTATTTAATCAATACAGGATGTAGAACTAAGATGTGGAGCACTTTTGTATTAGTAGGTATAGGAAAAAGCAATCCTGGGAGGAAAATTGCTTCTTGACACAGACTTTTACTCCCTAGGGACTATAAATGATTATCCATTTTTCTTTGCTGGCTTGCCAAAGGTTTATCTTATAAAAATAGTCGAAGTTTTGAAAATCGGACAATTATTTCCAAAATTTTTTAAAAACAGTTTTTTGGTATAAAAATCAAGTCGTAGAGTTTCGAGCCCTTAAAAAAATACTAACAATTATCCTAGGCCGCCCCTGATTTTTTCTTATGCATGTCAAAGATTTATCTGCCGAAAACAGTCGGGGTTTTGAAAATCGGGCGAATGTTTTAAAACAATTTCATGGGATTTTTAACATTTCATTTTTTTAGTGACAGAATAACTAGTTCAAAATGAAATTCTATCGTAAGCCGAAATGTTTTCTATGAAACCCACTGATTTATTAAAATATCAACGCAATCCACAATTTCGGTTTGCTTTTTCAACCAAATTAATTTATTTGTCAGCATTCGATTATTTATATTTGAGTTATAATTAAAATTTTAAATATGCATCTGACATTATTCCATAATTCACATTCGAATACATTCAAACTCCACCTAAATTAACAAATCGTTTGATCACATTATAAAAAATGTATAACAATCCACACGTGACTTTTGTGCGGCAGCTAAAAATAATCCTTTATTGTAATACCTACACACGTTACAAAAAAAAAACCAAACAAATTGCAGTGAATTGACTGGGGTTAAATGAAGTCGCAGCGCGTGTTACCATTTATTCTAATTACCATACACAAGGTTTATAATTACCGCATAATAAAGTGCTCTGAATAATTTACAACAACTGGTTTCGGTGCTTTTGTTTGCCACCTCCACGTTTGGCTGGACAGAATGCTATCACAATAAATCAGCAGGATAATTAAGCTGTGAGGGGTCAGTTACAGTTTCACTAACAAATAAAATGAGTACACTAAACTAATTTGTGTAAAACTCACAATTGATTTGGTTTTTTCGGTGGAAATATATGTTGGGGTTTAATGTGCTATTTGCTGCTCAAGTGAACCAAAAAATTGCTGGTTTATAGTGTACGCTAATGAAAATGTTTGAACTAGTTGTTTGTGAGTTTTTCAGGGTAGATTACAACGATGTTGCTGTCAGGACGAAATAAAATAGGAATTTAGTTCATCATCAAGAACTTATTGTCAAAGCACCAACATCCAATTATTGTTATACAATCGAAACAAATAGTTCTACTCGTTGCATAATTTATTGACCGCACTTTCCCCCATTTGACAATGTTGATGATTAAATCATCCTATAATTGAAATCGGAAACATCACTGCCTGGTAATGATTGCAGGAGCTGTTGATTTATACAAACCAATACAATTTAATTAAATGCACAAATAATTTATCGAGGAACCTCTTCAACATCACTGGAACGTTGTTGCGGTTCTGGTATTTTTATTAGTGTATTTTTTGCACTAGGTATGGTAGATGGGTGACAAGACGAGTAGCTCTAGGAACAATAGCAACAATATGGCTTCTGGCAGCCCTAATATCGTTCGTTCCCATTTCGTTGGGGTTGCACAGGCCGCCCCAGCCCCTCGTCTACAATGCAGGGGGCCAAAACTACCCGACATGTGCCCTGGATCTCACTCCCACCTACGCCGTCGTCTCTAGCTGTATCTCATTCTACGTTCCTTGCATTGTTATGATTGGTATGTACTTATTACTGTCAAAATTATAATGGTTTCATTTATAGGAGCTCTAACTGGAGTTGGTTTAGTTGGATAGGTAATATAGTAGATTAGCACAGTAGGTCTCTTTCTACTAGAACTCAGTTGAAGTCTCACAACGATTTTCTAAGGATTTGTAAGGGAATACTGTTGGAACTGTAGCTGGTTTATGGTTTAAGAAAGACAATTAAATTTAATAGATCTGCATAAACTAAAGTGACATTTTCAATTTGGGAAATTACTTAGGGGTGTTAAATAATATGAAATTCTGGGGAAAAATTATATAAGCGAGCTTTTTTATATGTAAGAAAAATATTTATTAGATTAACTTGAGAAAAAAATCTGAATTTAAAATTTTTTCGAGATCGCTTAGAAAAATTTTTGAAAATCTACAAAATCTTGGTTTTTAGCACGATACTATAATCTTAAAGGTCCTACCTGCTTAATTTTCAAAAATATATCAAAGACTTTGTCTGAATAAGCACTAAATTGGTACCTAGTTAGACTGACAAGAAAATAAATTTTTGGAAAACCTCAACTTTTTTTGGTTTTTTACACTACAACTACAGTTGTGTATTTAATTTATGTTTTGTTGCAGGAATCTACTGCCGCCTGTACTGCTACGCTCAAAAACACGTAAAAAACATCCGCGCTATAACGCGCCCTATCGACCTACCAGACGCCACCACCAAGAAAAAGAGCATGAAACAGAAAAACAAAGCCCTCCACATCCATCTGCACAACCACCACAGCTCCCCCTACCACGTAAGCGACCACAAAGCCGCCGTCACCGTCGGCATAATTATGGGCGTCTTCCTCATCTGCTGGGTGCCGTTCTTCTGCATCAACATCGTGGCGGCCTTCTGTAAGACCTGCATCCCCGACATCACCTTCAAAATACTCACCTGGTTAGGATATTCCAATTCCGCCTTCAATCCAATCATCTACTCCATATTCAATACGGAATTCCGCGAGGCATTCAAACGAATTTTAACCGCCCATTATCCATCGTGGTGCAAATGCGGTTATCAGTCAGTGTCGCTGAACACCACCGATAAATTCATTACGGACTATGGTACGAAGACGTTGGTGGTGAATGCGCGACGGAACGGTTCGTTTGGTGAATATTCCAGTGAGCATTTGAGTACTGAAAGTGTGAGGCAGACGCGCGTCAATTCAGCTGAAAAGGACATGTTTGGCGAGGACGTTAGTGCCATTTGACAAGACTGTGATAATCTACAGGATACTATGGTTTAACAGTTTTATAGCTATATGGACAAAATATTTCTAGTATATTTTAATAAATACAGCAGGCTGTGCGCTCATATGAAAAAAAATCTATTGTAACAAATTTTAATTATAGAAGTGAACGCGGGGGGAAACGTACAGGGTGGGCGAGAATATTGGAAACTAGAGGCAAGTATTAAATTTTAATTTAATTTTTTATAATAAATTATTTGGATTATTTAATGGGAACACCCAGTATACAGGGTACAGACATTCTATTAATATATAAAATTTAAATCTGAAAAGTTTTTCAAAAGTTGGAAATTGACATTTTTTGAAAGTGCTATAACTTTGGAACTAGATTAGGTATTGGTGAACTGTTTTCACATTTATTATCACTTCTCAACTGTCTTTCATAATTATTATTAATATAACAAATTTAAAGCATTTTGGATTTTTATCATAAAATAGTTCCTACCCAAAGTACCCCCAAAAATCGCGTTTTTTTATTTCTCCTGTCAATCTCAAGTACAACTAAAATTAAAACTATACTGATTCAGATAGATTTCGATGCGTTCTATTCAAATTTCCAAATTTCATTGCGATATCTCTGCGCGTTTTCAAGATACGATGTTTTGAATTAAAAAAAAAGTTTGAAATTGGACATTTTTCAAAGTGCCATAACTTTTGAACTAGACTAGGTATTGGTGAACTGTTTTCACATTTATTATCACCTCTCAAGTGTCTTTCATAATTATTATTAATATAACAAATTTAAAGGATTTTGGATTTTTATCATAAAATAGTTCCTACCCAAAGTACCCCCAAAAATCGCGTTTTTTTATTTCTCCTGTCAATCTCAAATACAATTAAAATTAAAACTATACTGGTTCATATAGATTTCGAAGCGTTCTATCCGAATTTCCAAACTTCATTGCTATATCTCTACGCGTTTTCAAGATATGATGTTTTGAATCGAAAAAAAAGTTGAAAATTGACATTTTTTCAAAGTGCTGTAACTTTTGAACTAGACTTGTTATCGGTGAACTGTTTTCACATTTATTATCACCTCTCAACTGTCTTTCATAATTATTATTAATATACCAAATTTAAAGCATTTTGGCTTTTTATCATAAAATAGTTCCTACTCAAAGTACCCAAAAAAAAATCACTTTATAGATTGGACGTGTGTCAATTTTCAGATTTAAATTATATTCAGTAATAGACATCCTGTATGTTTTGTCTGAAAGTACAAGGTGTTTAAACCTCACAAACTAAAAAGTATCTTTTAGACACCCTGTATATAAAACCGACATAGCTGCAACCTTTGCCAAAGATTAAATATTTTTATTTTTATATCGGAAATGAAATGGTGAAAATTTTGTATAGATTCAAATATATTTATTATTTGTTTCAAATGGATATAATAAAATTGAATTTGTCTGCTCTTGAATAGCATTTTGAAGGCACGACTGGGGTTCTATAATAGTAAACAAAACTTTGTTGTTTTGAAGCAAAATTAATTTGTTTTGTTATTGTTGTGTGGGAGCTTCTCATAAATAAACACAAATGAAAGTTTTAATTTGTTGTTATTTTGAATTTATAGAACCAACTCGTTGTGTATTAGTTGTAAATCTAGTCAGGGTTTTTAATTTTTTATACTAGAGGCAATATTTTGGTTGTGATGACGCTATTATAAATATTTCGCAAATAAATTACAGGAATTTGAAACTAATAGAGCCCTTTAATTATCGGAAATTACTATCTACGTACGGCCTATTATATGTGTATTTGTTTTCGTTCTTTTATTATTAGGTAACAGTTTACAAAACGAAACTAATTATTATGTAATGGATTTCTGTAATTTATTTATTATTAATGTTTTATGGGAGCAAAAGTAAACCATTAACTTGGGTGTGCATCAGCTCCGTAACCAATAATCTTCCTGATAGACTTAAGAAACAGGGTTTAATAAAAATTTTAATAAAATCATAAGGAAATAAGTAAAATAGTTGATAAATGGAAGTCGGTTTTCACTTGGACTAAATTTTTATAAATATTCAAAATTGTCCTGAGAGAACGCCTGATTTCCATTGGCTTAAAAAATAAGAAACATTGTAAGATATAATTTATTTAACAACAAAAACATACATATCTGTATAAAACTGTCTAGAAAAAATTGTTATACATGTTGCGCAATTGTACATAATTTAAACGTAGGTTAAAAGGAATTTCCAAAAAAAAACTCATATTATTGTACATATGACACAAAAAAAATTGAATGTTTTATACCCTAATCGATGTAAAAAAAATCTATCTAAATGTAAATACAACCAAAAAAATAAACTATGATCTCTTCTTCTTCCTTGGTTTTTCTTTGTCGTCCTCCGCGACAATCCTCCGAAACATCACCGCATCCCCAGCCCCCAACTGTCTTTGCACGAAACCCTCTCGCGGGATCGCCCCCAAATCCCCAAAGCACCGCTCCCCCTCCCCCACACTCAATTTATTTAACAATCTGTCAGTTATTACGGGTATAATAGGCTGCAACAGTATCGCCGTCACTCTCAACGTCTCCATTGTGATATGCAGAACGACATCCAACTCCTGCGGATTCTTCCGCATCTCCCATGGCCGCAACGCTTCGAAAAACAGATTCGCTGAATGAAGCGTGGCGGTGACGGCATCGGCAACTTTATAGAAATTAAAATCGTCGTAATGTTTCTTGCAGGTGTCTGCAAAATGAAGTAAGTATGTTTTTATAGCCAGCATTTTTTTAATGGATTATTTGCGCTTAAGGGATGTTCGTTGAATATTTACAAATTGATGATGGCGGGGGTTGGGGTGGTGATTCGTGTGCAGTGGTTGCGTGGTTTTAATTAAAAAAACCTTTCAACCGTGCCGGGGGTTTTAATAGATACAATTTTATGTGCGATTTTTTATTATTTAGGCTTAAGCGACAGTTAGTAGAGGAATCTATTAAGTTCGCGAAGAATTGCTGTCGTGGCGTTTTTTTGGACCTTCTATTAAGAACAGCAATTGGACGAAATTAAAACTGAATGGGTTCTGTTGAATGACAAAAAAGTAATAAATTTGGCGGAGCGGAGGTAGGTTAATTAAAATTGCGAGGGTTTTTGTGGAAAGAATTGAAATCCAGGCAACGGAGAAAAATTCGAAATTTGGAAAAATTTCCGTCTCCAAAAATATTTCAACAAAAAATCGCGTTTTTTTATTCCTCAAGTCAATCTCAAAAAAAGTTGAAAATGGACATTTTTCAAAGTGCTATAACTTTTGAAACAGACTAGGTATTGGTGAACTGTTTTCACATTTATTATCATCTCTCAATTGTCTTTCATAATTATTATTAATATACTAAATTTAAAATATTTTGGATTTTTTTCATAAAATAATTCCTACCCAAAGTACCCCCAAAAATCGCGTTTTTTTATTTCTCCTGTCAATCTCAAGTACAACTGAAATTAATATCATACTGACTCAAATAGACTACAATGCGCTCTATCCAAATTTTCAAACTTCATTGCAATATCTCAACGCGTTTTCAAGATATGACGTATTGAATTGAAAAAAAAATGAAAATTGACATTTTTTCAAAGTGCTATAACTTTTGAAATAGACTAGCTATTGATTAACTGTTTTCACATTTATAATCATCTCTCAACTGTCTTTCATGATTAATATTAATATACCAAATTTAAACCAATTTGAATTTTTTCCATAAAATAATTCCTACCCAAAAATCGCGTTTTTTTATTTCTCCTGTCAATCTCAAGTACAAGTGAAATTAAAATCATACTGACTCAAATAGATTTTAATGCGCTCTATCCAAATTTCCAAACTTCATTCCGATATCTCTACGCGTTTTCAAGATATGACGTTTTGAATCGAAAAAAAAGTTGAAAATTGACAATTTTTCAAAGTCCTATAAAGTTTGAACTAGACCAAGAATTGGTGAACTGTTTTCACATTTATTCTCTCCAACAAAAAATATAATTACAATGATAAATATTTTGAATTTTTATAGGTGTGCACCACTTAAATAAATTTCTAACCTTTTTCCAGCATTATTCATCGAAAACAGTAACATTTTTATAAAATATAAGACAGTTTAACAACTTCTGAAAACGAAACATGTAAAATTTGTAATGGGAAAATAAAACTGGAAATCGATTTTATGTCAAAGTGAATTTCCATGTTAAAAACAAGTAGGTAACGTAAAAAGTTTTCAGCCGTTTATCGAAATCCTAAAAAATCTTTGAGTAACAATTTAACAACTCCTGAAACAAAATTAAGGAACAAATATAAAAATTTTGATGATGGGGGGGAAGACACTGAAACGCATTAGCCAAAAACTGTAAGAAAACATTTTAAATTAAATCCACTTCCATCACTTTTAAATAATATACCATTTAATAAAATAAGATATTCATTACAAACTGTGCGTCAGCATTAGCCAGGTAGAAAAATTCTTCTCATAAAATTGAAATTAATTTTCTATTCAAACAGCAAACATTCACACAAAGGAAGAGAAGAAGAGCGACGGAGAAAGCTCAATTAATTAGGAATTAAGTTACATTTATCACGGGGATCAAATCACAGGATATGTCAGGGTAGCAAGGTAAAAATTGTTAAAGAATTTAAAACGGAAATTGTTTTTAATTTAGTCTTGTCAGCGTTGAAAATAATGATTTAAATTTCGTCTACGCTAATTGACAGAATTTCTGTGAATGTCTCCCTAAACTAAACTAAACGAAAAAAAAAATCGAGTTACTAGACAATAAACCCAAATTATCAGACACTCGCTGCAAATTCATCAATCAAACCTCATCAGTGCCAAAAAAAATATTTCCGCGTACGTTGAAAATCAAATTAATTTTCCATTGAAACACAGAGAGACACCCACAGTGCCAAACTGATATCAGGCTAAATTAATTAAAGCAAAAGGAAGTAAAATACTGTACCTGGTAGACTAGCGACATTCTCCATCAATTTCTTCGTCACATCCAAAGAGGCGACAGTCTGAAATGCGGCTGGATCAATCCCCGGAAATATCTGATTAGGATTTAAAGCTGAACCACAGCAGCGACTTAATAAATTACCAAAAGTATCCGCCAATTCGGCGTTTAGAATACGTAAAATTTTCATGTCGCTGTAGTCTGAGAACAGAATTCCGCAAACAAACTTTATTACCTTAGTAAATTATCCATAAAAAGCAAAAATCTTTTTGTGTGTTAGAGATAAAGATAAATTTGAGGAAAGGACTTACTTCCGTCGCTGTGAGCGACACCCTCTCGAAGCAAGAAGTAACGTAGGCCATCGGATGTGTAAATTTCGCTACGGTTGAAAGGGCACACAACGTTATTTTTCGACTTGGACATTTTTTCACCGTCGACTGTCCAATGTGAGTGGCACAGGAGAGATTGGGGCAGCTCCAAATTGGCCGCCAACAAAAAGGCCGGCCAGTAAATTCCATGGAATCTATAATAATGGAAATTGGGTACAAAGGATTATAACTCGACAATTTCAGGCGGCCGTAAAGTTTGGATAATGTGCAGGAAAAACGGATGTAATAAAGAGGACGGGTTCAGTCGGCATTTTTATAAAAGATTCCTAATACATAATAATCATCGAAAAGCTAAAATTTCCAAGATACACTTTTTTTATTTGTACGAAAAATTAACAAAACATAATTCTAATTCCAGGCTTCGCTCTTCCTGCAACGCAATATCCCCTCATGGCTCATCCATCCAAATTCATTATCGCCGACGTGAAACTTCACTTTCTGAACTCGCTGCATCGTAAATAAATGCACAGGCAAATAGCTTGCAGCTATTCCACCCATAAGAGCTGCTTTATAAGAATGCACTCGAAAATAAATGAATACATCCTTTAAACTTAGAACCTTTCGAACACAGGAGGGGGCCTAAACATGCGGATCATTTATCTTTATTTTCCCAATATAGTTTAGTTGCTTTCTTGTCTCGTGTGGTCTCCAATTTATTTCTTGGTCGATACGGAACAATGTGTTATAGCTGCCAATAATGAGGAAATATTGAACAATAATGTACTGGAGGAAACCGAGAGAACTTTTAGTTATAGGCAATTTTAATATTCAATTCATCTGATTTATTTTGGATAATTTTGGTTTGGCGCAGCTGTGCCTCGATTTACTTCATGTTCTATTTAACACTGCCCTAGAAAAACGCTATTTTCCTAACGATCGAAACTTTCTTCTCGGAAATATCGATCACCAATTTCCTCTTATCTCTTACACATTTAACAATAAAAAAAATTACCCACGAGAGTGCGGTCAATTTTCCAAACCCCTGGAGCGACCCCCCGCACTCTCTCCATATCACATTTACTTACTTCAGTATATCCTTTCCGATAATCTGAGCACGAGGCGGCCAGACCCGTTGAAAGTCGTCGTTGGGGGGCAGTGAGTAGCCGGCGGCGGTTAAATAATTTACAAGAGCATCCAACCATACGTAAACTGTTTGAGTATCATCTTCTGGCACTCGAACACCCCAGTGAACACGAGAAGACGGTCTGGATATTGAAATGTCCGGCAAACTTTCGTTCCGGATCATGTCCAATAAAATCTTTTGAAATTTCCTTGGTTTCACCACGTCTTTAAATAGAGTTGTTTCGGATTGTTTTTAAATAGTATAGGGAAATACTTACCGTTGTTTGTTAGCCAGTGGATGAGGTCGTCTTGAAATGAGCTCAGTTTAAACATGTAGTTCTGTTCTTCGGTCCATTCAACTGGATGGCCGCTTTCGGATGAGACTAATTTTTTTGTGCCGTCGTCGAGGGGGATTTCTTTTAGTTGGGAATCGGTGAGGAAGGTTTCGTCGGATACGCAGTACCATCCGGCGTATTTACTCGAATAAATAAATCCGTTTTTATTCAACAGTTCCTTATATAGAAATATTTTAAAATTAAAGTTCAAGTTATATAACAATAATTCAAGTTTTTGGTATTTTTCTTGTTTAAAAAAACTGCTAGTATTTTTCCTTTAACTTCAAACATTTTTTTACCTACCCAAAAACTTTGTACAGATTTTTTATGTTGCTCGTCACTAGTCCGTATAAAATCTGTATATTGTACATGAAAAACATCAGCCAAACTCCTGTATTTACCCGAAATGCCATCACAATACTCCCCCAACGACTTCCCCTGCTTTAATGCAGCTAATTGCACTTTAGAGCCATGCTCATCGGTCCCAGTGGCAAATTTAAATTTCGCACCACCATTCAATACCTGCTGCCATCTCTGAGCAGCATCAGCAATCACTGAACTGTACAAATGGCCTATGTGGGGACCTGTAAATTATGCGATAACTAATTTGCAGGTTAGAATTTAAACAAAACTTACTGGCATTTACGTAGTAAATTGGTGTGGTGAAGTACTTGATTTTCGGTTTGATTTGCGTAGAGAATCTGCGAATTTTGCCTAGGGGTCTAAACGGCATTGTTTTCAGGTTTTGAACAGGATTTTTGGAATGTTGTCACCGGGCGAAGCGCTGTTTTGGTTTGAAACCCGACTAAAACTTACAACTTCAGATTGGTACATTAGAACTACTTTTGTTTATAGTTTGTTAATTATTTATTTTAACTCGTAAAAACTAGGAAATTCGTTTGTATCCAACAATAATTAATGCGTAATTCTACAAGAAAACACCTATACTGGAAAGTTTCATTGGAAATAATTCCAAAGGAAGAAGCCGAAAAGTTATCGAAACGTCAGTATTTGTCCATCATGTCGTTGATGTAAACACAATTTTTTACGAGTTTTGTACATAAATATTTTACGATTCCTCCATCAATTTTTACTGTATTTTAGCATAGAAACAGCCGGTGAGTTGTGTTACACTCCCACGAATTTCCCTTGTAACTTCTGTACGATTTCTAGACCAACATGGCTCACTCAGGGGTCGTTCCTGCTGGGAAACGAAAAGAAATCTACAAATACATCGCCCCATGGCCCCTGTACAGCATGAACTGGTCAGTGCGTCCCGACAAACGCTTCCGTCTAGCCTTGGGTAGTTTTGTCGAGGAATACAACAACAAAGTACAAATTGTGGCTTTGGACGAGGAGAGTAGTGAATTTACAGCGAAAAGTACTTTCGACCATCCGTATCCTACAACAAAAATAATGTGGATACCCGACAGTAAAGGAGCTTTCCCTGATTTACTAGCCACAAGGTGAGTATTTGGTTTTCTGTTAAAATTTTTGGTTAATTTGGGGTTTTGCAGTGGGGACTACTTGAGAGTGTGGCGGGCAGGTGAGCCGGACACAAGATTAGAATGTGTTTTAAACAATAACAAAAACTCTGACTTTTGTGCGCCCCTCACGAGCTTCGACTGGAACGAAGTGGATCCGAATTTAGTTGGGACATCGTCTATTGACACAACGTGTACGATTTGGGGCTTGGAAACTGGACAAATTATGGGTCGGGTTAATTTAGTTTCGGGCCACGTCAAAACCCAGCTCATAGCACATGACAAGGAAGTGTACGATATCGCCTTTTCACGAGCTGGAGGTGGTCGCGACATGTTCGCCTCTGTAGGAGCTGACGGTTCCGTTAGAATGTTCGACTTGCGGCACTTGGAGCACTCAACGATTATCTACGAGGATCCTGCACATACCCCCTTGCTAAGACTAGCATGGAATAAACAAGACCCTAATTATTTGGCTACCATCGCCATGGACGCCTGTGAAGTGATTATTTTAGACGTGAGGGTGCCTTGTACCCCCGTGGCTCGTTTGAATAACCACCGGGCTTGTGTTAATGGTATAGCTTGGGCACCGCACTCGAGTTGTCACATTTGTACGGCCGGAGATGACCATCAAGCACTCATATGGGATATTCAGCAAATGCCAAGGGCAATTGAAGATCCCATATTGGCGTACACTGCCGCTGAAGGCGAGGTGAACCAAATTCAGTGGGGCGCCACGCAACCGGACTGGATTGCAATCTGCTATAATAAGTCGTTGGAAATTTTACGTGTTTAAGTTGTTTTATCATACAGTATCTAGTTATTTATTATTTTAACGCAGCATACATACATATATACATACATAGATTTATTTCATTTTAATTCCATCACAAGTTTCATGTATTCCATTTTAATCTATTAATCTTTCGCCCGCCCACATAAACTTCACTCATAGACGGAATATTTTAGCATTTATACAATAAGCAAAACAAAATTACTGTGTAAGTTTATTATTTAATTGTGATATTTATTTTATTTTGTATACATTAAAATGTAGATTGTACGATAATTTTAAAATAAAAATAAGCAAAAGTAATCGAATTTCATTAATTATTGGTCTAGAATCAAAATTTCCCGAGCAAAATCAATAAAAATATTTCTAATACAACCAACTCTTAGTTTCAAAAATGAGTTTTAACGAAATCGTATTAGAATTTGTAAAGGGCTGAAAGATACTGAAAAATAAAATTTTTATTAACTTTTAGGCAACCAACAATACACGCTGCCCCTGAAAGTATGCAATTTAGATACATATTAAACCGTAACCATCTATACATAAAAGATTAAACTTCTAGAGGGAATCTGTTTTATCATCTACTTCAGTTAAAACTATTGATTAGAGATGGCAACACAATACCTATGTTTAATAAATTACATAACATTCATGGGTACTGTTTCATCATTATAATTTTGACTGAAATCATTAAATCCAGTATAATTACAAGCTTTTTTAATTAAAAACTTAAATAAGCATCTCAATTTATTAATAAAATGGTAAAACAGAAAACTGTATTTATTGTTACTTTAGACGCAGAAATCGTACACTAAAAACAAAATTGTTTGTTTGTTTGTAACCAGCTCTGATTTTACTCGTAGTTAAATTTCTTTCTATTAAATTGGCCCTCGAGGTAATTAACGAACACAACCCACTTTAACCACGAAATCCAAGTGTCAAATCAGCTGTTGTATACAATTTTTATAGCCCCCCCGAAAAAACAACAAATTATCAATGAATAATACAAACCGGAACTGAGTGCGTGTTTTGTGTGTAGTAAACAACGCGTATTAGTTCTTGTGATTCAAGTGCAAATGATCAAATGAAAATAATGTTATTTTTTTGGGGGGTGTTGTTTGAATAATTATTGTTTGCATTTTGATAAAACGCCAGATTTTCCGTGTAAAAACCTTTGCCAAACACCCAACGATAAAATAGTATGTGGATCCAAAACCCACATTACAGTGCAACAAGGACGACTATCAGTCTGGATCTAGATCCTGTCGCCAGGTTGTCTATTACCATGGCAACCTGCTCTTCACGAGATTGTGCTGTAGACTTTTTACCAGTTACGCTACGATAAACCGATGAATACAATAGCAAACAGAAAACGATGGAAACGGAGAATAAAACCGAACCAGACGACGATAATCTTTGTGATAACGTAAACACCGCCACCGCCAACGAAGCCAACAATAATCCTTGCCAGTTTCTTAAATGCAACCCCAAAGAGAAAGACAAACAGGCGATTTACATTGAGCCCCTCGCCACTCTCGCCAGCCCCAGTCATAATCGAATTAGTAGTGAAATCGAAGTAAACAATTGTAGTGTAAATAAACATAATGTGCTGAAAAGAACAACGAATTGTTGTGGATCTAGTCAGGAGCTGGAGTTGGAGGAAGCGCGAGGATATGAGTTGTTTGCCAAACAGAACGAAAATGGAAATTGGCTGCTGCGGTGGAATGTACAAAGGCAAAGCGAGGAGGATTTCATTGGGTTGTGTTATGAAGGTAAAATTAAGTAGCATAAAATATTTAAATTAAAACAGGTCATCAGCCACACGCGCCAGTCCATACAGAATCCAGACGACAGCATTTAAAAATTTAAAATATCAAATCAATCACCTGCATCTTAGTCTACTGTATTTTTTTGCGCCACATCCGCTTCTGTACCACAATAACCATTTCATTACAATACATTATCTACCAGATTGCTTATAAATATTCTATCTGTCCTGGTCTTGGTCTCATAATATGGCCATTGACTCGTTTTGTCGTGGACTAAAATGAATCCGTTCATTCAGTTTTATCTACTAGACAAAATTTTATTTTATATGAATTTTAGTTGTAAAAAGTTTGGGAACCCCTGCAGCACTGAAGGATAGAAAAGGAAAAGGCAGTCGGTAATTAAAATATAAAGAAGTGAATTAACTCACTTATTGAGTGAGTACTAGAGCGAAAATACAAAGAAAAATATAAAGGAAACTGTTGTCTATTCCCCACGGAGAATTAGCATAATTTAAGGAAACCAATGCATGGGTGGAGCGGATGTTGTAATTATTGTGGTGAATAGTTGTTCCTTTCATCAAGAAATAATTACAACAATGTACGAAAATATCGTAAAATAAGTGCGCACTAAGCAGCCGTAAAAGTAATAAATAAAGGATGTTATTCTGTAGTTGGGATATGACTTAATATAAAACAGAAACAGGAAATTGTAAAATAAATATGCTCGCACACGAGTTTTGCCAAAATAGTTTTGCAATAAATTTTATATAGAACTGCACCGAAATAAAACAGGAAGCCAAACTGTTGCGTTTTATTGCTTAGGAATTTTTTGCTGTCTCGTCTTCCTTCTGTTCTGTTGGATTATTATATTATACTACATCTTCATGATGTTAAATCTGACTAGTTATCGTTCAATTAGTGGCCTAGCGGTCAACAGGTTAAAACAATTTAATGCCATCAATGAAATTATAGTCGATGTAAGAAAAACAGTCGACAAAACCACCTCATTATCATTTTTACCCATTCAGCAGACTGGTTTTATCCCAAAACAAAAACAAACATTGTCTGCGTTAATGTGGGACGTACGGTCAAGTTTTTCTCGAGTCCTACCCCAATTTCATAAAACAATAATTGTAAAAATTAAAAATCTGCGATTACTGAGGCAGGTCACGTGCCAAATACAACTGTATTGGGTTTGGGTTTAAAGAAAACAGGATGGCAGGGGGGGCTGTGTCCCTCCCACGAACATCCTTGTTTCTTTGCCGATTTCTCGGTATACTAGTTATACTACATAGGTACCTAGTGCATACCTGGTTTTAGGCACGTTGAAGTTGTCATTTGCATGCACATGTTGGAACAGAAAAACACATTGACCTTTCTAATTTTATCTATTAGAATTTCGTGAGTTTTTTGTTAAATAGAGTGGTTGCAGAATTGAAGAAGTTTAACATACACAAAGATTTTTGAAAATTTTTCATTTTTTGGACATGAAATATCAATTTTTTTCGATTACTTACACCCAATCTAAATGAAGAATTATATGAAAACAAGTAAATATCCCTTACATTAGTCATTATTAATTGCATCCGGCTTTTAGAACGACATATAATTGTACAAGTACAAGAAACTTTTACACACAATCCGCTCCCGTAATGCGTCATCTAAATGACATTCAATATCTTTCATTACACATATTATTTATATACAAATATTACCATATGCGCGAGTAATTTAATTTATGAATGAATGTCTCAACCTAACCATAATACCGTTACATATTATTATTTGTTTAATAAAATAAAATGTCCCATACAAAATTTCTACCTCTGCCTTGTGCCTTTTGAAAACGGCTGCCTCTCCATTCCAACTAAATCCAAAACAAATATTTATCTAGAATATATCGGTGTGTGTGTGTGTGTATGCATATAGAACCAAAATCGACCTTGGCACCTGTATTTCTAGCTACATGTCTACCAAACCCAAACCAAAGTGTTTTGTGTGGGATTGTAAATAATATTTTGTGTACATTATACAGATAATATAACCAGTAGGTGGAAATCGGCAAAGTAAACGAACGTTATGGTTTTGCCTTTCCGGCGGAGCCGGAGGTGGTTACAACTTACAAACTTCTTAATTTCAACGTCCGGTTTGGAGTTGGATTTTGTAGCTTAATCCGATTTGTCTCTTCTATTTCACCTGGAGCCCCCAATAAAGCGAAACAGTCAGGTGGGATGTGAAAGCTTTTTATAGTAAAAGTTTTTGGGATTAAATTTTTTTGTAATAAAATGGCATTTTCTATATGGTAATTAATTTCTAATAAAACTCTTAATTAACAGCCGAAAAGAACCCGGAGGCACTCCTAAAATTAAGTTTTAATTATAATGTAATGCGGATGTTACATTAGAGTAATTTGTAAACTATAAGAGAAAATAGGAAGTGAGATTTTTATCTAATAAAATCAGAAGTACGAAATTTCGAAAAATTTGGGCTTGGGCTGTTAATTTTTTAAGTTACAAAATTATTTTATTCATTTAGTGAAAATGTTGATTTGCTTTGTGGTAAAACTCTATGAAACCAAATTACATAAAATATAGAAAATTGCCGAGGTTTTGACGGACCCTGTATATTAAGAGATAATATTTAGTTTTTGAAATTTGAGCCAATTTACCACCATTTTAGAATTATTTCGAATAAAAGCATTGATAAATTACAAAACTTAAAGTTTTGTTAATTGAAAAAAGTTGTCACCCTATTTTTTACAGAAACTAAAGCGGTCCATACACGTGAGAGTATCGCAGTACCACACACGTTGTGTACCTATATGTATTATTATTTATTTTATAACAACTTTGAAAGTTAATTTTTTGCGACTAGAAAATTCAAGATAATGCCTACTTGGTAATTTTTTTAAAAATGTGTCCAACTTTTTCACACTTATCGCCCCCCTGGCGTCAAGCGATGATGCACTTCAGGTCTAGCTAGGGACTATAACAAGACCTTGCACCACTGACAATGGTAAAGTTGTAAAGTGCTAGGCAGCGTACATCCGAAGGAATTTCGTTTCGTTTGCCGCGCCATCCATCCACCTTAAAGACCGGATCTCCCTCCGTTCGTCCGGCCGTTCGTCCGTCGTTGTAAAGGTCGTGCGATTATGAATGAACGTGCCCCTTGCCGCACTCCATCCATCGCCCCACCATGGGCCCAAAGCAGCGTTCGTTCATAATTCCCCACCAATCAGACCAAAGGCGTGTGCTGCTCAGTTGTAAATTTGATCCGGACTAGTTTGCCTGGTTTAATTCGTTGATCCACAGTGGAAAAACGGTATAGGGAAAAAATAATCGATTTGACGTGTGTGTGTGTTGTGCGTGTTTTTGTGGATGTACCAAAGGGAAAGTGTAGATGTGCTGGCTGAATTTGGAGTTGGTGCAGACTTGCTGCAGGAATTTGTAAGTTAGTGTTGGGTGAAATCATTTTTGTGGGAGTGAAAGCTTTGGTTGGAGTTGCAGTAGTTGGTATTTTATGAATGAATGTTTTTTTTTTCATTTGGAATGTGCGTCGTTGTATGGTATTAATTTTTGCGAAGGTCGATTTTGTAATTAGTTTAAATAAAAGCGTGGTTGTCAGAAATTATGCTGGTTTTGTTTTTGGGTTTTTTCGTTCGGTTTACAACAAAAATATAGTTTTGTTTAGTTTCAATAATTTTAGCCGGTTTGTAGTGGTTTTTGTTTATCTTATCGCAGCTCAATTATGGATATTACAAAATGGTTTTTGGTATAGTAGGAGCATTGTGGGCTGATTAACAAATAATATAAAAAAATACTTGTATAAGTTTTGAGAAAGTTAGCAAATGTCATAATCATGTTTAATCAACCCAGTTTTTGCTAAAGTTTACGACAATTTTTTGAAAATTTTACAACTTTGTAACTGCAAAATTACAAATTTAATAGGTAGTTCAAAATGTATTGTGTCAAACGGTTGAAATTTTTCACATTTTCATAAAGTAAGAAGGGTGCTAAGAACCCAAATTTTGGCAATTTTTGAAAAATCGAGTTAGGTTAGGTAGTTAGAAAATCTACTGTAACGACCATCTAACCCAAAATTCAAGGACTAAAAAAGTTTTCTTTACAAATTTTTTATTTTTGTTCATTTCTTTATTTAGGAAAAAATCCACTGGTCCGTTATGAATAATTGTTATTTTCCTAAAGTTTAACACTTACTTTATTTTAAAATAATTAATATTGAGTTTGATAATGTCACAAAATTCATCTAAAATATCAGTTAAATTCCTGAAATTACAATATTTGGAAAAGTCTCTTAAAATTCTAAAAAATTCCAACAATTTCCTTCGAAGCTCAAGAGGGACGAATTTGGAGGACAAAATTTTTTTTCCATATAAGTGCATCAAAAATGCATCTAAATTCCTACCATTGATATCGTGCGACAAAGTCTTTAGCACATAAGGGCGCGAAACACTTTATTGTCATACTTTTCCGCTCAATCATTTACGGTGCACCACAAGGTCGTATCTTGGACTCATCGCCAAATATTTACGAATTGGTGGTTTTCAATCGACAAACATCATTCATGCCCGGCTCTGTTGATTGTCTATAGCAGCAGAGTGTGTGTGCAGTGTGGACAGGATGCGAGTGGGTGGACTCGTAAAAATTAATCCCGAAAACAAACCACGTGTCTGCGCCGCGCTGTTGTTTATTTGTTTTTCTCCGTTTTTTTTTTCTTTTGGGTGCGATGAGTTCAATTTCTTGATCTTGACCACATGCCGTCCAGGCGCAGGTAAAGTTAATTTAAATTGCGAATTTGGCCAGACAACGAAAACCAGGTGGTCGTGCGGATAGTTTTAATGGAAAAGGGTAAAAAATTGACGTGTGGATTAAATTGGTTGAATTTTGGTTTAGTTAGGTTGATAAACACATCATGTAGTTGGGATGACTTTTTGTTTTTGGGACGCTGTTTGTTTTTCTGGTTTTTTAGCCGGATGTTGCCTTCATTACAAAATAATAGGCTATTGGGCCGTAAAATTCACCACACAATAAGACGACAGCAAGAGACCAGCCCCCGCTGAATTTAAAACTATTATAATCCGTCGCCTTCTTTCACAAAACTGTTATAAACTAAAACCGGAAAAAACACGGTTATTGTTATTAAAGTTGTATTATATCATTGTGAAATTACTGTTTCTTCGTACCGGTACAGCAATTTTTTTATTCTAAACGTAGAAACGAAATAATTGCATAAACATCCTGGCTATATAATAATGTATCTGTTTCGTTTATTATAATAACAGCTAAAAATAGAAAACGGCGTGTGGGAATTTTTAAATAAATAAATAACGAAAAAGAGCACCTGAATGGCGAGCGCGTAGGTAAAACTACTGGGTGATGACACAAAACAAAACCATCACTCGATGAAATTTTGTTTAATTTATCCCGGATAAAAACAAACAGTTTTTGCTAGAATTAAACACAGGGTTGGACTGGGACTGCAACTTGAGAATTACGCAACTTAAAAAAATTTAAATGCAAAAAGTTCTTTTCTTTTACTTATTTGGCGCTTGGCCCCCGCACCAATCACAAATTCCTCTAAATAATAGCGTATAAATCTTGGGGAAATTGACTTTAATCGTTTCGGTAAACCCACAACAGTTCAAACTACATAATGAATAATTACAATAATTATTATCCTACACAGGATTTGAGAAAATGTTGGTATATAATACAGGGTGTCCACCTCCATCTCTCTTGTCACGCTTTTAAGGGAGGCAAAATTATGCATGCTTGTATAACCAAACTTTCTACTGCAACATTTTCAAAATGGTGCAAAATCGAAATCGTACCAGTTCTTTTTTATTGGTACAACTTGTTCCACGCCCCTCGCCGTTTCCCTTGACCTGCCCGAAGTTTTCCCAGCAAATCGTCGGTGTAGCAAAAAATTTTCGCGACATCTGCTCAAGTTTTTATTTCGTGGCAAACAAAGTAGGAAGATGTGGGCAGGTCGGGTCTTTCACCGCAATATATAGGGATAGCAGGTTGAATGTCGAGAGTAAAACACCTCTGTACCTATTACGATTTCTCATTACCATATCCACTACACGTATTTTATCGAACTGGGGGCCCACAAGTGGGCAGTTTAACACTGTCCACATCCAATTACCACACACACCATATTTCGGAATTATCGACCAGATACAATTTGTAGTTGACACACCAAAAAAAAAGCTAGCTTGGTAAACTAATTAATTTGGTTAATTAGTCCGACTGTGTAATTACATATTATAATCAATATTGCGCTTCGCGACATAATGCCGCATAATTTCAAGTTAAGTTGGATTCATCGAACCAATCCACATCATCAAATATTTCTTCCACATAAATAGTGTCGGAGCGGAAGCACCGGGCAACATGTGCAGCATCCCACCACCGGATATGACATGCATTTACAGTAGATGCACAACTACTCTAGCATAATTACTAACGCGAAATGCAGGTGTTAATTGTCATTCGTTTAAACAGTTTTTTACGTGTCTTCATTGCCGTCCAGATCATTTATTCGTTGTATAAGGTACCATGCGGCATATATGATTTCTAACCATTTTGTTTGATTGTTTAGGTGGCTAATTTACAGAAAATATGCTTTTCCTGTTAATTTGCTGTGTTTATTTGGTTTTAATTGCTGTTTCCTGTTGTTAATAATAATAAAATTATAATAAATCGTCGAAATTTTTGATGTTAATTGAGTTGTATATTATCAGATGTTATGGAATATTCTTGAAGGAATTTCAGTTCCTATATTTTCGAAAAAAATCATATTTTTTGGATTTTAACGTATTTTTTATTTTTTCCACTGAATTTTTTATATAATGCACATATTCTTTATTTGTTTTTTACCTTTAGTATCTACACTCTTTTCTGGAAGCATAAAATTGCCACCCTGTATATTATTCGCTATTACAAATGGAAATATAATTTTTTTCAGGGGCTTTTAGTTGCGTGTGCCCCGATTTACTAAATAAAGTCAGAACATAAATCGAGAATGTTTCTTCCGCTTTGTATAAAACAAGCACGCTCCTTTTCTGTATTAGAAAGTATAAAATGATATAAGTTATTTTATAGGCAATGAAATTATTAAAAAAAATCTCGGAATGTGTGCGGTGATTTTCTCTGGTCGCCCCTACAGCTTCCGTAGTGAAATACTTGACAAATTTTTGCCACAAAATCTGATATTTCATTGACTAATACAAGAAGGCGTTGAATTTTTTTTCTACGTGGGATATTATCGAAGTTAGCCTGGTTCAAGGTTACTGAACACTCTGTATAATTTTGTTATTTATAGCGCTATTGTGGTCGTGTTACACCTCAAACAAAAGGAAATTAAATATCTTGAGCAATGGCGTAGTCAAAAGTGAGAAAAAATAATCGACATTCGCTGGATTATAAAAAATAACAGACAATCACGTATTTTGGGTATCTCCCAAAAATTTATCAAAAATACTGTTGTAAGAGTTCCTGTTACCTCATTTTGTACAATTTTGTTATGTATGATCCGATTATAATCGTGTGACATCTCGAACAAAAGGAAATTAAATTCCCATTGTCTCATGTAACAAAAACCAACAATCGCAAGATTATTAAAAATAATAGTTCCCGGCGTGCCGCATAAATCAATTATTACACATGACAGGAAATGCTAAAAATTAACTAGTCGAGTTACCTGGGATTTTTCATTTAACGTCATTTGTTTTCTTATGAAATTTTGCTAATTCCTGAATACAAACTCTGAAAAATACCGCTGAAATTTCCGGTCTATGATGGGTAATAACAAAGTTAGCGTGGTTCAAGTTTGCTAAACACCCTGTATAACTTTTTTGTTTACAGCTCGATTATAGCCGTGTTACATCTTAAACTAACGGAAATTAAATTCTCTTAAACATGCCGTTGTTCAATTTAACAAAAAAACAATTGACAGTCGTAATATTTTAGAAATTCGTTGTTTTTGACGGATTTATTCGAAATTAATGTGCGTACATACATCAAATTTCCATTGGATAATAAAATGATATTTTATGGGCGAGTACTAAATGAATTTGGTAGAGGAAACACTACAAGACACGTGGAATTTCGGTTCACACATACACACATAAAACCGGATATGACATCAGTTTTATGATAGAATAATCCATAATGTTAATTCGGCCTCAAATGCAAGTAAACAATTATTTAAAGGAAGTTCGTACTCGGTTTGATAGATGTGAACAACAGTGTGGATTTGGATTTGAAAAAAATTAACTACCAAGCTGGTAATAAAATTGATATTGCGAAAGTGACTTGGCATCAATCTGCGCGCACTTTCGCGCTGTGCTGTTCATTCATGTCTCCGTCTCCAGTTAGGGCGTTTTATGAATGGATTGATGAATGGAATTGAGCAGATTTCAATCGGGGCCACACGCACCACTACAATGCATAACCGCGAGTTGACACAATGACTTGTATGTGGGTTTCCGGTGGCCCCTAAACGGAAACTCTGCAAGGACCTCTAATGAATTTATTGAATCTTGAATAAAATTTTTGTAGTGCGTTGAATACCGGAAGTGGTTTTTTTTAAGAAATTTCTGCATAGGCATGCATACAAGTTTTGGTTAATTGTTTTAAAATAATGCAGAATTGCAGTTTTAAATAGCTGGTATTGTTTATTCTAATGCGGAATAAGCTATTAATTAATTGTTCGGTTTTATTTGCTTTAAAGTCAAAATTTTAGTCACTTTTTCTGAAGGAAATTCAGCTTATTATGCATAAATTTAGTTTTTATTTATTGCAGTACAGATTTTTAAGTGGATATTTTAGAATAAAAATAGACTTGTCACCCACCCCCTTGGAAGTGACTCAGACCCAAGGGTTGTAAATGTGGCATGAATGAGCCCCAGGTACCAGATGTTTTTGTCGGTACGGGTAAACCGGAACTATCATTGTTCCTTCCACCGGTTGTAAAGTTAAATCGGACGTCCTATATCCGGTAAATACTATAAAATGCGAACGGAAGGACGACAGTTGAGCTTTTGGAATGCGTCTGAAAACCACACGAATTCTAGTATTATTTGAGTCACACACACACACACACACATTTTCTGATTCGGCGAAAATTGTGATTAAACACAGAGAAATTTCTAGTTTCCTGCCTGGTTATATTTTGATATCGTGTGCGGAAATAGTTTTTTTGAAGGGGTTTTTTGTTGGTGTTGCAGATAGCAGTAGTGTTGAGGAGTGTCTGGGTAGGCAGAAAGTCACCGGACAGGAACAGACTACCATGTGGTTGTTGGATGTGCCCCAAACTCACAATGGTAAGTGAAAAAAAAACTGTTTTGGTTTTAGTAATATAATAAAAATAAATATATTTATTTTCAGATTGTGAAAAACTCTTGTGCTTCCGGTACTACGACGGTACGTCGTTGGAGTACCTCGCCCAATCGGACCCCATATTCATAAAAAATCCATGTGATAAACTGAAGAAATTAATCAAATTAAAAAGCCAGAAACACAAATGTTCCGGTATAGAAAACGATGCCTTCCAAGACGAGCCCGTCACCGACAGCCCCCCACTCTCCCACCACATAAAAAACTCCAACTCCCTCGAAGACTTATCCTCCACTTCCAAAATAATGTCAGGTGCCAAAAAGAAATCACCTAACGGCTTAGTGAAATCCGAAAGTGTGTATATGGGTGGTACTAAGAAGAAAATCCGAAAAAGTAAGTCGCCGACTAGAGATCGCGAGTACTACCAGTTGTGGAAGGCTTATAGTACTGAGAATGATACCAAAGAAGTTGAGGGGGTTCCAGTGGTGGCACCGCCGCTTCCCCCAAGGGTGAGCGTTGTGCACCGCCCTTTGGAAAGGTCGCATGCGCTTCTGGAGGTTCAGCGGGTTTCACCACCACCTCCAGCTATATTCCGAGCTAATAAACCGAAGAAAACCATACAGAAGCTCGAGGATAGTTTCGGGTTTGAGCTAATTGACACTGATGAGGAGTACAAGGGGTATAGTACTGGTACTGCATCGAATGCGTCTAGTACCGATGATATCCCGGTAACCCCCAGCGGGAAAATGAAGGCAGCTCTTATAGAAAACGGCAAAAAGCTCATAGGAAGTGATAATTATATTACAACGGTACTAAGCAAGAGTTCAGGTGAAAAGTCTTCTACTTCTAGTCCAGCTCACTTGAGTTTAGAAGCTAGGGATAGTCAGAGCTCTGTCTCGACGACTCACAGTACTTCCTCCGAAGACGATAGTCCTAGTTTAACAGTGAAACCCCACAAGCCCCTCACAAGGCAGATTGAATGTCCCCCTGAAGTTGATTTGGAACTTCCCCAACTCAAACCTAAGGAGTTATCACGACCACACCCCAAAGCCTTGTCTAGGGTAGCGGGACACCTTCCAATTTGTCCTCCAACTCCCACACATCATTCACGCAAGCCTAAAAACTCTGATTTAAAACCGCCAAGTTTAAAACCTTCCGAGGAGTTTCCTTTGGATGGTCAGGAAGTTATACCAGCGCCTGAAGTGAAGCAAGCTGATATTAGACCGTTGGACACGCTTGATGGTTGGGCTAGTTGCAATGGGACGGCGACGAGGTCCAAGGATAACCCGCGGATTAGTTTAATAGCAATGTCCGAGCTTAGGAATATAGACACGCGTAGCCCGGAGTTGAGGAGTAAAGATTTGACGGATTTGCGACATTGTGTTAGTTTGAATGAGATGACTAGCGAGGAGGCGAGTGGTGGGGTTCCGCTGCCGCTTCAGAGGTTGAGCACCACGAGACTACCGTCAATTCCAGAGCGTAGCCATCGGATTTTGACCATGCCGGAGATACCTGGAGAGTACGACGAGCCACTTCCACCATGTAAGTAATTTTTAAACTGTTTTTAACGCTATTTAACTATTATTTTCTCGTAGCTTGGGAGGCTAGAATGGACAGTCACGGGCGCGTTTTCTACATAGACCACGCAACGCGTACTACAAGCTGGAGTCGACCAGGAGGCAGCTCAAGTTCTTGTGTAGACGGAATAGGCGCTGAGCAACACCGCCGGCAGTTAGACAGGCGATATCAGAGTATTCGTAGAACCATCAGTTCTAATCGCTTGGACACGGCTTTTGTTTGTCCTTCAGCTCCTCCAGGTTGTAAGCTGTTGACGCGCCCGGATTTTTTCACTGTAATGCATACGAACCAAGACGCGTTAGCTTTGTACAATCGCAATCCGAATTTGAAGCACATGATAATAAGAATCCGGCGCGATCCAACTGTTTTTGATAAATACCAGCATAACAAGGAGCTGGTGGCCTTGATTAATTTGTTTGCTGATGATTCCAAGGAGCTTCCAAGTGGTTGGGACACGAAGAAGGATCGTAATTTTAAGGTAAGGGTTTGAGTAATGATGATCTAAAATAAACTAACAAGACTAACCAAATCGCAGCCTTTCTTCATTGACCACACTCACAAGCGTACTACTTACATTGACCCTAGAGTACCCACAGAACCCATGTGCTTTCCACGAAGGCTTTCAACTGATTCACAAGTAAGCCCTTTGTGTTCCCCCAATAAATTCAATGTGGCATTTTTAATAAGAAACTTGATTTATTACAGGCGCCTATTCCACCACCTCGACCCAACACCACATCAGCTAATCTACTAGCCGCTAGTTCTGCACTTGAAGTGGTACCGATTGCGTATAATGATAAAGTGGTGGCGTTTTTGCGCCAGCCGAACATTTTGGATATTTTGAGGGAAAGACATCCACCGATTGGTAGTTCGAGTTCGCTTAGGGATAAAGTGAATGCGGTGCGTGTGGATGGTACCGCGGCTTTGGATCGATTGAGCCATGATGTGCATTTGACGATTCTTTTGAGGTGAGTTTGTTTGATTTGTAAGAGGAGAAAGTACGGCAAGGAGTAGTAGCGGAAAATTGGAATTTAGGCAAGTGAGCGTGCAGTATTTTTTTGTTTTTAGGTTTAGTAGTACCTCGGGATGTTTTTCAGAAATATTGTGGCAACTATACATTTTTTTTTTTTAATTTTGTGCAGTTTTGATTAAACTAGAAAATTTTCAGTTCACTTTTCAGGTGGGTACAACTGATTAAGTAGCACACTTTTTTTTATTTAGTGTCTGATTATAGACTAAATTTGCATTTTTTGGAAGCTCAAACTATAGGAAAATAAATGAATTTGTTAGCAGTATTTTTAATTTTTCTAAATTTTGTAAAATTAAAGAAATAGCGTATACATATATTTTTTGTCATAAATTTTCCTTTCGTCAAGTTAACGTTTTATAGAGCACATTATCATTTTTTGCGCTTTCAAATTTTCTTCGCTCTTAGGCAACCAATAATACACACCTGAAATTGTTGGTCTAACCTCAAGGATTTTTTCAGCAGGACTCGATGATATCAACATAATAAAATGTAGGTTCACTCCAAATCCGCTACAGGCTATCAATAAACAATTTTTCAGTTTATTATTGTACATATCGATGAAATGTAAAAAAATAAACATCAAAGCCTTGTACGTTTTACAAGAAAAATAGAAATAATATATGGGTGCTAACACAAATGGTGTAACGTAAACATGCAGTCACATAATTTATTTTCATGATATATCTAATTGTGAGATTTATTGGACGTAACTAGTAAATTCATGAAATATTACATAGTGTAGTTAGATCGATATTATTGTATTTTATCGGTGTTAATTGTGGCGGTGGTTGAGGAGAAAGTTGTAATTTATAATATTGTTATCTACCCCTTTAAATCTGTTTGGATTTTATGCTGAAACAGCTGGGCTTTATTCAGGAGAATAACAAATTTTATTAGGGGGACTTTTGTGGAAAATTTGGAAGAATAAATCAATATTACATTTTAGAAAAACAAACAATGAAATGTGGAGCAGAAAGCAGAAATATTTTGGATGACCCCATTACCAGTTTCTCTAAACTTTGAAACAGAATTTATTTGCACAAAGTTGTGCATATGTTTCCTTTCTGGTTGGTTGGTAGAAAATTAACGTTTTGCCTTAAGTAGTTTGTCCCTTGAATTAAACCGCCACTTCATGCACTAATTCACACCGCAATAAAATAACGTTAAACGGCGCTCTTCGGAGACGATAGAAAAAACTATGTGTGTTTTTGGACGCAAATTAAAACGAATAATTATGTGCAGTTACATATAATATTATTATAGAAGAATTTTGCTAAGTAATCTTGGTCTTGGTCTTGCCTTGTTGCAGATATTTTTCCCTATAATAGTTGATTAAAGCACGTACGAAACTGTTGCAACATATGGTTTTTTTGGCGTGTTTTATTACGTATGTATTATTAATATTTTCATTGATTGAATGTGATTGTTTAATAACCTTGCTACATTTTTCAATTTTTTTAGTTTTAGTAAATTATACGCAGCCTAAATTGTAAATTGTTTTCTACATGACGAATTTTCGAACAAAAAACAAGAGTCGACAAAACGGATGTTAGATGATGCTACTTGTTTTGAATAATTAATTGTACTTGTGCTGGGGTTTCGAATTTAAAATATGCTGGGTTGGGTTTGTCATCGGTTAATAAATAATAATTGTTACAGTTACGGTTTTGTAAATCTAGTGGTTGTGTAAATATTAGTTTTGAATTATATCTTATCTTTGTGTTGTGTTGTGGTTTTTACCTTGAGTTTGGAATTTGTCCCCAGCAAAGCCATATGTGCAGATTTACAGCTATATTTGTTCTGAAAGGGTGCAAAAACCCCGCAGGTAGCCCAAGCTATCAATTGATGTCATTATCGACAGTTTTCAAATTTTTGTATAGCGCGCCCCCTCACAAAACAGGTATAAAATCTGAATTCTGAAAGTACCGTTACCCATTTTATTTGATGGGCTGAACAAATCTATTTTCCGAAATGAATGCGTCCATCCTGAGGGGTTATTTGGGCATATGTGTATAATTTTCATAACTTGAGCACAAAAAATTCCAACTCATAAATTATGAATGGTAAAAGCTCTAGGCGCAATTAGTTCGGGACGAGAAATAGAAAATATAATAGCGGCGATGTGGATGGTTTTTTTTAGCACAAAGCGCACTTATTCTGTATTTGGGTCAGATTTTAGCACGTTCGAGTTTAGGTAGTGTTGATCTATACAGAGTACAGAGAAAAACGCCTGGAATGGACACCTTTTAATAAAAGCTAATCGTGATGAATTGTATGATGACAATGACCCCTAGTTGTAAATCGCTTGCTTCATCAGCTAAATTTAAATGGAAATTATTGTTCAATTTCAAACGTAAATTTTCCAGTTAGTTGTTATCTTCGAAACCCACAAATCATAATAAATTTTCTTGAATAACGCATAAATTAAACTTACTCTGTGTGTGTATTTAAACAAGTAAACTATTTTTGTAGTTCTTGTTATTTTTTCGGTAGTAGGTGCAAATTAACTTGTTGGATGTGTAAATTATTTTCAATGCCACAACCATGCACACAATTTTCTTTTCTATTAAATAAAATAATGCCAGACAATCAGCACGTTTATTTATATGGCAAAAAAAGTAATTAAACAAGTAAAGTTGAGGAAAAATTACAACCAACCACCAATTTGTACGAAAAAATGCTTTATTGTTATGCGTCACGAGATAAACCTTGAAATAATTCACACAAAAAATTGTATTTTATATTTCATTTAAAATAAATGTGTTTGTTTTTATTTCATCCGTTTTTTTTCGTTTTAATTTCAAGAAGCCTCTGGTAACAAATCAAATTAACGTAATTAATTGAAAGGAAGACCTAAAACCCTTTTGGTTGAATTGATCTTGGGAAAATTTAGAGCTGGCCAACAAAATTTGTTAGACGGGGGGGCGTTTCAAGGAACGAAGGAATAAAATTGCATATTTTCTAGTCTATGGCGTTTTTATAAAAGCAAAGTCATGGAAATGTTGCGTGATTTTAGAAAAAAAATTACCTGGTACAAATTTAGTTTTTTTTCAGGCGTGTAAAAACACTCAAAACTAACTTCTATAAGGTTGCTGATTTTTTTCTTAATAAATGCAACATTAATCTTTGCAAAAGTGTATTTTAAGTGAAAATCCGGAAATTCTGTGTAGAGGTATAAATTTTTAAACTTTATGTAGGAGGTTAATGAGAAACTATTTTTTTAACATAAACGCAAAAATATTCTAAATTATTTTCCACAAATATTGCGGTTAATTAAGGCAACATTAGCTTTGTAAAACTGTATTCTAAGTGAAAATCCAAAAATCTGGTGTAGAGTGACGAATATTTTAAGTGGACCATGTAGTAGATCAAAAATTTTAGTTTTTCTTCTGCTCCCACAAAAATTATCTAAACTAACTTCCATAATATTTATGATTTTTTTCCTAATAAAAGCGACATTAAGTTTTACAAAACTATATTTTTAGTGAAAATTTGTTAATCTGATGCAAAGCTACGAATTTTTTAAGTGGACCATGTAGAAGATCAAAAATTTTAGTTTTTCTCCTAGTCTTACAAAAATTATCTAAACTAACTTCCGTAATATTTATGACTTTTTTCCTAATAAAAGCGACATTAAGGTTTACCAAACTGTCTTCTAAGTGGAACCTCGATAATTTGGTGTAGAGCTACGAATTTTCAAAGTAATTTTAGTTTTTTATTACATTGGTCTAAAAGATATCTAAACTACCAAACACGCAAGTTGAGGTTATGTCTGCCCGTGCAGTTCCAACTTGTCACACTTCCAAAATCGATCCCTCTTCCACTTCCGGCTTTTTAAAATTAATTCTAGTTATGTACTATCATTAAACTTCATATTCCTACACAATGCATTCGTAGTGTTATTCAATTACTTTCAACTACATTACATTATTTATACAAACACCGTTTCCTCTGCCATTTAACCTCTCTATAAACAAAACAGCAGCGCTGTTTTAATTTTTACGTTGTTCCCGCCCCGCATGATAATTAATTGGGATCCATCAGTGACGTCATCACTAATATGCAAGTTTAGTTGTTGCAAATTTTTTCTAAGATTGTGTAAAGATTTAATGTTTGTTAAATTAACGCTGGATGAATGCTAAAAGGTCAGTGTAAAGTGATACAAAAGGTTTTTATTACACACGCAATTGTATTCCGGGATTTAATACGATTTTTTGCCACTCAATACAATGGAGTGAAAAAATAACAATTTATGTTACATATGCATGTAAATGCAACATTTTAATTTATGCTTTTTATTTATAATAATTGTGTTGGAATAATTGGATTATTAAAGTATTCAGGCGTGTTTTTTTCCAACCCAAACCCAATTTAGTTTTTCTGGCTTGGCTTGGCTTGGCCTGCAATAAAGTGCACTTTGGAAATGTTGTACAGTTACGTTTTGTTGCTTTCAACGAACAAATTAAGTTGTTTTGACTTTCTCTAGGTTTTAGGATAATAAACCGTCTGCGTTTATTGTTATTTATGGGCTAAAAAGTGCACCCTGATGGCACTGATGGCACCTGTCACAATATTGGGGCTTAAAGGTTTTTGAATATGTTGAAAAGAAATTGTTTATATCTCTTAAGTAGTTATAGTGGTGAAATATGCATTGTAAATGATATAGGGCTTTGAGATGTAAATGAAGGGTTCAGTTTTACAGATTTGTTCTAAAACTTTGAAAGAAATAATTGAGATTATGGAGGCGCCATAAAATTTAGATATATTAAAAAGCGTGAAGTCTATTGTGGATTTTTTTTTAGTCATGCTCATATTATAGGCCAATTTGTATTTATTAAGAGCTTCTTTGTAATTTGACAATATCTGATGTGTCCAGCACATGATTTAAGTAATAAACTATAGGCTATAGGAATTTTTAATTGTTTAGTTTTTCTAAACGGTGAAAAATATTCTAAATCAATTTCTACGCCGTTCGAAGTTTTTTCTTTTACGTTATTATATTTATTATACAATCGAGAATTTCAAAGACTTGACAAATTTCTCAGGATGATCGTCTGAAAAATTCATTTCAATTAAAAAAAAATGCTAAACTAGTTTCTATAATCTTGATGATTTTTGTCTTAATAAAGACAATAGTTGGCTATATAAAAACACAAATTTTGCTCAAATTCGCTAAGCGGTTCCAAATTTACATCATTTTTAAAGTAGCCACTTCGCAATTTTTGCAGCAATTCTTGGAAATTACTGATTATCTAATCTAACCTAAAATTGTGATTATGGTTATTGTTTTTTCTTCAATAATGCCTCTATGTAAAAGCGTATTTTCTCTAAAACCGATCAGTGGTTCTAATACTATAACGACTTAAACAAAATGGAATAAATTTGTCTGTGGAAATTTGACTTAAATTTTTTTACAAAAACGAGATTATGACGATTATATTTTCGTAATAATGCTAACATTTTCCTACATAAAAACGCAAATTTCGTCAAAATCCGTTCAGGGGTTCCAAAACTATGGCACTTTCAAGCAGACGAAATTTGTACAAACAAAAAATTGTTTTTAAATGTTATAGTTTTGGGACCACTGGCTGAATTTTGGTGAAATTTACGGTATTTTTAAGGTGAATGTTGGTTCTATTTATAAAAAAATATATCTGGTGATTTTAGGCGTTTATCGTACCGTCAAACTCCATAAAAAAATTTTTGGCCGACTGTTCAAAAAGTCAGTTTTGGAAAAGCCTTTAAATTTTTCAAATATTATTTGATTTTCATCATTTTTCCTACATAATATCATAATACATAATCAATTTTAAGTTTGTGTTAACAATTTCCCAAAAATGGAATTGTGTATAAAAAAAAATTTCCATATTTTTCTATCTACAAACTCTAATAAAATAAAACTGAGTGATTCATTCCATATTCCAGCTTTGTCACAGAGGTAGTTCCACAAGAATCCTACACAGGACCCTTCTACATCGCACAATAAAATACAGCGCCTTCGAAATTTCGTGTCATAAATTTACGACTTTTTTAGTGGACAAAACAATCATCCGGGTATCAAACAGTAAAATACGGTTGCCAAAGAAAGGGTTGAGCGGTCATAAAAAACACCGCCTTTAATCGCACCAAATACCATTTAAAATAACCAATTTCCCCGATAAAATAATGCCAAAATAAATATTGGCAAACGCCAAACGTATTCTAAATGACAGTAATCTAATCGATTGTAATGTTATATTTTTTCATGTACCTGCCCTCGAAGATTTTCTAAGCTCAAACTCAACGTCCCCACTCACACTCACTCATTATTATCCTGGGATCTGGGCAATTGCTCTATCCACATTGCTAGTAGTAGTATTCTATAGTTAGTTGCAAGTCCACCTTCACCGAATGTTGTAAAGCTTGGGGCTCTTGCTCGCGCGACATGAATTTATCGTGTTCGTGACCCCCCCCTCGAAAAATAATCGTTTTCGATGCTATCGTTTAAACTTTTAAGTGCACTGGATTTGTTTTGGAAAATTGTGTGGGTGAAGAAAACAGTTAGTTCAATGGCTTTGGTAGTTTAGTGTAATTTTTTTGGAAAAAATGGGCATTGTTACTAAAACAATTGGAGTCATATTTAGTCTGTAAGTTATTGAAATTTATTATAATTTTTTTGTTTGGTGTTTTTTTAATCGACTAACGCACTAGTTGGTTTAATTAACCTAAATTGTATACAAATATATAAATAATAATAAAAGTTATTCGCTTACTTTCCTTTGAGGGGTAAAAGTTTTTTACTTTCGGTTTTTTGGTGGGGTTACAGGGGTATTAAAACAATGATCTTCATGGCCACAATTACCACCATAATTTTATTCTAATAAAGCGATTAAACCATCTTAAATTGCGTTTGTAAATAGTAGTTAGCCAAAATTTTAATGGCAGCAATAATCATAAAATTTTTAAATAACACAACAATTAAATTATATCCCAAAATTAAGTAGCGAGGCATAAATCGTACAAATTATAGTTTAATCTCGGAGATTAGTTATCATCGGTTTAAAAATATTCTGGTTTCGTTTGGGACCACAATATTTTAATAAGAGTCAAGTTTCTGGATAAATAATTAAATTCACACTTTGGTGTTTTTGTGCCTATATGTTATAAATTTCAAGTAGACACTTTGTTGATTGTTACACACAACATTATATTATTTATTTATAATATATTGTTTAGTTGTAGGCGTGCAGCATAAACCAAAACAATAATGCAGTTGTAAGTGCGTCAGGTGAAAAAATAAACGGTTTTATTTACACGCAATTTTTATCAAAGCGAAGTGAATTTGATTCGATTTTGATTCGGTAAGGTCAAAGTTGTTAAAAACCGTTTATTAGATAAGTTGAATGAAAGCCAAACAGAAATGGGAATTTTTTTTCTGATAAAAAGGGAAAATTAATAGTGAAATTTTGGGGATGATTTTTATAAATGTAGAAGTTTCTGCAAAAACATTAAGCTTAATGATATAAAAATCAAAAACGTCAATAATTTAAAGAATATTTTTTGAAAAAGTAGATTTTTTTTTATTTTGTACATTTTCCTCTCAACATTTTGAAAAATTCCAGAAGTTTCTACTCTATAACAAAATACAATCAGTTTAGGTTTCAAAATTCTGGCGCAAATTCGAAAATCCATTAAAAACGTACTAAAGTAATTCTTCCTTTTATAAAACCAACATTTGGCTACCAAAAAGTTATTTAATTGAATTTAATGGTTTCCAAACTAGTGCAATTTATTCAAGCTGAAGATTTTTTTGCAACAATTAGTGAGCACCAAAGTGTCAAAAATATTTTATTGTGAGTCAACTAATAGCTTCAAGGTCTTCCTAGTAATTTGTGATCTTGTCGCTGCATGTTTCAATTTATTTATTTGGATGAAATAATTCAAAATGTTGATAGTCCAAAAAATCCAAAAAAAGCATTCCTCTTTAAATAAATTTTTTTTGTGCTAAATTTCTCCCATTCCAGCAATTAATTTCGCTGGCGCTCCAACTTATAAAATATTGGCCCCACGGAACGCTTAAAAATAACAATAATAAAAGGTTTCTTAATAGAAATAATTGGATGAAAGTACCTATCTTCTAAATGATGATACCATTTTAATTATATGGTTTTTTTCTGCCTCCCGCGTTACAGCCCAAGGCCGCGACTTGGTCTTTGCTTTTTTCTGGTTCTACAAGCCCCACGGTTGTTTTAAAATTGAAATTTCTGTGAGGTTTGCACATTTATAAAACAGAAATAGATTTGTTTTGTTGTCGGTTTGGTACCATGTGCAATTTATATTTAGATGTTGGTACTCGAAGTTAAACCAAAACATTCGCCCACAAAACTTTGCTTGATTCTGTTAGAGAGCGGAAAATATAAATAAATAGCAGTTGAATGATCTTTGGCGCGATGTACACTCAGTAAATAGACTAGACTAGATTATATTGCTTTAGTTTTAGTGTAACTTCGATGGGGAATTTATCTACGCTCAAATATTTACAAATTAGGCGTTTAATCTCACATTGTGATCGTGTATTATTGATTAAATTTATCTAACAGTAAAAGCGTTTTTGTACTTGAAGGAAAAAAACTTTTATCTATGTAAACCAAATAGTTAATCAGTTTTTTCCCCCGGCGGCAGGATTCGATTCCAATAAACTTTTCAAGGTTTACGAAGTGAATCAGAACATAAACACACAATTTGAAACATGTTACATGTGGAAATTATGCAATGGTGACCTAAATTTTTTATTATGGGGAATATTCGTTTTTACAATAATTTACTTACACAAATAATTTTCTAAAACTGTTTTACTTTTTGCAGCCTCTTCGAGCAGGAGATTATGTCTTATGTCCCGGCCGTAGAATCTCGTACCACCTCCAGCCGCAGTCCTCGCAGCTCCCCCCAGCCGTCCCCCATCGCCTCCCCCGGCCTTAGTCGACATCGCGTTGCCGCCCCCCACAAACGTGACTTTGAAGCCAAACTGCGCAACTTTTACAGGAAACTGGAGAGCAAAGGCTATGGACAAGGTCCTGGCAAATTTAAATTGCACATACGACGCGAAAACCTTCTGGAGGATGCCTTCAGGCGGATCATGTCGGCCAACAAGAAGGAGTTGCAAAAGGGGAAGTTGTGTGTGGTGTGGGATAAGGAAGAGGGTTTGGATTATGGGGGACCGTCCAGGGAGTTTTTCTTTTTGCTCAGTAGAGAGTTGTTTAATCCGTATTATGGATTGTTTGAGTATTCTGCCAATGATACGTATACTGTGCAGATATCGCCTATGTCTGCGTTTGTGGACAATTACCATGACTGGTAATAAGACGAGCTCCAAACAATTTTTCATAAAATTAAATCGTTGATTTTTTTTGCAGGTTTAGGTTTAGTGGTAGAGTTCTAGGACTAGCCTTAGTACACCAATATCTTTTAGACGCATTTTTCACGCGACCTTTTTACAAAGCCTTACTCCGGCTACCAGTCGCTTTGTCCGACTTGGAAAGTCTGGACTTCGAGTTCCACCAGTCGTTACAGTGGATACGCGAGCACGACGTCTCGCTACAGGGTGAACTAGAATTAACATTTGCTGTTACGGAAGAAGTTTTCGGACAGGTTTTAGAGAGGGAGTTGAAACCTGGTGGGAGAAACGTGCCTGTTACCGAAAAAAATAAAAAGGTTCGTCCGAGGAGTTTTGCAAATGAATTTTGTTTAATTTGTTTCGTTTTTCAGGAGTATTTAGAGAGAATAGTGCGATGGAGACTGGAACGGGGTGTTTCTGAGCAAACGGAATCGTTAGTTCGTGGTTTCTACGAAGTGGTTGATCCACGGCTTGTAAGCGTTTTCGACGCAAGGGAACTAGAGCTAGTTATAGCTGGCACAGCGGAAATTGACCTGGTGGACTGGAGGCACAACACTGAATACCGTGGAGGTTACCACGATCAACATCCAGTCGTCATCTGGTTTTGGCAAGCCATTGAACGGTAACTAAACTGATACCATAAAAATTTCTTTAAGTACTTAATTTTTGTTTTGCAGTTTTACCAATGAGCAACGCCTAAGACTCCTCCAGTTCGTCACAGGTACCTCTAGCATCCCCTTCGAAGGTTTCTCAGCGCTTAGAGGTTCGATAGGCCCTCGTAAGTTCTGCATAGAAAAATCGGGTAAACCCAACAGTCTTCCAAGAGCGCACACTTGCTTTAATCGATTAGATCTGCCGCCGTATCCCACCTCGGAGGTTTTATACGAGAAACTTTTACTGGCTGTTGAGGAAACGAATACGTTTGGTATTGAATAAGGGCCGATGCCCGTGGTTTTTGTGCTTTATCTAGTACTTAACGAATTGACAACTGGTTTTTGTTTGGCTTTGTTTCTACTAGTTTAGGGCTGTTTTTTTTTGGTTCCTGGAACGTACATGCAGTTGAAGCCAGTATTTGTTGACGAATTACTCGCATTTAGTTTTAGGTTTGTTTTTTTATTATTATAAAAGGGACGACTATAATACTTACCAAATAATTTTGTATATTTTTCATATAGGATATTAGTGTTGTAAATATGAGTTATTTAGTTTCATAAGTTGGAAATATGAGTCATATTTATTAACAAATATCTAAATATTTTATTTGCTCTTATAAAACAGCGTTAAATTATTTTTTATATTAAAAATAGTCACGATGTATAGGTTTTTTTGTATTATCTAAGTGTATTTTGTAAATTATTTATTTTTAAGTTGTTCTAGTTACCAATGACGCACTCTGGTATATTTAGTTTGTCCATTATTTTATACATAGTAAAATGTGATTTATTTAATTCTAGTCAGTAAATTTATTATTATTTCAATACCTTCATGTTGCACACTCTAATTATATACATATATATTTTAATGTTTTAGATTCTAATATATTTGTGCGTATTTGTTTTAAGCGCAAATATGTAACATTCCAAAAATAAAATTTTGTTACTGTCTATTTGTGTTTCAATTACGAACCTTAAAATGTTATATAACTATGAATAAATAAACTACTTTCATTTTTGTAAATTTTAAATAAAAAGTCTGAAAATAAAACGAATTTTTAAAATATTTGTTTACGCGCTCAAATTTAAATTCCAATGTATTGAATAAAAAACTGAAACAACAAATATTCATTTGTTCAAACTGTCATTTACACAAAAACCTTTTGAACCATTGACAATTCGGTCCAATGGTATAACTGTTTTTAAATGACAGTCTTTTAGGTTAGTTTTCCAATTTTTCATAAAATTTTCACCATACTCAAATTCTCTGAAAATCAAACTACAATTTCAACATGCCTGCCGCAAACAAAACTCATACCGAAGAAGACCTCACCGATTTAGATTGGTTAATCCTACAAAGGGACATGGACGCTATAGTACCGATGGAATCATTTAAACAAAAATTTGTGCGAAAATTCAGTGAAAATCCTTTCGTACCAATAGGTAATATATCAATTCCAGTAAAACCACAGGAATTAACCGGTAAATTATAGGATGTTTAGCTACAGTTGCAGCGTTGTGTTATGGACTATGGAGTTTCAGAACCGGTCAAAGGAAAATGTCTCAGTACATGATGAGAACTAGGGTAGTAGCGCAGGGGTTTACTGTGTTAGCTATGGTAGCAGGAATTGGTTTTGGAGCAAGCAAAGTGGCGGACCAAAAGATTAAAGAACGGGAACAAAAGGACAAGAAATAAATGTTTCAAAGTGTCCCAAACCATATCTGTAGGTGTTATTAAGGAGCCTTTCTCCACAAACAAAACTGTATAAAGATGTTATGTAAATAGAGACAAAGAATTTCGATTTCGTTTGATTAAAAGTGACAAATTTGAAAATGAAACATTACAAAGCATCCCTACTGCCATCTATGTACAACACAAGGTAATTCTAGTACAAATAGTTTTCTGCTATACCCACAATTTCTAATGCTCCCTTTCACCCATAGATGTCAGAAAGAATATTTCTATTACCTCAAAATAGTTTTCTGCATTATCTACAACTCCTATCGCGGACTTTCACCCAAAGAAGTCATCACCAGTCCCCTGATCCATCAATTTCAAAAACCTAGCAGTTGGGGAGTGAACAATCATTATTCCGTGGTCTTTCGACATTTCTCACATCCAAACCAAACTCCAGTCAGTTGCATGAAGCGAAACCGGTAGCATAGCAAGCATTCGTTACACGTGGTGTCCAGCTTGATTGTGCAGTAGTGTTTCATGTTTTCTTGATTATTTTACCAAATCATCACCATTGGTACAGTACACATACAGCCGAATTAAATATGCACTTAAACAAACGATACAAAAAAGTGTGTGCGGGATAGTTTTTGGAAACTAACCGAACAAATTCAAGCAGGTCTGTTACGTTTGGAGGGCCCCCCGAGCTTTGTGTGGTGTAAGTGTGTGAGAATTGTGACAAAAAAGTATTCGTACTTTTTGGCATATAAACGCAGCCCCCAAGACGTTTATGCCGTTGACTGTCACTCAGAACTTAGTGTGGTTTTTTTGTGAAGTTTGCACTAGTAGTAACAGAAAAATGAAAGGATTTACGGCCTGTGACGGTTTGTTGCAAATCGAAGACGACGAACTGGCTAAAGTGGTCAAAAGGGAGTCGATTTTGGACATGTATGATGTAGACAAAACACCGCTTGGCAGGTACGTGGTTATCAATTTATCAGCATCAATCACCTTATCAGACTAATTCGAGATAAATTTCTGCTTTTGTAATTATTATTATCAGCTAGCGCTAATCTCCTTTTCCGCGAACAGAGTGTTTTTTTACCTGGTACTTTTACATGATGATGGTTTTTCCCTCAAAATCAGAACATGCCCAAATTCGACTAAAAACTGTTTGTATTGGAATTTTTGTTAAAAACAAACAATCTAATGTCATATACGGTGCCTCAAGGTAAAGTTTATTAACTAAACCAACAAACTTGTCCTTTGATTAGTGTTTATTACCATATTATCGAGGTGTATTGTTTCTATACAGTTTAGCGAAACTAAAAACAACAATTTTCACATATCATAGTGTTCCTATTTTGCAAAATAACCCATCTGAGGCCTCAAACTCAAGAAATACAAATTGTACATCTTGGGCCACCCCAAGGTTCCCACCGGGGGCCCCAAGCCTAAGCCAACCCAATAAACGACCTGAAAAACCTCTAAATAATAATTTATAGACCATCCGCTAATTAATACCGCATTCTTCTGCATTTTTTATTGGGACACTAGTTAATAAGTATATCAACGAAGCACACAGGCAAGACAAGAAAATCGTCGGTTTGCCTGTTTTGTTTTGTATATGTGGAATAAATACGTAGCCTACTTTCTCTCAGATTTGCGCGACCTTCCGACAGACTTTTAGTTCTTTCAGATGATGATGCTGCTGCTGAGGATGTTGGAAATTATCTTGGCCTTTGTTGTTCAATTCAATTCGAATTTAATGTTATTTAATCGAGATTTAACAGGGTGATTTTTCCATAAGGAATTAATGTGGGGTAACAAAAAGGAATTACGACAAGAGTATTAATGGAGTTTTAATGTTAAAAATATAAATGACGAATGGTAAACATTTTAAATAAACTGTTACCTAATGTGGTGGTCAGCGTGCCTTCATTCAAATAATAACGTTTTAATTAGATGCTGCTTTTTGCTGGAACCTTTTGGGAATTCCATGAATAAGTTTTAATGATGAAACAAAGAACCGCTTACTTTGAGTCCTGTTGATTCATCTATTAGTTTAATTGTCAGATAGATTACCGTAATGGGATCGCGAGTGTTCTTTTGAAAATTGTATCTACCGAAATTAGTTGTCATCCTAATTGTTTTCTAGGTATTTTCTAGTTGTTTACAGTTTTACAACAAAATTGATCCAACTCTACAGTTACATAAAATAAACCACCCGAAAGCTGTTGGAGGCCTTTGTGCCCCCTTCCTTCCTGCCTCCCTTGAAACCAAATCCCTTGTCTCCCTACTGTGTGTAGCCATCTGCCACAGCTAAATCCGATATATTTTTTTCTCCTATTGCCAATTAACTTCCATCTTGTAGAGCATCGTGATCGACCCCATTGTCGGTACATTAGCCACAGAGGGGCCCCCAATCACCAGCGTTTGACGACCTCAAAATCCATCAGTCAAGCCTGATGCATGTTTCTTCGACATTTCCACGAAAGAAGTGTATTATTAACACCTTATTAAATGTCCGGTTTGTACCGTTGTATTCGAGGTTTGAAACAAATAATTATTATGATCCGAAGGATTGTTATAAAGTTGAAAAGTGAATGAAATTTACGGTTAGATTTTTTCGGGTTGTGATGGTTTGTAGGCCAGAACCAGAACTGCAGACGTTTGACATAAATTTTGTTAAAGTGCCCACTTGAGTGTAAAGTTTTGTTCCTTTGGGACCCTTGAACCAGAATTACGTTTCAGACTAAACCACCAACGCCGACATCCGACATCATCAATGATGATGGTGCTCGTCTCTTGTAGATACAGTTATGCGATTTGACCACGATAATAACAGCTCGGTCAGACGGTCAACTCCTCAGGCTAGATTCATCAATGTAAATGGCGTGATGTGTCCTATATAAGACATCTAAAGATAGTAACACGATACATAATGGTTTGGAGGCTTGGAAATACGGAAATTGTTAGGTTAGATTAGATTGGTGAAAAATCAGTGTGAAGAGGTTTAGTAAAGTTTATATAGTCATCAAGGTTTAGACCTAAATTTTAAATACGTGGGTTTTTGCCTTAAGAGGGGTGGCAAAGTTAAGCCGGGCCCAACTACTACTAGCTCCACCACCTAGGTACTAGAATCGTGATTTGGAAACAACCTCACCAAATCATTGACCATAATTTAAGGAATGCAGGTCACATTCTCACATATGCAAGAGATTTTTCCCTGTCAGTGTATTGATTTATTGCCAAGTGGTACTAGACAAGCCCATGTTTGTCAGTGTTTTCGCCTCCAACCAACACACACACACACTTGTCCCAAGCGATCTACTTCACTGCACCTGCATTGTAACCCCCACGCCCCGAAACCTATAATCGTTGATAATTCGAATTAATTGCGAAAAGGTGTCTAGACTTATTCCACCTGTTGTACATACATACAGTTGGAATTGGGTGGATTTTACGAGGAGAGGAGCGTCCTGTATTGTGAATTGGTATAAATGACAATGATGTGAAATTGTGCGTGATTTATGCAAGGATAATGTAAAAGAATGCGATGTGTGTGTATGGGTATTTATAGAATATAAGTATGGTAATCTAGAAAATATTTCAGTTTAATTAGTTGGGAATTGTGTGTGTATATAAACGATAAGGTTGGGAGCGGATGACGAATGTTGGAATAATGTGACTAGCGGTGGCGGCTGGTACCCAAACAAACAATGTTGCATAATTATAATCTGCATTATACAGTATAAGAAGTTTGAAATTATCTTAGTTTTCATAACTCCCTAGGGCGTGGTTATAATTTAGGCAAACCCACCCCGCACCTCGTTAAGTGGACTTCTATCCATTTCCCTGTATTAATTTGACGCACTCTGATTAGATGTGTGTATATTATTCAAAAGCATGATTCATTTCTAGACAAATCGATATTTCATGTTTTTATTGTAAGGTCAGTGATTAAAACACTATGCGAGTGAGGACGCTCTTGATTTGGTGTGTTAATTCGTTTTTTATTAATAAGTTTCGTGGTATTAACGACACTTATCCTCCATAACCTTTCCGAAATATTAGTTTGGTGGCTCCTACACATTTGAATATTGATAACGAGAAATGTTGCTTTGGAAATTTATTGTTTATTAATTTATCCACAGCTGTTGTTGCACCAATTATTCAATTATCAAGTGTGTGAAATTCCTCTCTATATGATGAATTTTTTCACACGTCACGTAATCGCCTCAGCCATGTGATAATTACATTTTTGTTCTCATTCTGCTATCAATTGATCCAAATAAATATTTAAGTTTGAGTTGGTAATATTGTTAATTAATTGTGCAAGTGACTAACGATGTTGTGTGTTTGTTTACCTTTTTTCTGTAATTTGTTGGGTTTGTCTGTCTCACTCTGTGTGTGTGTGTGTGTTTAAGTTGCATTTGTGATAAATTACTTGCAATTAAACTGGTGGCCTTTAACGTCAATTGAAGTAGATTTACAGCTTTAATTAAATTTTGTATCAAAATAATCATCAGTTAAATTATTTACGTACCTGCAGGTTGGTTTTGGATCGTATGGTGAGATTAGTTAGCGGCAACTTTTATATGGTGGCGACATCTATTAAACAAAGTTTGAACGATTGGTTTTAGTCGTTTTAGTAGCGACATCTAACGTTGAACATTTCAATATAAGCTAACTTAACTTAAAAAATATCGAGTGATCAAATAAATTTGTAATCGAGTCATCCATGGATTTGAATCCGTATGTCTTTAACTTGAACCATCTTAGCTTTCAACTGACATTTTATTGTAATGCAGTTCAAGAAACTACATACGATTTCGGGTTCATGGATGACTCGATTACAAATTTATTTGATCGCTCGATATAAATATGCAAAAATGACCAAAAGAAATTATATAGTTCGTTTCGGTGTTTTTTAAGTGTGTCACGGCGGGAAATAGATATTATTTTTCTAACAAACATCCATCATTGTTCCTTGAAATTGTCAATCAAAACATTTGCCTACATGTTTTATTCTGTAAACAAATTCCGGCAGAAATATTTTTTCTGCACGTCATACTATAACCGATAAATTAACTGTGTAACTCGAATATAGTTTAATATTTATATAATTATTATTACCTGGCATTGTTTCATACAGTAGATAAAATAGTAACAATTTCAATTTGGTATTAGTGGCCATAACGTGGAAATCACCGTTACAAATTTAATATGTCGTGTACGTATATACCTGTTATGAGAATACAATTGAGTGTGTGACAATAGAATGGAACAAACAATTTTTTTTAAATTCATTTCTATTCTTTTTTTGGAATTTTTATGAACTTTGCGATGTGATTTGTGTGCTAAGCGTTTTAAGGTGGTCGTTGACGCTGGTGGCGCACCCCTAATCCATCCACCATGCTGACCTTAACCTTTAACCGATCGTGCTGTAGCTCCAATTTAAGCAGTCAAACATATGCATTAACCTCAAAAATAATTAAATCGTTCAGCGCGCCAATAATGTAGGTTGCGAAAATTGAATCGAATCAACATATTTATTATGATTATTACTCGTATAATTTATCGTTTATTACTGTTATGGTGGTTTCTTGTCTAGGTTTGATTAGCAGTAGAAAAAATTGCGTTTGACCTCGCTGTTTCCTGGTTATAAGCTAATATCAGCCAGCGTATTGTTTTTGTTTGATTGTAGTAACTAACAATATTCCAAGCGTAATGTTTACATAACTAATTATTTCGTTGGATGTTTTGGTTTTGGAATTTAGCTTGTTGAAATTTCGAAAAAAAACTGTGGCGTGTCCACCTAATTTTCAAACGAGTTTTGCATGGTGCTTAATAGCAAGCAATCATAATGAAAGTTTAGAAACTGAACGTTTTATGTAAATTAACCGGGTCAATATAATAATATTAAACTTGTGACTGGCTGATGCATGTTGCTACCAGTTAACATCTCGTATGTATTTTCCCTTTGCATGTTTGTATGATTTCCGGTGATTTACCGGAAGGCCCCCTAGCTGTCTTTGGGCGGGGGCGAGAAAGTCACCAAAGGAATTTCGATGATGGCATCGCGCATAAAGTGAGTGGAATATTTTTTCGAGACGCTGATAATTTAGAGTGTCATCGAGGCGCGGGTCAAGATCACTGTAGGAATTTGCGCCGATGTGTGATAAATTCCAATTTGTGATATCGGTGGATTTTATCTGGAATTTATTGCGTTGTGATGACACGAGGAAATCTCGAATTCAAGTGATTTTTTTGTATAGTTATGTTAAGTCCGACTCTGCTCAAGTTTCACACCACCTTAAGTGGCAATTAAACCGAATTATGCACGGCAATCTCTGCTTTGCAAGTTACAAGATAATAATCATTTCGAAATAAACTTTGTTGGGGCCGTTGTAGCGGAAGTCGAAACAGCGCTCAGTCCCGCACCCCCCTTCGACCAAAAGGTGTGAAAACAAAGACCAATTTACATCTAGTCTTGTGTGATGTGAATCGTTCGTTGGTTGGAAATTCAAATAGGTAAACAATTTGCATTTACCAACGAATAGCACTGCCTACAGAGAGGTGGAATATCAATTGACTGCAAGGACGTTTCATGTTTTTAACTCAACAAAGATACAAGAAATGTTTGCTTATAAAGTTGGTTGCTATGTTGAAATGAAAGGAAACTTATATCGTAGTCTAATAGAAAATGTACCTAACTGTATAGTATAGTAAATATGATTGTTGGTTGTTGTAATATTTAGATTACTTCGTTGTTGCGTGAAATTCTTGTATGACTTGGATCAATGTCAGTTTTAATAGAGTATTGGTCTAATTTTTACCAACAACTAGATAGGTTTTGTACAACTTCTTGGTTTTATAGTTGGATTGTTCCGAAGGTCACCCAAGTTGAATTTTTATACTTCCTTTTGGTTACTCGACCTGACATCCGGTTTGTTGCGCCTTGGTTTATCTTTCAACGCACCGCACATCCTATCTAAAGTACCAACCGTACGTTTTAATTACCAGATTATACTGACTGTCTTATACGAAGTTGTATTTGTCATGTGCTGGCTACATCAGATATTTTATTGAGGAAAACAATTAATCAAGCAAGCTATGATGATGAATTTCCTGTGGATTAACTTGCAATGTTCCTGGGACTGACAGTCAACAAACGATATGCAAACTAGTCTAAAAGATATTTTACGCGTCTGTACCATGGAACAATGGCGTTGTTGCGACAGCTTCATGCATGATGGCCCCCACAACACCAAAGATGAATGCTCGAGACGAAAACGGCAATGTTCCCATGCAGTTCCCAGGGCAATTATGCGTTGTAAAATCATAAGTACACAAGAGATAAGTGCAAGAGCAACAGGTACACAATAATAAGCAAACAAGGCAACTGCATTTGGTAAACGAAAAGAGATTTCATCATGTTCATGATGGTACTGTTGGGAAGAGCAATTAATAGGCTGAGGATAAAAAAAGATAAATAAACGGAGTTGTAAAATGGCTTCGTTGTTGGAGTTGTGGGAAAGCTTGTCTAGAAGAGGGAATAACTGTAGTTTATTGTAGATTGTAGGCATAAGTACTGAATAGAAAAGGACTCGTTAAATTTTTTTCTAAAGCTAGCAATTTGTCAGATGTGGGGTGCCAAAATTTAGGTACCTACCGTTTTATTTATGATGACAAAATTCCACTTAGCATCTTTATAACAAAAAAATACAAGTGGCTAAGAATTTTCTGTGGTAAATTATGACGTTCCAACTCAAAACCGACACACCAATGTTTAGATATTTAAGATAATTAAGGTTACCTGTATTAGGTAATTGGTGTCAATTTTACCACTTGAAATGTTTTGTCGTCTTTCACCTTTAGATTTTTTAAGGTACTGAAAGTACCACAAAGTTGCATAGTGTGTAAAGTTTGTGTAGGCAGATGAGATATAATCGTTCAATTTGTGAAATTGTTGTATAGGTTCTAATTAACTTTGTGGGTCATGGTATTGTATTATAATAACGGTGGCGAAATGTGTTTTTTTTTTTTAGATTTAATTTTAGATAATTTTTGTGTTTTATGGGACAAAATTTCGTCTGATTTATTCGTAATGATAAGAAGCTTCCGCTAGTTTGCGATGTTTACTTTACGTCATTTGGCAAGTTTTAATCGTTTATCATAAAGTACACAAATTATTGTATCTTCGACGCAATATTTGCCTCTTTTTGCGGATCAACGAATGAATCATTGTAGCGATTTGGCAGATTGATTTTTAATCCATACAAAAGTCGTAAAACTGAGGAAATATTATTCTATTCGTAATTTTATTTTTATTAGGTCACTCTTTTATTTGTAATGATAAAATCGGAGTTACGAAATTGTGTCACCAATTCGTTTTTATCAAGTCTCAGTAATATTTTATCTTCAAAAAGTTTAAGACAAATACTAGTTTAACTGGAAATTAATAGTAAAAATTCGTGTACCATTCTGAGAACTTAAATTGTTATTATAACAGAAAGATGGGAAAATTTTACACTTGTTCTGAAGAAGCCCAGCAATATTGTCGAAACGTCAATCAAGATCATTTAAAATTGACAACCCAGTTTCAGAATTTACTTCATCGTTTTCTCTTCGGTTGCCCCGCCTAATCTTGCGTTGGACTCTCCAGCTCCATTGTACACTATTTGCAACTTGTACTAAACGTTTTCACGCCAGATAAATAAAATTATTCAACTTTATGTACAAACAAACTCGCAAAAACCCTGTTCAATGTACATTGTGTAATTTATTACCGGTTGCTTATATTCATATGACATTGGCGGTAATTACCATTCAATAAAATAAACTTTTTCTACTGTATAAAGCTTTCACATTATAAAGTTCGTATAGTAGCAATATGTAGTAGGATCTTCTGATGTCATCTTTGTTTTTAAATTACATATTTAATTTAATCGATCGGCGTGTTTAGTTTGGTTTAGTCTGTTGAAAAAATTAAAATAACCCAAGTTTCTCTCTGATATTATTACACCATATTACTCAATCAGCGGTACAAAACAATAAATTAATGTGCACGATTATACGCTTTGGTATTATTATTATTCTTGGCATTGTTACAAAACGTTTTGATCCAATATCGAACGACAACACAACACAGACCAAGCCGTACTTTCACTTGGTGCAATAATACATGCAAATCGGACGCATCACTTTGTACATATTTATGAGATGGAACTTGGATAGCTCGTCATCATCATTTCCTGCACATGCACTTCCTTACGTCCAGACCGCACACGGTTTATTGTGCAACCAAACTGGGATTTCGTGGTGCATGCACTCGATTTCAAGATAAACTAGATAAAGAGTTGTGGGCGTTTGTTTTGCAATACTCGCAGTTCTACGACAGTTTCCTAATGAAGGACGTTGAATTATTATTGCAAAACTGGAACAGAAATTTTTGGATTGTATTGTGGTTGGGCTTGGAAATGCCGCCAGCGCCTCTTTGGTGAATAAAACATGAGTTTCTAAGTGCACATCAATGCGTGATTCATGTACTGGTGCAAAAATGAAGAATTCTCTGTTGCGAGTTGTTTGGTGATGACTAACGCTGTGGGCATTTTGACCGTTACACAAATCTGGACAAACTGGCGGCCATGGTCACGCCAACCCGTGAGAATACAGGCTTGGGTATAGTCGTATAGTGCTAATGACAAACACACCAGCAATCCAGCAATAATAGTTTGTTATTATATGAAGAAATGTAGATTTTGGCTTTTTTTAGGTTGTGCTATTTTTGTTCCGTTTGGAATTCTTTTACCGGTTTTTTTCGGAGATGGGAGTTTCAAGGAGAATAGTTTTGTCTTGATGTTGTGATAGTCATGTGGCAACGCCAAGAGGTTCGAAAGATCGCTCATTTTTCAAATTTAGTGTAGTCTTATCCTCTGTTATAGTTCATTTTAGACAATTATCTCAATCCTATGTTATAGTTCGTGTTGGACATTAAAGAAGTAATAAAGCTGTATCATTCATCTATGATTATTAGCTCACAAAATTTAGGTCTTAGAACTTGCAGGTCATAAAATTTCGAAAAAATTCGCTTTTCTAATCTAACCTACATTTTTCAAAAATAATCATCAATAATTAGGTTTCAAACCTGAAATCTTCTAAGTTTCTTGAAATGTAGATTATATTTCGTTCTTTTTCCAAACAGTTAAATTCAGCCATCGACTCCACCGCAGCTGCATATTTTTTGCAGCCGCCTCTCTAACCACAACAAAGATTTGATGGATTCATTCTACTTTTGCAAAGTTTGTTGTACCGCAGTCCGCACATCTCGACCTTGTTCCACCAACAATAACAAATTGCACCAAAACCATGTAATTTAATTTAAAGTAAAGCATGGCGTGTCGTCGGCACGTAAATAAAAGACACGCATTGGTCCGCGTCCTTCTGTGGAATGTATTTGTTGGCGATGTGCTCCACTACACCATGTCTTCACGTAATGCAATTTTTTGTAGTTGGTCGTCATTAGACTCGTTTGCTGATTTAATTGACTTGTTCAAGTTGTATTAGTTTGATTGGTGAGGTGTAGGGGGGTGTTCATCCGGAAGAGGGATATTTTTTGCATAAGTTGTGTTGTGATGATGGAAAAGTTGTAAAGCGCATCGTCAGGATACGAGGTACCCAATTAAGCGAATCTTGGAATTGGTTGTTGTGCTTGGAAGCGGATTTTTATCCGATGGCTTTAATTACGATGATAAACTTTATTTTATTAATAATATTATTAAATATAATGCACTACATTATATTAATTAAAAGTATCCTTGAGTTGGATTTTTCTCTGTTGGTTTTATTTCTCTGTGTGATTATATTCCATGTAATTTTATTTTATTGTACACACACATAAAGTCGCTTGAAAACATCATTAATAAACATAAATTCATTAAACCTTATTAATTTCTTGGGAATATATTTCCACTGTAAAAGCAAAGTATGTAGCGTAAATAATTACGAAAAGGAATTTGCTTGCCTAGTCATGTTTCCACCTTTTTTTCCAATATCACTTTGTTTTTTCTTTGTAATATGTAACAATGGATTGCATATAATATGACATAACTGCACTCATTGTTATATGGATGTAAGTGACATTGAACTGTGATAATAATTATGTTTTTCTGTTCCAGGTAAGGGTTCCTAAAAAAGCAGAAATATTTCCTTAGAGTAAGTTAAAATGTCTGATGTGGCCAGCACATGACTTATGATTACTATTCTTTCTTATTAGTTCGTATAAGAGTGTCAAAAATAAGACTTCCTCAGAATTTTCCATTGATTTGGTGCAAGCAACTCACAAACGTGGCGACCTAAACTATAATAATAAATTCATCGCCCAGACGCGATATTCACACCGGAAACCGGCGTTGCCTTATTTTGTTTATTCCCGCCAGCATAAAAATGCACCTGGCTTGATTTACTTCATCACATTTATAACGTTTTTTATTTGCACAACCAGTTTTGACCAAATTCGTCCGATAATAATTTCTTAATTTGCGACGTTATCTCTTAACATCTAAGAAAACGGTTTTGGTTGCCTCACGGTACCAACTTGGGGCCCGGTAATTAAAACAGTAATTTCCCGGACGTGCTTGGATTTTTCACGTTCTTGAAGAGAATATCCAGATGTTCTCTGTGTGGCGCCTTGCAGAGCAACGTGCGCCGCATGCCGAGACACCTCGGCAGGAATTCCGCAAAGTGCAAAATAAAGCATGATGTGGAGTGTACGCATGATTTACGCAGGAAAGGTTGTTGGGGTGTCCACCAGAGCAATGCCCTCAAACACTTAAGAAGTCGAGTTGTCATTATATATCGGATAGAACGAGACAGACATGTTGATGTTTTCATGGTGCATTCCTTGTATGGGCAAAAACGTTTTTTTTTTTGTTTCGTGGGACGGGACGTGTGGACTGGAATGTTAAAGCACGGTGAAATTCGGAGAAGTTGATTAGAATGCGCCAAGTGATTTGCTAAAAATATAAACGGATGACGAAAGTACAAGTTTATATCAATGAATTCGCCATTATGGTGATTGTTATCTTGTATCACGTAGTTGATTTTGTTAATCGCTTTTTGGACTAATAGTTATGTTATACCGGCAATTTTATTTTATCGTTCTAGTGATGTTGTCAAGCTGGCTATGAAATGAGTGAATAAAAAAAATTGTCTTATCACTGTTATCAGTGTACTTGTATTGCTAAATAACTTTCTTGATCATATCTTGTTTTAAATTAGATAGTAGTTTTGTCACAATTTGAATATCTATGTATAATTTTTTTTGGAAAATATAGAGTTTCTTTTTGTGTTCCTCAAGGTTCAATCTTGACCCCCAGTAAGCGATTAAACTGTGTCCTCAAGTTTACTCATCTAATTATCAGAATATTCTTTGGATATTTCGCTTTGTAACCGCAAAGGTTAATCGCATATGCCTTGGATTTCTATTCCTGGCGAAACGAAACCAGATCTTGTGCGATAATACCCTACACAAAAAATTAAAATACTGCATTTATCCTAACCGTTGGTTTTCCATCATCGAGCCTTTAACCTTAGGCGGCGACATGACAACAAAAAGTAAAATGTAAACACAACCGTTTTATTTAAATTGCGTGGTACCAACTAACACTAGATATGCTTTTTCTTCATGGACTTCCACGTTTAGTAATAAGAAGTGCGTGTCCGGCCCACCGTTTGCACAGCTGAGTGCTGAGTCATCCGGAGAGTCTAAGCAAGGGGAGCCCCCGCAATGGCCCTCGGAACATTTTCCAGTTTTATAAAAGATGGGAATTTTGTTCTTTGTTTTGGACGTATTATTGTGTTATTGAACTGATTTTGGATGAAAATTTGGCAAAGTGACCTGTTGGTTTTTATAGCGTGCATCCTCGAAGGCCATCCGATACAATAATACATTTGCAAATTTATCGTTTATGGTCTCCTATATAAGAGCACCAAACGGGCGCCAATCACATAATTTATATGCGCAAAAATGTGCAGGGGCGTTTTTACCAGTTATAGGCCACCGACGCTCGCGACATCTTTACAATTTACAAAACAAAACTAGCTGCATTGGAACAAAAACAAATTACTTCAAAGGATCCGTCAGATAATTGTCCGATCACTGTTCGGACACAATTTATAGGGCCGCAGACATTGTAAACACGGATAATTGGCATTGAAATGAAAATCTTGCGTCCATTACGGTGGCGGTGTACAAACAAAAATGTCGTGTACGGTTGAGTTGTAATTTCCATTGCGACTATATAAAGCAGAAGGTGGTTTATAGCTGGTAGGAACAAGGCGGTTTTATCACATGTAAACTTGTAGCGGCTATTAATTTAAAAATGCGATACGACAATTCGTCCAATCAAACAACTCGCCTGCTGATTTTTGACCAAACCTCGTATACCTTCAAATTGAATAACTAATAAAGATTGCTACATAGAAATATTTTCCAAGTAAATTACACATACATATATCGCGCATTCCCTCCTCATAAATTGATTAGTATTCGTCGGCGCTTTTGACTCTATCGAGGCACTTAAAATTCATGAAAACCGATAGTGATAGAGAAAATAAAATCGCCATCATCAACTTGGGTTACATGATGCTAGTGTAAGAATTTATTCCATCCACTTGTCGATTTATTTCCAATAAAACATTGCACATGCAAGAGATTTATCGCTTGGGAAATGTAATTATAAAACTCGGTTGCGATATACATGTAGTTAATTAACTGGATGTCCTAATTAATGGTGAAGATGAAAATGGAAAATGAAAATTGCATTGTTGTAGGTGTAGGTGTAGACAGTATTTTGGATTCCAGTTTTTTCTCAAAAATTAACGGTTAGGTTCAATAACTTTACAATAAATTGTCTAAGCTCTCGGTTCAATATACCAATAATCCTGTTTTGGGTTAATAGGAAGACCTACTATAGTAGCGTTTAGTGTAAAGTGGCGACACGTCACAATGGCATCGTTGCCATGTTTGGTTATTTGTCCCTCAGACTGATTTATTTATCAAAATTTCTTTAATTAGTTTTGTCACCTTTCCAATAAACTTATTAAATTAGTAAATTTTTATGTATGGTCGTAAAGCTCTAAAATTGCAAAAGGTTTATTCGCGTGACATTTTCGTACGAATTTATTGAGCATTATAGTATTAATAATACATAAATCATTTTAGAAAGGCGTCAGGACCTAATGGAGTATTTTAAAATTTCACGCTCGCTATAATAAAAGTAGCACTTGTCCATCTATGAATTTGTGTAGTGGGTATTGATTTATATTTTATGTACTGTATTAGCATATCTAATTGTTAACTTTTAATAAACTAGCAAAAAAACAATGCATCAACTTTACTTGGCACGTCTTTCGATAATAATACCAATTCTATATAAATCGTGCTCCTGATAACTTTCTAACCCCAAGGTTTGCAATTTTATGGATAGTGCACACAGAAAACTATCACGCTTTGTGTATGAGCCGATTTTGCCCATAGGGCACGAAAGTATTAAAAACTTTTACTGGGAAAAGGTGCAATTGTAGAGAAAAACACGACATGGAAATAATTGTACATATATGAATGTGTGTGTAGAAAAAGTACTTGCGTGGGCAAATCAATTAATTATAAGATAAGCACACGTCAATCTTAAAATTAATTTGCGGACTGTTGAAAGTGTTGCGAAATTGATTTGAGCGAACTGTGACATTTAATGATGAAAAATGAAAACTAAAGAATTGTTGACTTTTCAGCCTATTTCTGACTGATTATAACTAACTGTCCTATAGTTTTTTTGATGAGAAAAAGTAGCTGAACGACGGACTATAACACCATCCAATCAACACATATAAATCAGAAGAACGTCCGTTATACATCGCTGGTAAATTGCTTATATAATATAAATGCACTTAATGAAGTGGGCACCATGACAAATGGCATCGGATGTTGGTAAAAGCCTCACTTCCTTGATCCTGGTGCTCTCAATCATCGAGGGAAAAAATGTGCACCTGGAAGAATTAGAAACCAAATAACGGAATATGCTCCTTGCGTCATCGTCACCCCATCACAGTCAATCACCCAATATTTTATTTTTTTTTAATATAATTAATCACTAAGTTAATCCAAAACGTGGAACTTGACATGATGGTTGGGTTGATGGATGAATTGTCGCATTGTCACTGCACTAGTTACGTCGCTCTTAATTCCACAGTGTTTTTCCAATGGATAATTAGCAATTTAAATAGCGTGAAGTTGATCCCGTACATGGCGACACAGCAACCATAAATTATTTATTATCGTAATGGCGTATTAAACAATTTAAATGAGATGTTCGTTGGGTTTTGTGAAGACACAGTGATATAAAACGCACACATATTATGTGACAATACAACACTGGCGCCAAAGATACGCTATTATGTAACTAAATTGTGTGTGTGTTGGTGCGCTTATATACCAATCCTGATTGATTTATCATCGCATTTATCTTTATTTGTATTTAGTGCTTGATGTGGCTGCCAAACGTAAATCTATTAGCTAGTTATATGGAAAAGACAAATAAATAAATAAATATTGGAGGAGACGAAATAATTGAAAAAAATGCTGGGTGAATATACAGAGTGATACAATCAAAGAAGACTTTTCTGAGTATTTAAACAATATTTAAAAATTCCTCTGTGGAAAACCTCTCGGTCATTGTTGACTTTAGCGACTGGTCGACTACAGGATTGTGACATTGCCTACCTTGTTGTATTTTGTCTCCTGATGCCATTGCACACCACGAAAGTTTGTGCAAATGGCTCTAACAGCGATAAAACCATTAATTAAACATTTCTCTGTAATGAGTGGAACAAGGACAGACAGAGCTATTTCAATAAGTGCGCGAGAGACACCCGAAAATTATTTCAAACTTGCTAAGAGTAAAAAATTTAAGACATATTTTATGGAAAATTTAGCTTTTTTTTCTCTTAGTTTATGTGAAAATATTCAAATTTATTTTTTCCAATTCATTTTCCTTGCCCTTAAAAATTGATCTCTCTTGCACTTATAGAAATAACTATGTCTGTCCTTGTTCCACTCATTACAGCGAAATTATTATTCCTGTTAGTTGAGGGGGTTTGGGGCATTTGCACAAGCTTTTATTGATGCCAATCGACGTAAAAGAACGTCTACTAGGCGTCTGTCAAAAAAAAACGCGAATATTCGATAAGTCGCTAAAGTCAACATTTACCAACCTCTCCGCCCCTCTCTCCTTCCTTTTCAATAATCGCTGTGAACTGTTCCAATTTTTTACTACCGTATAATCGTCTATGTACACTTACTAATTGCCCTCAACGAAATTATGCAATCGAAACCATAAACAAGGAAACAAATTCAGAATTCACGCTCACTGAACATTTCACTATTTTTACCTAATTTATTGCAACCAGGGCAGGGATTAGACACGAAAATAGACTTTTTACATAAGAATGTGGATGATCTTATATATGAGACTTTTTCCTGGTGGTTTTAAGCATCAGGAGGAGAATGTCGTTAGAAGCTGCTGAACTTATCAAATTATGGTCCATTAAAACACACAAATAAAAAGTAAAAGTGAGTTATTAGGATGAAGTAACAAGCACCGCATCAGACATGCCATAGAGGTATAATAATTAAATAGAACCACTATATGTGTGGGATTTCAACATTCAAGTACATTTATTTTATTATTATTTTTATGATACAGTCGCAATTTTTGTTCTCGCCAGTGTACTTAAACAGCGATCACATAACAACAAGCGTGGTTGTTTAAATTATTAGATAATAAAAGTGGCTTTCACTATTATTACTACAACTGACAGGATTAGGTACCCTGTTGCTGCTTGTAGCATGATTTTTGTGGTAGTGTTGGTATTTCGGAAACTAGGGTGGTACCAACATAACATAATATTAAAAAATAAAAAATATTTCTCCCCTAGGAGTTAATAAAATGTTACTGCGACCTTCACAGCAGCGATAATTGTCGCAATAAAACAACAACGGTGCATGAAACGGAATTAGTAACAAAATTTTTATTGTTAGACTAGCGTTCTAATCGAATAAATAGAATTGGCATTTAAGCTTGCGACATACCAACAACTGTTAATTACCACTCTGTGTGTATGTATTAAAGCGGTAGCGCCAACATTCACCTTGAGCCACATTGCACTTCTTAAAATACAAAACGCAAAGCGAAAAAATAATGAAAAGAAACTGATTGGAAAATTCTTTATTTCTGTACAAATCGTGACCCGACAACTTTCTTTGTTGTGGCGTGACCTCGTCGAAAAATTTGTCTTTGTAGTTTTTGATACATTCCACTAGTGGATACCATAAAAATTTTATCGTCGGCGTTTTTGTATTTAAAATAATAAAGAACGGAAAATTGAATTTATTCATAATTGTTGTGCGTTGTTATCAATTCAATTATCTGCTGGTTTATGTTGTAACGAATGCATTCTGGGAAATTGGCCACTAACTAGATAATTTTTACCATAATAGTAAGTGCGTCAAAATGTTTCAATAAACAGACAGAATAAAGGTGGTTTATGGAAATTTGGTTGTGAAGCATCAAAAATAGTCTAAAAAATTCAAAGATGCACTTTTACTTTATCTAGGTTCTACTTTCTTGCAAACATTTGAAGTTGTAACAATTTTTTCAAAAAATTTCTAATAACATGATTAAATTTCCAAATTTGTATCTTTAAAATTGTCAGAGATTTCTTCTTGATAGATCTACTTATAATTTTTAGTAGAATTCGATATCGCAAATTTTTTCCTCGCTATTTCTTCTCTCTGTACTTTGTCTCCTCCACAGCATTAATTGCTTCCTCATTGTCTGCAAACAAGGAAACTAGCAAACCAAGCGCATACGATAGCATCGTCGCCGGCGCCGCCACAATAAAGCCGCCCCTAACCCGAGGCGCTCCAACCGATAGCTTTAGCTCTAATAATAAAAACGCCAACAATATAAATCTAGTCCTGAGGCTTCGATTACAACTGGAGGACGTTCTGGTCACGAGCCTTAGTGTGCGCTTTACCAGTACCAGAGAATGCTCCTGCTCGCACCCTATAAATAGAACATGAATTTTTCTTTTCTATCAATTTATAGACACATTCCGATCCCAAGGAATAATATGATCGTGCAACGTGCGGAGGTATTTCCCATGAAACTTCCACACATCCACCATTAGTCTTCTTCTAATCCGGGACGTAACTCATGTGAATCGCACATATTATGACTTGGAATAATGACATTCTCAGGGGTCGCCGTATTACAGAGCGGCCACTTTGGTTTTAATCTATATTTATATCAGGAAAATCTCCGGTATGTTCAGAGTGTAATTAATGCCAGGCGATTTAATCGCCTGGGATTCAAATGATTATTAGTTCCATCAGCAGCGTTAGAAGATATGCATATTTCGTACCGCGTGCGGCGGTTTGCATAAAATTTAAATATGATTTAACTCGCTGGAATGTCTTGGATCAGGTGAAGGACCCTTCGGGTTTAGTACATTTCCCAAATCCAACTTTCTCCTGCTCCTGATACAAATAACCCTATTGTTGTGTTGAATTTTTCAAAAACTAGATTTTAATGATGACTTAACCACTTTCAATAAATTTGTACTTGACCTCTCTTCCCCATCGTCTTCGTAGGGAACTTTCTCCGATGACCCTGAAGAACCCATCACTCTTCCAGTCCTAATAAACTTAGTGCCGCAACAAATAATTGGACCATAAGAAATTGATGATGATGGAAGGACTGTCTTAAAATTCATTTTGATGGAATGTGCCTATAAATCAAAGCATAGTTTGTGTTTGAATAATATAACTAAGACTAGTTTTCCGTGTAGAAAGTTCAATGGATGTCCTTTTCAGATCTGATACTAAATAGATTATTTTTATATCTTGAGTATCCTTGACGGGTTTCAGACTGGCGCCAGCCTAAACCGGAAAATGATAATGACAAATTTTGGAAACGAGGTGAATCTCTTAAATTTTGCGACTTTGTTAACTTGTGTCTTGACCTATACCTACCAGAGGTATCGAACTAAAAGCTGTTGGTTACCACTGCGTGTGACAGTGATGAGATGATGCTGCTGTTGCCGGTACATATACAGGTGTTTGGACCGATGCCGATGGATGATGGCGGGGAGTTCACGGCAAGGACTTCTGACTCACGCAAGGTCGCTCATTGCTCTTCTATTCCGGTTGTACAACACTCTGATGGGTATTTAATTAATTTGGAATTCAGACAAAGACATCCATCAATGTAACTTAAGTTGGTCTAAAATTTTGGCATCTCTTCATCTTACACTCTGTATAATAAAATAGTGCTTGTTATTGTTATCTAAATATCCTGTTTCAACAAATTATATTCAACCACACCTAATGCTATGGAATTACCATAGCATACGGCCTTGCTGACAGCAAAATACTGAAAAGCTCTTTATTCTAACACTAAGTCAATTAAAACTCACATTCCCTTCGCCTCTCAACAAGCCGTAATTTATTCAACCTGTAAGTGATAATTACTCTGGTGCGTTGTATTAATAAACGCCACTTGGTGTTTTTTCGGTTTTCCTTTTTGGTGTTGATGGCTGTGTTCCGGCATTGCGCTGAAGAGTTGCACCTCTGACTATTTGTTTCCTGTAATTAAAACTAGTAGATGGTATAAAAAAACTGAAATGCTGGTAAGGCAGTGATTTCTAGAGTTTAACAGCTGGAAATATTAATTAAAATGTGCCATATTATAAAAAAGTAAAACAGTTTTGTTTTTAATCTAACCTCTACTGCTTAATTACAATTTCAACTGGCTCCCTCTTCGTTCACTGATAAAAATAAAAACTTAAATCTCTGACCACCGCACCAATAAGATTTTGGCCGTGGCTGCCGTTGTGCACATCTTAATAATGACCGGTTACATTGGTTGTGACACGAAACATCTAAACATTTAATGAGATGCAAATAGCTGTGTTGGATGATGTGCATTTGTGCTGCCTGGTAATTTTTTTCTTTCGAACATGTTTTCGTTTTTGCAGGCGGTTATTTGTAGCAAGCGCGCGCGAATTCCACACCAATTACTCCTCGACGTCTCAAGATAGACCTACCAAAATGACAAAATGGCGTGCATGGGTCATCATTTTCATTTTTATCCTAGCCTTGGTCATCTAAGTGTCTTGGCTTATAATTAGAGTTAGGATTTAAGAACAAAGAAATCGAGAGCGCGTGTGTTTAGTGGCTTCGGGCTAGTCGTACAGCTTTTGCACTAAATCATCGGATGGAATGCTCTTAATCGCCGGTGAGCAATAAATGTAAATCACAAGTCGCTAATGCGGTCGTGAACGCAAAACGAATCATATGGAAAAAATAAAACCAGTAATTTTTTTAGTTTGACCGGGTGAATGTGCTATCAAGGGGTTTCTTTGTCTATACACCCGGTATATGATGTGAAATGACACACCAGTACCAGTAGCCTCACCACACAGATATGTTTAGACGATTAAACTGATCGTAAATTGAATATTATTTGTAACGAACATTATGTAAGGGTAAACATAATTAATTTTGTTGTTTTACAGGTCATACAACATAATTTTAATGTAGCGCGTGAAAAGCATAGCATGCCCTAATAAAATCTGTCATTAATGTCGCTTTAAACAAATCCATTAATAATGTTGCTCGGGTACGGCACCGGCTTCACAGAAAATGTAAACAGGACCACATAAATTTCCTCGATGACACAATAAAATTTTTGGCTAGCTTCCACACCTAAGAATTTTGCTATGTGGTTTGCATTCCGGTCGCCAAAGTTCAGTTTTTGAGTAGAGAGAATTCAAGCTAAACGTATTTGGCGGGAAGCAAATATATTAATTTGATTGGTTGCGTGAATGTATTTTAAATTACCCGCCAAATAAATAAAAATGGGCCACCTAAATATTACGCCTTTAAGTGCAACCTAACCCTGACTGTACCATAAATCTGTTGTCTAGACCCACAATTAACTGTGTGAAGAAGGGTGATGGGGACGATAAAATTTAATTTTATTTACACGCATCTGTATGGGGTGCTGTACAAGTGTGCACCCGCTGTTTATACTGCACTTTGAAACAACCATGGTTTTGCAAAAGAAGCAATAAAAAGTTTTGTAGACCGCCCAAGGTAGGAATTAACGTCAATTTGGCGGGATGGAATTTATCGCTTGGCGGGGAACACCCGCAATGATGCCATGGAGGTCTAATAGTAGATTTCATACTAGAATTTTGACAGTTATGGTTAAAAATGGTGGAAGCTACAAATCTCATTCCAAAGCCTCTCTTCTTATAATATTTTTGCTGCACCCTGTATAAGTACCTAAATGTAATTTTTTGAAAACAATGATTTAAATGAGGCCAATCCTGAAACCAGCTGAGTTTGATGGTAATACAGCGTACATCCTCCCCCAAAACAAAACTATTTATAGCGTGCAAACGTCGTTCTGGCAGATGCAATTTGAGCCTCACTGTAATAAAAACGTCGGATATGTCGACTCATGGTAAAAAAAGTCCAGTAGCACAAGTCGTAAAGCATTCAACGAATTCCTCACGTCACAATAATTAGAATTGTCGTTTTCCAATGCGGAAAAGTCCAATTTTTTGACAAATTGCTTTCCACTTTACTTGATAGCTATCCAGTGGGCGTGAACAAACAATTTATTTAGAATATGTAAATTTGGCGTTTGGACTAGACGCAAACCCATCCAAAGGCGGCTTTGTTCTTGGTTTCTGTGTTTTTTTTTCTTGTAGATCACGTGGGTTGTGGTTCAATGTCAAGAGGAGCCTAAAATTGTGTTGTATTTAAAACTTGATTGGGTACCAAATTAAAAATCAGTGGGTGTTGAAGAAGCACCAATTTAATTTGTCCAAACTAATGCGTACTAAACATACTGTAAGAGTATTTTATTTTTAAACGAGCCACAGAAGAATTCCAGGAGATGTTATATGTGTAACTCCATATAACTTGCGTCTTGAACAGCTGCGTGTTTTTGTGGATTTTCGATAATCTACCGTTTTGTTTTTTTTTTAATTTTATTTAACATCGTGTAGGTTGAATAATCTCTTGAGTTTTTCTACGTGGGTTCGCCAAAAATTGGCATCAATTCTCAACAATGGTCCAGTAAATTGATTCCAACGTCCAACCCAAATGAAAATTGGTTTCTTTGTTGCATTCAATAATACAGTCTGGGTTTTGTTTAGGTCCCCTTTAAAAGTTCAACCACGTTAATTAAAAAACCTATGAAAAAACCCGGATGTTTAAATGAAGGAAAAAAAAGACCAAACGGTACTTTTCTATTGTGTGTATGTGATGTGTGCCTCAGCATCTTTCAACATGACCGTCTAATATCTTGATTAAATCACAATCGGTTTTTTGTTGTAATGATGTGCAAAAGAATAAAACTTGAAGGCTTTAAGGCAAATACAACAAACTAGAGCGATTGGTATTATTCCAATTTCGGTACCTACTGAAGTTGAAGGCGTGTTTCTATTTAGCAAAGATGCAGAAGCCGATGACCCAAAGGTCATTACACCGAAAAGTCGGTGCTTTACTGTTTTCTCAAGACGCACAATTTGCATTAAATTATGGTAAAATTCATTCAAGCATCACTGGTGATGGTGTCATGTGTCACACAATGTGTCCTGATGGATGCAGCCATAATTGTATTTGCAACAAGAGAGAGATAGTGAGTTTGTATAGTGAATGGTTGAAATACCTGGCTAGTCAAAATGCAAGCCCTTCGAGGAGTTAATTTGTTGAAATACCTAGTCTCTACATCTATATACACCAACATTATTTTTGCAATCACTTAATTCACTTTTTCCCCATCAGAGAAATGAAGCGATTAATCAACATGCACAAAATATTCATTGCTGTTTGCATTTAGAATGATTGCCTTTGCCTTGTAACATACAGACAACATACAAAACGGGGCACTTTGCACACATGCCGCGCGTCTAATAGCTTGTCTACGTCCAACATGATACTATTTCATAATTCTTCGGGTTGTTATAAAATGTTTATTGCTCGCACACACTTGGATATAAAATAGTTGTATTAACTAGGTAAGAACAAAGAGTTGGAGGAATTTTGTAATTTATCAAACTACCATTGAGGTAAAGCTCGGTGTAGACAATCCGTAATTTAGTCTTTAATTTGCGTCTTCACACATAGTACCACCTTTAGGTACGTACTATAGTTACTAATCTGCTAAAGATGCAAAAATTGCTATCAGCCATCTCAGAATCCTTTTGGACAAGCCAGTTCATTATTTCGCACAATGGCCCCCCATGGTTCCATTTTGGTAGCAGTTACAAGTGCGTTGGTTGCTCACCAGGTAAACGACACGCCATCAACTTGTGTGAATTTGGTAACAGCCAGCCACACCCCGCATCACACTCAAAACCCCGGGTGACAACTCAATTGTGTCATCTAGTCCAATTCAGCAGCTAGCGGTAGTATAAATAAATTATTTAACATGTCGTTATACTTCTAATAGTGGCTTTCCAATTCGCAACAAACCACGGTTTTATTATATTATAATATAATTGTACAATTCATTGGGCGCCCACGGTTCAATTTCCAATCGTAGGTTTTTAATTTGGTCCGACTGGACCGCGATATATCTAATTAATGGTCTGTGTGTTCCTAAATGGTTCTACGGAGCGGTACCACGAGATTAAACTGCGCATTTATGAATCACACGCCAATTTTCCTTTTATCTTTGATCTACCTCTGGGTTTTTGTGGAACCCGTTCTAATGGGTACCAAGACGACATCCCTGGAACCCAAAGTAGTTTCCCTCCAAATATAGCATCGATGTCCAATTAATGCGTTATTATTAGAGCTGCAACCTCGCGGTAGCTTCAGCTCCAATTTAATAATGCCATTTGTTGCACAATATTGCACACGTGCAGTGTTCCACTTAAGCTAACATGCAGATCTCCACCATATTTAGACTAATTTATAGTTTTTCCTATGAGACATCAAAAAGTAATCGTGTAATCGAAACTTATTGTGTGTTTAGATGGGAATTATGGGTGCTGTGTTGTTGTGTGTAAATGTGAGCTGGAACCCACGGATTTTGCCTTTTTGGACGTAAATTATGGTTTCCGTTGAGGTGGAGAACAGTTTGTAGATGGAAGTAAATAAATTTGGGTGCAGGAGTTTGTACAAAGGGGGCAATATAGGAGCCCAAGGATTTTTTGACACCCAAAGGAAATTCTAGATAAAATAAAATCACTGGGCATCAAAATAGCCAATAATTAAGTACCAGGTAAAATAGAATCCTGAGGAGCCTTAGCATCTTCCAAGAAGAAGTCCAGATAAAAGTGCTAAAATCAATATTTGGCTCTAAAATAGAACCTTGTGATGTGCCCTAAGTGCTTAGAAAAGACGACGAATTTAGGACGATTTAGACCCAAAATACAAAGTTTTATTATGGCTCTAGAATTGAACTTTGTGACACACCTCAACTGCCTACAAAAATTTAGGAATGGAATAATGGCAAATAATTGAACCAGAAATCCATCTCATGTTTTTAGGTACTAGGTACCCAAAATAGAAAGTTTTGTCACGCCTTAACTGTCCTAACTCGCTGTACGAATCTGACAAATATCTTCGATAGATTCCCACAAAGTTAGATGTCTTGTTAAAGCCCACGGTTCTCACCATTTTGGTCCCCAACACAAATTTATGGCTTCCTTCGAGGAAACTAGGAAATCCAACATTCCGCCATTTCCATTAATCCATGTCAAATTATTTGCATATTGACCAATGGATAGCTAATACCATTAATTTTTGTGACACGCGCGGCATCTTCTTCCAATAAACAAACCATTTATGCAAACTAACGAGACCATAATTGTGCGCTAATGTACAAGGAACCGTTTGTTGGAGATATTATAGACTGATACAGAGTTTCTTGGTGTGTGTGTGTGTGTGTGTGTGTGTCTATAGTTGTCAAGGACGTAGACCATAAAATCCGCACAACATAACATATAACACAAATAATGTAATTTATTTAATACAAGTCAAGTTGACTGTATATGTGGATTTTAATAGAGTTTTCGCCCACTGGTCAACGCGAGTCCACGTGGCTCAAACAACCAAGTTTTGCTTGATTTTTTCGCACAGTACCATGGAAATTAAGACATCAATTAAATGAGTTTTGTCTTGTTGTGTGTTAATTGCTGCACATTCCACAAGTGGTTATTTATCTGATTAATCTGTAAGATGTGTTAGTATATTTTATAGGAAAGTACCAACTAATTTCCAGTTAGAGGTTCAAGGAAAACAGTGGTGGCTATGTCATCATTATTATAGTTATTAATGTTCAATAAATCAGTTGTATCCATTTATCATCATATTTAATAACAAGTACCCATCGGTGTTGTTACAAAACAATTTTATCTAAACATCTCTCGGTATTCAAATCAATAGCATTTGGGCGAAAGTACTCGATGTCTATTAATTTTGAAGGTCTAGGTCATTCTTCTCTTTAAGGTACTTAATTAATGGGTACTATGATTTGATTTAATTTGATTTGTTACAACAAGCAAGCGAGCGCCACGTTTGGTTTTGTATCCTGTTCGATAGTACCAAATTTGGTGGTAAAAGAGAGTTTGGTCAAAACACACACGACCTTGGTTTTCCTGTAGGCGTGATTAAAGGTAAACACTCACACACGTGTTAATTAAAAGTGTTGTAGTTTTTCTCTTGAAACGAGCTGAAGAATTTTCTTTTTCTGTGGCTTATGTACCAACTTACCAACAAGAGGTAATCTTCTCACGCGAGGTTGTTGGCGCATTCGAAGCCAACGGCTAGGTCACGGTCCGGGGTCAGCACTCGGCATTCTCTAATGATGCTCCCCGTGTCCACAAGCGGGACATCCTGGGGGCCTTGTATATAAATATGTGTTTCTTCAAGCCATCATCCATCCACATTACGATTTTTGCACTGGTACTCTTTGAAAAATGCCGACCAAATGCTATTAAGTTGGATTTTTTGCGGGTATGTGGGGGATACCACGTGGCACACCAGAGGTTGTTACAGCTGTGGACTGGAGAATGGGTGGTGTTTTTCTTGTAGATATTAGAGTCGTACCGGTTTGTTGGTACAATCAGGAATTAATTCAATCTTGTGTAGTACTTGTAATAATAATAACAACAGGAAGTCTGCGTGTTTCTTTTACACAATATTTCGTTTTTTTGTTGTGGGGTTTCTGGTTGTAATTTGCGCGCGAGGCTGCTGTTATTATTTTAATTAAATATTGAATTTATGTCGGGATGTAATTTCGTGTTATTAAATTGTTTCAGGACTTAACCTAACCTCCTTGGTCATTTTTCCTTTGGTGTTCCACAAAGATCCAATCGTAGGCCCTTATTGCTCAATGACAGCTTCTGAATCAAGTGCACATTAGCAAATTGTTTACCTAACCTAACCTAACCTAACAAATTCCTTATTGAGCCATCTTTTTGGATAATCTCCAACCTGCCATCCGATTAAATTTGCTTATTATACATTGTTTCATAATTTACATGGTGGCTTTGGCTTGACACATCAACAGGATGATTTTATTAGTTTTGCGCTGTCTAATTTTGGCCGGTTTCCCGGTAAGTTTTTAAGCTCATTACCTCTCCCAATTACATGTGCATTGCGGCGGAATGCACCAAGCAAAAGGCCTGCCCCGATGCTTTATGTGTTTACTGCCAAATATTTGAAGAAATACCTGAACGACCGCCAAAATACCTGCAAGATTTACGGTGACTTGTGGTTGGTTGTCATCGTTTTATTTCTTTCCGGCATTATGCGTAAACGAACTATTATGGCTTGAGAAAATGTTTTTTTTTTCGTGATATTTTATTAATATATTCGCCAGCGCATACGCTGCGCCAATTTTGTTATTATTAGTTTGGTTGTGTTATTATAGATTTATTTTGCAACTAAACGGGCTTTTGACCTGGTTTAACTAGGAGGTGGTAGATAACGTGCCACCGTACTTGGTAAGAGTGCCGTTTTGAAGCTGTGCAACCCTTTATATACTTCCCCCACCACTAATCACCTGATTGTTTTAAGTTGTGTCACTTGATCTGAACTAATTTTCTTAAGAGAAATCGCTTTTAGGCACAGTTTCCATTAAGTTTGGATTTATTGTCGCATTACATCACAATGTTGTGATCAAAATAATATAACTGAAGCAGCGAAAGTCTGCCGATGGTATTTGGATTGAAAAATTTGCGTATAAGTGAAAGTGATTGCCTTTTTACCAGTATGACCTTTCAACTTCTACCCACTCTAAACATCATCAAGTTGTTTGTTGCTTAAAAAAATATCTAAATGCGTCTGTGCATGTCAATTTACGGTACCATCAAATTCCGCCCATACTAATTTGTGCTTAACGAAGTGCACACAATGTATTTAAAGTCGGGTTTGGAATTAATTGGGTAAATGTTGTGGAAAGTTTTAGTGTGTACTTATAGAAGTTTGAGATTTGAGATTTTATTACAAAGAGTTCGAAAATTTACTAGTTTCCGAGAATAAACTATTATTTTTCAGTAGGCTACTCGCCATTTTATCTCTGTCTCTATTTATCGTTCGTCTTTTGTAAGAGTAAGAGAGAAGGAGAGTATGACGAGCTGTCGTCTGAAAATAATGTAACCATAGTTAAATTATTAAACTACCTATTGTGTCAATCACCTTTTACAAGTACAGTAATAACAACAACAAATCTCCAATCCTATTCAAATCCACAATCACGTTGCATAAATCCAACATTTAATAACACGCTTTAGTAAAAATGCATTTCGAGCGTTAAGAAAGCAAAACCTATATAACTTGTAACAAAATGCCATTCTTCTCATAGAACTTCAAACATTCAAACAAACTAACACATGGAGAGACACAATAGTTTTTCGTTGGTGATTTTCCTAGTGAGATGCAAACAGTATTCTAACAGCTTCCGGGGTTAGGGAACTCGTGTCATGTCTTGATTGCAAAGTAGCGTTACCGATTACCGAAGAGAGCCACACACACATACATTGGATGAACAGTTGTTGTCAAGGCCATCGGAGGCCGGGGAATCGCATACGATCTTTGGCTAAGATGATGATGATGATGATGATGATGAGGACCATGGACAGCTGATGACAACAAACGAGTTCCAACTCCCGGTTTCCATATTCATGCTGAGATGTCAGTCGGATGGATGCCGGTGTAATGAGCAGGCGACCGGTTCACATTGGTAATTGGTAATGAGGTTTGAGTGATTTAAATGTACGAAGAGAGTAGAGTATAGAGAGCGAGTAGAAATTTGTTCGTTGGATCTAGGCTCGTAAATAGAAAATTTCGTTTTGTGTCTTCGATGGATCACCTGAATTTTTACTTTATTATATCTAGGGCTTTGAGAAGCTTATTCCGGTACGGTTTCAGGAGGGCAACGTGTTCAAGTAGTGGTGTCAAAACTGTTATTTTTATAACATTTACTCTCGGAAAATGCGATTTTTTTAAAGGGCAATTTGTGTTCCAATAAAATGCAAAATACAATCATTCGCCTATGCAAGAGTTATTTTTACAAAAATCCAAATAGCGGTTCAAAAACTTTTTTTAAATGAATCATACTCGTTAGATGCAATTTTTGAAAAACGCAAATTGTGGCTTCAAAAAAACCAGTTTCTCAAAATGTAACCGTGATTTGGACTTTGTCCTCATCATCAATCGGTGAGCGCCAATTAATATTTTGACATCCGACCACCAAAAAAGCGTTTGTCCAAATGCGATCCGCATTGAGAAATGCAACAGAATTTCTTGCCTCGATTATACGAAACGAAACAAATCGTTGGTCAACACTCATTATCCAATATACAATAAATCAAGCAAGTCTGTCGTTTTGTCACGGCCTTTTTCGCCATTTAACACCACATTGCAGCAGCCAACAGCTTTTGTCTTGATGTTCGGGAATAAAGAGGGAAAGACTAACAACTCTTGTGGTCGTTGGCCGCCACACACACAACGCACACACACAAACACAACCACATTACTTGTTGTTTATTCTTGTTTCCTGTATGGCAGTGTTTATCCATCTGTCATATACGTATATAGATTATATTACAGAACAGTTTCCTTTTGTAATTCATAATAGAATAAACCGTTCAGTTTCAATCTTTTTGCCCGTTTGTTGGCTTTTAGTTCTTTCTGCAGAGAATTATATGGATTTCCGCAATGACAAACAAATGAGGCAATTTCTGTCAGATAAAAGGAGATTGGATGATGGTAGAGAGTTAGAGATAGAAGAGTACCGTTTGGAGTTTGTTTCTGTTTTTTTTTTTGTATTCAGCCTCCAAATTATTCCGCAAACAATAGACAAAACAAAGAACTTATTCCAATGTCAAACAAGCAAAACATCTCGCTGTTAACTTTCTAATAACCAGCGCAAAATTCTTTATGTGTAAGGTTGTTTGTTTGGAAAATACAGCAGGAAGTCCAAAGTACCAGGAACAAGAGCAAATTTTGTATACTATACACACCAGAAATAATCTACACCGTTATATTATGAGTGGATTAGTAAATCTTGCACGCTGTGAGTTCGTCATTAATTTATATGAGATCATTACATGAGACGTACCGACAATCGTATAAATATCGCTATTAGTAATAAAAGTGTATACGAAACTCATCATTTCTATGGCGTGCGTATCATAATCTAATGTGCACTTGAAATAGTAAACAGTTAATTCAGTTCAAGCACACAACAGAGTTGGTTAATTTAATTCCTGCAATGGTTATTATACTGGCTTCGAGGAATTTCCGGTTAAATATGATTTAATCTTGGCCATGTCTACGCGGTTTTATTGTTATGGTTTATATGCGAAATTTTAGTAGGGAAGTAATAGTACCGGAAAAATTGACGACAGTCTGAATTCTGGAAACAGCGGAAAAATATCAGAAGTGGTACTAGGACCTTTTTAATAATTTCTGTTTCCATGGAGAAGCTTTCTTTCCCTCAGAACCTTTTCCACAAATCATCTCGCCACAATTAATAAACTAATGATAAAAAGAAAGTTTCCAGCATCCGCAGGATCGTAAATCAATAACACAAAGCCCAGCAGCAAGCAGCCAAGCACGAAAATCGAAACTTTTCTTCACATACTCGTATATCGTACTCTCCACACGTACCACCGTACTCTATAATTTATTACTGAGCAATTAATTTGTACTTAGAGTGTAGGTTATGAAGTGAATGTAAAGTGATCTATTATTAAATGTCTCACCACTTGAAATATGCAGAAATGTTAAATAAATCACCTACTGGTTTATCGTTACGAAAACACGATCCCAATGGGTTTCACTTCAGTACCACTAAGAGAAGTTGGAACAAAGGATATGCTCGCAGTTGACATTTTGCAGTACCAAAACAAACCAAACGTGACACCACAGTGGATGTCAGTAGGGCAAAATGGCAGATGGTAGATAAATTCTCATGTTAGACCAAGCGATAGCAGTGCGGGCACGATGGTCGCGACATGTTCCATTCTATTGTTGGAATTAAAAAAAAAATCTAAGCAAATAAGCAAAGTTGAACCATAAGGGATTTATCTGTTATAGTTTATTTCTGGGTTACAAGGTTCTGGTCGACACGAATTGGTACTTAAGATAAATTCTACTTAAATAGATACCGATTTGCGAAAATAGCTAACGGAATAGATTGAAGACAATGCGGAAGAAATTGATGGTGGATGTCGCAAGACCTTTGGTGTTGTGGATGGATAATTTTGTAAAGGTCAAGATGGTGATGGTGGGTCAAATATGGTATGGTATATAACGGGTGTTGGGCTAATTTGCGTTGAGATATGATAATTGGTGTACAATTTGTGTACTGAAAGAAGAAACAAGTCGAGAAGTTTATATGCAAATTAAAGTTATATTTTTACACTAATTAATCTCACTACTTTCCCGTATCGTATGTATATTATTGTAAATATTTTGTCGCTAATTTGAATAAAATGAATCAAGCTCAAGCAAATGTTTTTCCTCAGAATTATTCACCTTGACAGTGATGCATTCCAACAATTTTTGTCTAATTACCGCGCACTGGTGACGACAATAAAACGAAAAAAAAAAAACTCCACGTCAACTACAATTAAACTAGTAACTAAACGACGTAAGCAATAATGAGTTACAATTAGACAGGTATGTGCACTTGGCATTTCTTCTTCTACTTCACCCCGGCGCTTTTTTCCCAGAGAGCAACAACCATAGTCAGTAAACTACACAGGAATGCATCATTATTTTGTCTACGGCACTTAATGCCGTTGCTAATCGTGCTTGCAGCTCGTTTATACAACTAAAATATTCATCCTGTATGTGTTCAAGCGGATGGTCATCAAATAAAACTGTCGCCTCGCGAGAGAAAACCATAAATTTTCCAAGAGCGCTACTGAATTTCCTGCCTGATGGATCTTAATCTGGGGAAATGAAATAAATGAATTCTCAACTTCAAGACAATCAGGGTTTTTTTAAAGAGTTAACGATGTTTTCAACAGTGAGAAATTAACACATGTAGTAACATGCAATGGAATCAAATGTAATGACATCGAGTGGATGAGAGACAAATAAGTGAACGCTTTGGAGCGACAGATTTAGCGTGGGTGCGTCGCGGCGCCATGTGAATGGATGTTGGAGTGCGTCTAGACGCGCGGCATTGCGCCGGCGTCTCGGCGGTGCATTCACGAGACTTGGACAAACACAAACATGCTTACACGTTTTGCGGCTGGAATGCGGCGATTTTGGAACTGGGGGATAAAAATAGTTGTGGGGAAAAATGCCAAAAAAAGAGCGAAGCGGAATACGGTTCTAGCAAAATCATGAAGAGTCTGTTAAAAATTCTTTTATTCTTATATCTGTGAATTGTTTATGCAATCAGTAAATTTATTTTTTATTTTATTTTATTTATTTTTGAGTAAACTGGACAAAACCTGTGATTTTTACAGTTTAATTAGTGCAAACAAGGAAAACATTCCCAGTTCAACTGGAGAAGTTTTCTTAAGACAAATTGCGTGTATGCACAAATATTTTCCTAAACTTTGCCTCCAATTGGACAAAGATCAACGGACTTGATCGTCCCACAGGTACTTTTGTCCACCACACAACATAAAATATCACTTTCTATTAATATAATAATGGCGTCCATCAACAACGTCGCCACAATAAAATAATATTGACAGTTATTAATGGTCTATTAGTTAATATTTATTGTTGGGTTTCTTCGACACTTCCAACAAAGGTGAAGAATTACATTGCATCACACGTTCCATTTTATAAGTTCAAATCGATCTTGCGTTGCGCCTAGTGCAACATTACGACTTTTATTGTATACTGTATACACGCACACACACAACAAATTAATTTCTTTTTCATATGTTGTGGCTGGTTGATGATGATGATGATGATGGGCTGAACATAACGCAAAGTATTCAAACAGCCGTTTAATTTTTTTAGTTGTTATTGCCTGCTTGGAACATTATGCGAAATCACCGTTGGTTTTACAGCTTTACATGTGAATAATAACGAAACAGTTAAGAAAATATTTTCTTTGTTTAATCAAAAAACTGCACATGTTTATAATAATATATGTGAACTGTGCCACCAGTTTATTAGAGAACAAAACTAATTGTATTAAATTATCTGTAATTGTTACATAAATTATGTTTATTTCTTACAAAAGTTTTTTACCTGGCATACATAATCCAGGAAGTAGTCTGGGTTGTGGCAAGGTCTTCAAATAATTTGCTGATGGTTTACTGTTGCCATCGTGTTTAATTTTCAGCTCGGTTAAACAAATTATTTAAAACACATCTTTAGGCAATGTGGCGCCGTGTGAGGTTTGGCCTTGACTTTGCACATTTAATTTAAGAAAAATATCTGCAGGATTTAAAAAAAAAATTGTAGTCATATCCCTCCCTCTCTTAAATGAGAAAGACGAAAAAATATAGTATACTCAAAATAGTAAATAAGATTTCGAACTTTTATTATAATTTTTTATTAACGATCTAATGATTTTTTGTTATTTCAGGGGCAAATACGCAACAGTATGCCGGGCCATCCACAAAACGAGCGGTGTCCACTACGCCGCCAAATTCGTGAAGAAACGCCGCCGCAACCAGGACCAAATGAAGGAAATAATCCACGAAATCGCCGTGTTACTCCAGTGCTCAACCACAAACCGCGTGATCCGCCTCCACGAAGTCTACGAGTCGATAACTGAAATGGTCCTGGTGTTGGAGTTGGCCGCTGGCGGTGAACTCCAACACATCCTCGACGGTGGTCAATGTCTAGGCGAAGTGGAAGCCCGCAAAGCAATGAAACAAATCTTGGAAGGTGTCGCTTATTTACACAATCAAAATATCGCCCATTTGGATTTGAAGCCACAAAATTTACTGTTGTCAGTAAGAGACTGTTGTGACGATATTAAACTCTGTGATTTTGGTATATCGAAGGTGCTGCAACCTGGGGTTACTGTACGGGAAATATTAGGTTCGCATTTATTGGTGGATTAAATTTGTTGCAATGTAGCTAATTGTTTGTTTCGTAGGTACACCGGATTATGTTGCACCTGAGGTACTTAGTTATGAGCCGATTGGTTTGTCGGCGGATATATGGTCCATTGGGGTGTTGGCCTATGTGTTACTGTCGGGGTTCAGCCCGTTTGGGGCCGATGATAAAAAACAGTTGTATTTAAATATATCCACTTGTGCCTTGTCGTTCGAACCCGAACATTTCGCTGATGTTTCACCTGCAGCTGTAGACTTTATCAAGAGTGCTTTAGTGGTAGATCCAAGGTAAGAACCAAAAGAAATTTTGTTTACTTTAAACGGCAGTCGCTGTATTTATTTTTGTACAGGAACCGGCCTTCAATCCGTGAGTTGTTGGATCATCGCTGGCTGTCGCCCCTCGATAAACTCCTGCCATCTGTGGCGCCTACCTTGGCGGTGCCACCCACGGAACCCCTAACGACCCTAGGAGTGGCCCCTAGTACCTTAACCCAACGAAACAATTTTTCCAACTATGATAGTTTGAATGGAAGTTATACAGATGCAACAGTTCGTACGTACACTGTTTCTGCTAACTGCCTTTGCTCACAATGTGGAACTACCTGCCGCCACATCACACACACACCAGTGACTAAAACGACAATGGCCATAGATCGTGGCATTTTGTGTTAGCGCTCCCCATCAGCCAAAGTCCAAAGTTGCTATGTTGTTGTTTATTATTTTTTTTTGTCTTAATGAAATTAGCGCGAGGTAGATGCGTTTAGGGCGTCGGATTAAACAAAGGGATACAAATCTCTATCACACAAAGCGATTTTCTTTTTCTGTTTATTACAATATTCCACGAGTTTCGTTTTCTTTTGTTGTTGATAGTGTTTTCGTGCGCTGTTTTGTTGGGTTCTTGTACAGATTCAATAATTTATGTTTTATGCTTTAATATATTTTTTTTAACTTTAAAAATGGTGTGTACCTAAATAAAGTTGTTTGTTCTACCGCTCTGTGCATTCTTTATTTCAGTTATGTATAATTTTCTTTTTTTGGAAAACAAACTGTATAGACTAGTCAACATTATTTTATATGTCCAGTTCAGTCGGTAGTTTAAGACAAAAACAGTTTTGTTAAATAGGGTTCGAATGTTTCACGTGCCTTTAAGTTAAAAAAGTTCCAAATTTTAAGCACAAAGCGCGCTGCTGCCCCTGTTATATATTATAAACGTTCGTATTTTAATAACAGAATTACTCAGGAAATCTATTACTAGAAAATTACAGTGTTCTACCACATATCTGTATCCTTGGACGGATCTAAAATATCCCTTTACTTAATTTTTATTACTATTATTATTACAGTGAATATTTTATAAGATATCTAGTTTATTAAATAGGATTCCTCCATTTTTCCCCCGGCCAATAACATTTTCCTGTGATTCAAAAAACTTTACCAGGCTAGAACTACATATTTATTATTGTTAAATTTTTTGATAGAAAAATTATTAATGTGAGGATTTTTCTAAGAAAACCTATTTTGTTAAAGTAGTTTGAAACACACTGTATAATAAAGTTGTTGGTTGGATCATTGTGTTATGTGGGACAGATTGGGCTGTGGTAAAAGTGTATTTGAAACTGTGCAAACTACGCAGTTTTCATCCCTATTTAATTTTTATTTAATAGACTATTATTAAAGTTATTGCCCAGTTTCAAATCTACGTGTCATAAATTTGTGTTTTTTTGGTTGGGCCCAATTTCCAGATTCAAAATTCTCCCCCATTTCTAGCAGAAGAAAAACGTCGTAAAGTTTGTGGGAAAAAGAAACAATGTTTGTCCTTTGATTGTGGGCTTGTTCCCTACTTTACACGTGCTTTCTGTATATTTGTTGTGATATATGGGCTTCTGCATAAAAACTGTCTGTCAAACAAAAATAATTTAATTATAATAATTATTTTGTTGCACTGTCTTCTGATCATTTATTCTACATTAATTTTCGCTCATTTTATGATTATTGTTATAATTTTCTTTTTTAGTTATAATTATAATTTAAATATTTTTGGCTTGTATAATAATAATTATGTAAGTAGAAGAGATACAACGAAAATTAATGTTAATAAATGAGCCACCAAATGTACTGGTAAAAAAATGTAAATGTAGTAGTTATTTTGTTGTTTAATGTGGATTTGTAAGAAACATTTATTTCAGTGTTTTTTTGTAAGTTTACTGCTATGTTTGCATTCACAATAAATTGTAATTAAATAATGATTTTTTTTTTAATAAAAAACCGAAACAATAAATTCTGTTTTATTTTTCAGAGGAGCCTAAGGGAGCTAGTTGATATAGAATAGATAAAGACGACACATCCGCTTAGTTTCCTTGTACATACTTTTATTTATTATACTTCTGTAAATAGTTAATTTTCTTAAAATATAAGTTATATGTTAGAATTTACAGTATATTTTTATTCTAATAAAAAATTATGATTTAGAGTTAAGTTATAAAAGAAAAATACAGTTAGTAATTTTATAAAAAATATTTACATAAATGTATGTCTGGTTGCCTATTTTAAAAACGATTGGTCGATAAAAAAGTTTTCTAAAAATCATTTAGCCTATGACTATTTGAACAAATAGCATTCTTTTTTGTTCATAATGTTGGCTAGCCTGGTTGTATAAATTATATTTTTTGACAGAACGCAGATAATTTTGTTCACACATTTTGCGTACATTATTTTCAATAATGTAATAGTAGTAAAATATAAATTGAACGCTTTCACATAAATAAAAACTGAATTACCATATAAAAATAACGAAATAAAACTGTTTGAAAGTAAGTAGGTGTTTTTATATGTCAAATAACGTTCGTAGTAAAATCAATATTGCAACAATCCCTACGAATAATCTACGTTTTAATATTTCAATTGAAAACAATTTTTTTAATTTTTCTGCAAATTCCAGGCAATGTATAACGGAATCGGTTTGGCAACCCCAAGGGGTTCCGGTACCAATGGTCATGTACAACGAAACTGGGCTTTAGTGAAGCCTCGTGATAAAGAAAAAACCTACAAAACTGAACAAGAATTGGCAGCGTTGGACACTGCAACCTCAAGACCACCCAATAAAGGCATCCTGGACCATGAACGCAAGCGAAAAGTCGAGCTTAAATGTGCAGAATTTGCTGAAATTTTAGAGGAGCAAGGGTAAGTTTAGTTTACGAATGACGAAATAAGTTTAGTTCTTATAAGAAAATGTTTTAGATTCAATGAGGAAACTATAACTAACAAAGTGAACAACTACAGAAATATGCTCATGGGCCAAGGGGCGAAATTGGACAAGCCTGTGGACCAGTGGGGCAGACCTTGGTGAGTTTTCATTTGGTTTATCTATCTATGTAGTTAAATATCGATTAAGTTGAACGGATGCTGCGCGTCCGGGTTTTCTCGCCTTCTCACCCTCTTGCAACGACGCGCGTCCCAGTCTCCTTCCGATTGGAATGGATCAAGGTCCAGCCGCCGCCGTCGCCACTAAATCCTCAACCCGCGTCGGGTTCTAAAGTAATAACGATGTGATCCTTCACAAACTATTTACACAAAGTCTGATATGTCTTCCAAATCCAAATAAATTTAGTCGTAGGTAGTAGGATTAAGTGCAACCAAGTCTTCCAAAATCGTGGTTTTATTCTTAGTAGTAGTAGTAGTAGTGTGATAGTTGTAATGTTTTACGCAGCGAAAAATCGTTGTGCTGTGGATGAGCGTGTTATATTTGAGCGATTATGGCGAGGGGCCCTTTGCCAGGCGCTGGGAAGCAGAGCGCCGCTTCGGGGGCCGCCTAGAAGACAGTGCTGTTGTCATTGTCATTGTGGTGGCGGTGGTGGTGGCATCCAACATCCGGCGCTGCCCACTCCCAAACATCCCACAATGAGATCAGTTGTTAGGTATTTGATATAAACGAAATTTAGCTTAATAAATATTTTATGTGATCGTGGCTTTAGCTAATTCGGGTTGGAGGCGGTTAAGGCGATTTGGGTAACTAGAGCGTTGGCAGGTGGAAGTGTAATCCGCTTTCGGCGTTTATCTTTATCGATTAAATTTCCACTAGGTGAAACTTTCTTATAAAGTTGTATTCGTAAAATTGGTTTAAATTAAATTAAACAAACTTGTTTTTTTATAGGGTAACTTCAGCTTAAGTAAATGATTTTATGCTAATTATTCGGAATATAAATGTTGGTTTGTGCACGCGACTAATCCAACGACCCGTACAATAAATCCAGGGCCGGCGTTAGGGTAATTAGGTTTTTTAAATGGACTGCTTAACAAAACGTTTTGTTGTTTCATTTATTTGGTCTTTCTATACAATTTCAGAATTTTATGACAATTTTTCAAGTGTACATAATCCAATCCAAATTTTCGAACTTAAAATTCTGTTTAGTCCGTCAATAATCGCAGCGCCGGTCCTTACATGTAATTTTATGTAGGGCGATTGACTCACCCCTCGAGTCTCGTGTCGAGGGGGTGAGAAAGTATTGATTTGTTTCATACACAGTGGCAGCAGGGGAAGAATAATAGAAACGGATGAACGCCAGTCTGATTAAAGTTCCGTGTTTGCTTTACTTTTGAATACTTCTGACGCAACTTTGTCCTTTGAATTAAAACAATACTGCCAAAGAATTATTTTTAATTTGATTTATCGAATTCCAAATGGTTTGCTACCAATCGGGCGTAAACGAAAAGTAATTAATTAATCTGCTACTGTTTTTTTTTTATTTATTACAAACTAATCCACACAAATTTTTAGTGTGACTGAAACTCATCAAGTGGCCGAAGCCCAACAAGAAAAGAATGCCCGGCTACGTGAAGCCTTCGGTATATCCGAGTATTTTGTGGATGGTAGTAGTTTTGATCCGGACCGTGAAGCCAAAGAAAAACTGGCGAAAAGTGCTGTTATCCAAGAGAAAGAGAAACAAAAGGCTATTGAACGGGAACTGGAAAAGGAGCAGGAGAAGGTGCAGGCTACACGCTATCAATTAGTGCATACACCTAGTCCGGAACCACCGGTAGTTACCGAGAAGAACGCAAAGAAAAAGAAAAGGAAACACAGGGACAGGTAGATTATATTGTATGTTGTAAAAGTAGTTTTTACAAAAATTCTGTTGTAGTTCATCAAGTGAAGAGCCAAAGAAAAAGAAGAAGAAATCAAAGAACCAAAAGAAAGACAGGTAAACTAAACCCCCACAGTATTAATTTGTAACCACAACAAATACATCATTTACCCAATAACATGTATTTGTTGTATCCTGCCCCCCCATAATGTTCTTAACGGTGGCGCTAAAAACATTTTCTGTTCCCCCTCTTTTCTTCCAATTTTTCGTTTGATTTTGGTTTTTATTTAAACGTGCCTTTGTGTTTGAACAAAAATACTAATTGACTGGTGATATATTTTTTTGCCGTACGTGTTATGAAGGCTGTCAGGTAATGATATGGTGTGGTAATTCTCGACAATTATTATTATGATCTTGCGTATGTCTAGCTCATCCAAGTTTTGGACTGAAGGTGCGTTCAAGCATTAGAATTTTCACTATATACTATTTTAAACATTTTAATATTTATACATATTTTTGTTGTGTTTGTTTCAGTACGAACATGTGACGATACTTTCCAGAAATTTTTTCATACTATTTCCCATTTGTTTGTTTAAATATTTTTCTGGAAGGTTTTGTGATGATAATTGTTTAGTTTAGCGGTTACTTTCCCCTTTTTGTTTGTTTTACAAAGAACAGCAAAGTAAAAGTAAGTTTTCTTTAGGTCCGGTAAAACAAAAGACAAGAAGAAATCAAAGCGAAAGCAAAGGAAATCCTCAGTATCCAGTGAGGAACCTTCTGAGGACTCCAACGCTTCCAGTTCGGAATCCAGTAGCGAGGACGAACGCAAAAAGAAGAAAGCTAAAAAAAGTAAAGAGGTTAGTGGGCACATTTGAATATTTTTCCCGTTTATTATCTATTGGCTATTGGAATGGTTAATGTCTTAAAAAACAGAAAAACTAGTGCTTTTTCTTCTATTTATGATAATAAATTCCTTTTGGGGGAAATCAATTTATTTCTTTGTGTTTCTGCATGTTAGCGAGATTTTTTTTTTGTTTTGTTGAGATGGAAGTAAAATATTGTCTTTTTGAACCTTGCGCATCATTACATAGGATAGCCTAAGGGTCTTTCATCATTGCTAGTAAGTACCTGTGCCCCTTTTTTTGGGCGTATCTAGCACTCGACTGCATGAGTTGTTTTAAAGAAATCGAATTTTTAAAATTCATTTATAAATAATTTAATCCAATTCTACAACGTTTGATTGTACGAAAATTTTTGTAGATTTGGCCAGAAATTGAGCACTTGCGTGTTTTAGACAAGCATATCTGAATTTTGAATATTAATAGTAGGTTTTTCTGCAGAAGAAGAAGTCAGCTGGGAAGAAAAAGAAACGCTCCTCATCAGATAGTTCCAGAAAAAGGTATATAGGAATTTCCTTTTAAAATAACAATTTATCTCAAGTTTGTTTTAATTTTAGTTCGCTTGAACCTTCAAAGAAAAACCGATTAGAAAAGCCGAAAAATCGCTCTAAAAAAGAGATAAAACCCGGTAAGGATGTGAAAAGATTATCCCATAAGCCAAGGAATGAATCGCCGTCGCCTGATAGACGAGATAGAAGAGCACACTCGTCTGATGATAGGAATTCAAGGAATTATCCCAAGAACTTACGGAAAAGATCCACGTCCCCCAAGTCGAAGCCCCCGAGAAGAAGCAGGTCACCTAAGAGATATCCCTCGCAAGATCTAGGTAAAAACAGACGCTATGAAAATCGTCGTTCCAGATCACCAAGGAAAAAATCTCCGCGACGTAAATCTCGATCTAGATCCGCTGAACCTAAGCAGTTACAAAACAGACGGCCGCGGTCTAGATCAGTAGACTACAGGAAAAGACGCGAAGAATCACGTTCTAAATCAAGACGTTCCAGGTCTGCCTCTATGGACAACAAACAGAAACGGGGGACACCGGATGAGAAAAAACGCAGGGAGAGAACACGCTCACGATCTCGTTCCGAGCCACGAAAACAACCGGTTAAAGACAGAAAAAAAGATGAGAGGTTTCGGTCGAAAACGCCGTTAAGGAAACGCTCTAGAACTCGAAGCCCACGCAAAAACCGAACCCCTGAATTGGACTCCAGTGTTTCCAAAGACAAGTACAAGTCTAGAACACCGGAAAAATCACGTACTCAAGAACAAGTAAAAGCAGTGAATCACAGTAAACCCAAAGTTGAGAAACAGAAAAGGGAGAAATCTCCTAAGTCGAGAAAACAACTTCCAGTGGTGCGTTTACGGGCTTCGTCTAGTGAATCAGAACCGTCTGGAAATGACCAGGAAGAGCACGAAGAACTAGTAGACGACAAAGAGTTGCGCATGTTGTATTTGCTCAAATCTGGCCTTGCGGCTAAAGCTAAAGACAGTTTGGAGAAGAAATATGCGAAGAATAATAAACCCATCGAGGTGAAAGTCAAGTCGCCTAGTCCGAAACCCGTTGAGAAAAAGGCGCAAATTGAACCGGATTTATTTGATATTAAAGTGCTGCCCTTAAAAAAGGACTCTGTAGTGGAAATGGCAGTAATGGAACCAATGGAAAGCACTGCTAAAAATAACGATACAGATATCGCCAAGAGCAACGGACGAAATGGTAGTAAATCCAGATCTAGATCCAAGAGTAATTTGTCTAAAACCCGCAAAACACGATCAAGAAGTTCGTCTAGATCAAGTTTTAGGTAAGTAGAAAATTATTTTGTTTCTTCTTGAGTTACAGTTTTTTTTTTGCAGAAGTCGCTCTTCTTCGTCGTCGTCTTCGTCAACTAATTCCACACATTCGGGCTCAGCTTCCAGATCAGTGTCTAGATCTCACAGTCGCTCCAGTTCATCGTCAAGTTCATCCTCAAGTTCTACTAGCAGTTCGCGGTCAAGATCTCCTTCTATTCCTCGTCGGCATGGTTCGCCTAGTTTTTTAGATAGAAGGCGGATTACAAGGTAATTATTGAACAAGTCCCATAGATTTTTTATTGTTGTGCACTCCGCTAATTTATTCGCCGTTTTTTTTTCTTTCGTTTCAGACACAAGTAAATTTATGGAGATGTATGATTTTTTTTATTATTATTTATAAACACATCAGAGCCTGTGCATTATATTTGAATGATTTGTAGTAGAAGTATTGTAAAGTAAGGTTTTTTTCCAATATTAAGTAGATGTACTCATAAAATAAACGATTTTGATTGTTTTTATTTTTTATTATTTCATTTCCAAAAGTAGTTTTGGTTTTTGTTTCCACCACAAAAGCACAGGTAAGTTGCATGAAGAAGTTTTGCTTTAACCAGTTCATCATCATCATTATTTCATCCTACTAACAAATCTAACGTTGTCATTTACTAAACCTAGTGCAAGAAAACGGCCTATTCCATACCACAGGCAAACACCTTCTTCACCGTCTTCGGACAGCAGCGCCAGTAGTGGCAGTCCTTGGTATTTACGACGAAGAACTCAAAGTCGTTCTGTTAGTCCTTCATCTAGATCACCATCGCCTACTCCTGTACAATCACCGAAATCACCTTAGCGCAATTTGAATCATTTTTTACTTACAACTTGTGCAATAAACAGTACTAACTAAAATTCAAAGTTTTTGCCCCCAAATTGTCTATAGTAGCTTAGAATGTTAAATTAATTTTTAATTATTCTGCAAAAAACTAACAAAATTGAGTACATAACTGTTATAAATAGAAATTATATTGTTACATAATGTAAAATTGAGGCAACTAGTTAAATAAGTAATTTATAATCTGTAGTAGCAAGCAAAGTTTATATTTTATGTGCAATTTTACATTCCGGTTTCTAGTCAAAAAAACTGATTTTTGTGCGTGATATTTTCATATTTATTTATTTATTTTATACAAATTATCCTTAAGTTATTTATGATATTTCTAGGAAAATATGTTGAATGCAGTATGGGACAATCCAGAAGTTATTTATTTATATTTATTGTATGAAGTAGATTGATCGCTAAATAAAGTGCGTAAAACAAAGTTGCGTGTATTGTTTATCAAAAATTCCTATTAGGGAAAAAACAAACAAACATAAATTACAAAATTTTATTTCATAAGTACATAATTAAAAATTTATAAATTACAAAGTACAAAATATCCACACAAAAATAATGCTGAACAAGCTCCAAACTGGTAACTTCATCTCCTTAAAACTAGTGCTCTTTACATAAATATCTGTACAAGTTTGACTAGACTCACAAAGAAAACATTTGCTATAAGTATAATTATTAATCATCCATCATCCATCGTCAATCTCAAAACACATTTTTTTTAATAAATAATACTTTTATCAGACAAAGAATCAAAAACAAAGCCTCCTTCTCTCCTCCAGAGTTGCATCGTCTCTGCAGCCTTTCCAAGATTCTTGTTCTCCACGATTCCAACCAAATGAATTCCCAACATGAAACCTTCGTTCACAATTAAACCAAAATCTGTTTAACTGGTGTTCAAGATTTAACACTAACAGCTGGCACGGATTTGGCAAATGAATCACGGGTAGAAGAACGATTCGGAGGGATTTTCTCCATAATCTATAAAGAAACCACTAGATTAGTCTTCAGGTTGTTTTAGTGGAATATAAGTGAACTTACCGATATTAGTCTATCGAAACCAAAAAGTAGTCCCTCTTCGTAGTTTCCTTGTAGCCAATTGGTTCTATGGTTAACAGTACGTCCTTCCGGTAACTTGTTGGTTTTCGCAAAGTCTATCAACCAAACTCCTACTTTGGTGTCATCGTAGATGATAAACAAACTGCTTCCGACGACTTCTCTAGTTTTGAAGAATTCAGACTGTTCAATTTTTGTCCGGATGTCGCACAGGCGATTCAATAGCCTCTGCCTGACATCTTCACGTCCCGCCAGGAACGTATCTAAAGTATTCGTTACTTCCTCGCACGATTTGACAGTCTTCAAATCAGTCACTGGAGGCGATCCACGACATTTCATCGCCTCAATCCTGAACCCCTGGCTACAAGTCGACGACTGTTGCTCGCGAAACTGCATATATCTCAACTTGGTAACCGCTTGGTTTTTATGTTCTTCCGCTGTGGGCGCTGTGGGGTCAATTGCAATCATTTTCTGGTACAAATCCGGACGGGCAGTGGTTTTCTTCACTTCGCTTTCGAGGAATGTCCGGGTGCCCATTTTGATGTCGATTACGTAGGGATCTTGGAAGCCGTGTAATAAATTTTGTAACTCGATGAATTTTTCACCTTGGTAGTCCACTTCGCGGTAGTAGCGAGGAGTGATATCGCTTAGGTTTGGATCTTGCGCGATTTCTTCGTACACAATCCGCTCGGTGTCATCGGAGCCGCCAGAGCGTTTCTTCCAAACGGTGCCGGGCCCAGCTGGTGCCAAACTGTCGGGGTGGCCGCTGAGTTGGAACCAGTTACTGCTGCGGCTTTTTAGGAGGACGTCACTGGCTGGCGCGCTCAAGTCCAAAGCGTTCTGGAACAATTAGAAAAGAGATTTAGATTTAAGAGGTTCCACAAGATCCCATTTTGACCCCAATTACAAGAGGTCGGTACAACTAGTTTGTAAATTACTACAAGCTTCTAATCTAATTTACATATTTACTTAATTAAAAGTCCAAGTCAAGGAACAAATTAAAAACTGCGTTTTAACATTCCTTATCTTAATGATCCTAATTTTTTCGTACATGAACAGCTTAATCCTAGACAGCACGCAATACAATCTCTACAATTTTGTAGAAAATCCGGTTTTTTAACAGCCATTCCAAACCGCAAATTAATAATTTAACCAAAACAAACACGTCATATTTTTTATTACAACAATTCATAATCGTTTTGGTTTCCGTATAACTATAAAAAAATATATATATAATGAGGTAGTGAATTATCCAGACAAAAAATATTTCGTTTTTTTTTCAACCCCAAAACCAGTACATAGATGGATTTCCTTAATAATTTACTTGACGTCAATTGTGCTACTTTTGCTGTTTCTCCCATTACTTATTATGCGAAAAGTGATTCTCTATTTGTGATCTGACCTCTCACGTTTGTCGTCAATAAAACCTTTTTCTTTTAATTTCAAGGCAACACAGTACGATTTTTAGTACCTGCAGTTAAATCAATTTAATTTCGTGTAGGGATGCCCACTAATGCACCCAGTGATATCCTAGTTAATTAGTTTTTTAAGCTGTGGTCAATAAATGATGATCACGTGATGCCCTGCCGCGCATTTCCCAGTCATTAATCTTTCAAGAGCAAGACTAAAGCACCGCCTACAGTCCACACGACCAACAATAACAATAACATGCATAAATAAATTGTTAACGCACACAAATATAACGAAAAAAAGTTTCAAACGACGCACAACACAATTTTTTCCACACACCAGCTTTCGCTAGTTTCAATTGGTGGTAATTAACTAGCAGCCGGGTCAGGACCTTTCTTCCAAAAATACATCAAATGTTGTGTAGTTTGCAGTAAACTTTAATCCAACGTTCTACGCCAATGACCCCTATTGATTTGGAAATTTCGTTTATTTTTGTTTGGAAAATGATAAATGGCTTGAAAAGTTAATTAGAGGGTACTGAGAGCCGCTCAGAAGGTAAACGAGAATTTTGTTTGGTTCCTATGAGTTCGGGTCGAAGATCTTGTGATTTGAAGTGTTAACAGTTTCCTGATTTCGGAGACAAAAGTCAGTCATAAATTAAGTGAAAAGGAAATTAATAAATGTGTCAGGCTACACGAAAAATATCCGCAAAGTTTAATATCGAAAGTTTCAATAAAATTGTATGATGAATTTTTATTTTTTTCGAAAGACCATAAATCAAGTGTTATTTAACTTTTTCGCAAAATATTCTTTTTCTCACTTTCAACTTACAATGGCCAGAAATTTCAGCAAGGACATATCGTCATCATCCTTGGAGTTAATCGCCAACTTGGACCCATTAATAGCATTTTTGGAATCAGCCGCCTTGAGCCCCGCCGATTTTCGCCACCTTTTAAAAGCACTGTGGGGCGATGGGGACCGCACTGGTTTCGTACGCGTGCTCTTCCAAATATCAGCCACATCGATATCCTTATCGCTAGACTGCAACAAGAAAAAAACACAAATTACTCAAAATTCATGCGAGTAAAGACCAACAACTAATAAAAATTTTTATTTTATAATTCCACGCGGGGTTTTCACATATTTTATTCTAGTGCGACATCGACCTCTAGCTTTTTTCCAATTACAGATTGCGCTTCCTAATACGAGCGGAAAAACGTCAATAGAACTGTGTTCCGGATGCACATAATTATAATTTGCAGCTTTTTCTTGCTTCTAACATTTGTATTTGGTAGCGAAATGACACAATCAGCACGTAATCACGTCAGTTCCAACCTAGTTCGATAAATTAATTAATGAAACACGTTTTTATCACATAATTATATGTGTGAGTGTTTGAGATAAACGCCAAGGATTTATTAGTGGGAAGAGCGAGGAATTTTCCTACGTTTCGAAAAGTGAGAGCCAAAATTTTGGAAAAGTACCAACAGTAAAGTTAACAGGAGTTTGTCCAGGCCTAGTTATTAGAAATTTTTAAAATACCAGTCTAAATTTTGTAAAAGTGCCTAGATACAGTAAATAAAAAAAAAAGTAAACTGAAGCGATTTTCCAGGTCCTAGTGATTTGAAAGGCCGATTTAGTTACTAAAAATCGGATTTATCCAAATTGTTGAGGTTAGAACTCAAAATCTACGAAATTTTGAAAATATCAGCTTTAGAACCAATGATCAGATTATCCCAAAATTTAGGTTACTAAAAAATTTAAAAAATCGTATTAATTTCTATAATAGATTCATGGATTGTTTTCCACTCCAAAATTGCGACCTAACATTTCAGCAGTACTAATTTAGGAACCACTGGCTTGATTTTAGATATTCGCAGCTTACACCAAGTGATTTTTTTCTTTAAACGAATGTTTTCTTTTGTTATTACAGAAACATTACAAATAATCTTCAATAAAAATTAAATTAAACCCTGAAACCTGAAAATTAAGCAAACAACAGAGTGTTCTAACGCCAGCAATCAAGACCTTGCGTGCCAGATACATAATATTATGTTTATGCCCATTAATTATCTCATAATATCTCAGTGAGTGCACTTAACATTATTTATATATTCAATTTATTAGCAAGTATTCACATTGATATTTGGTGTTAAACAAAAGTCCAAACAAATAAAGTTAGATTTTAGGACGTACGTCAGAAAAATTGTTTTCATTCACTTCAGTAGTTCCGTAAATTTCCTTTACGTTACCCAAGTAATTAGTACCGCAAATAAAAAAGTCCACCTACCGAAAACACTCCACATTTAAAGCAGGTACTAAATTCGGAGATAAATCCAGAGTAAGTGTCCCTGCCTTTGGAGGCAACCAAATTTACAACAGCCGGGACCATCGCAACGTGATTTACGCACATGGTACACTTGAACACCAAAACACAAATTCCAAAAGAAAATCACCACACAACACTATTAGGTACTAATAAAAAGGCGCTGAGAATAAAATTGTTATTGTTATTTTTGGACACGTTTTTACCATGACAGTAGCATTCAACAAACTGATTTCTCCGGTGCTGAAGTCGACATAGATATTGGATTGGAAGCAGTGTACGTACGTCAGTTTACCACTTCCACAACACAGAGGAACTGTTATGTGAGGCAAACGTTCGCTCGTCGGTTCTCTGGGCAAAAATATAGTACCCTTTTGTATTGGATTTATTGGATTTTGGGAGGTCCCTTTTGTATGCAAAGTTTGTTTAGTTGTGATGGTTTTTATGGGCTTGTATGATGTGGTGATTAAGTTGTGGGTGGGTGGGCTCTTGGGGCCCCAGGAGTTCAGTAGGAGGAAATTTGTGATAGTTAGGTATACGTCGGAAAACTCGATTTTTTTCGGATGAATATGTAAAATTTTAGGAGAATATTATCAATAAAATAGATTTTTTCAGGATATATGTTCGAAAATTAAGGACTAGAACTAGATTATAATGGAATTTCCAAGAAATTGTTGATACTTTGGACTTTAACCATTAGTTTTCTTAGAAATTGAATGATTTGTCATAATTCGCAAGAAAAAGAAATTTTATAGATATAGATTATGAATTTTCTATTTTTAAAACATTATTCAATAAATGTCGAAAATTTCACGTTTTCTCTTTAAAAATATGAAGCCTATAATTATGTACAGTTGGACTCTTTTAACTTGTCCGTTTCGTCATCGTTTTAATTTTTTTCATCGGAAACATAATTTTTTGTTATTTTTAACTAGGCACCCTACAAATTTAAAAATTTGCTAATATTGCATATAAACTGATCTAACCTTAAAATACTTTGAAAAAAATCGAGGTTAGACCAGTTTGAACATCACACATTTCGAATTGATGGATATTTTTTAGAAAATTAGCCAGCATTAGAAAAATACAAATTTTTCTAGAATTTGATTCTTAGCTTAAACCTATGACGTTTAAACTGATTAATCTCAAAGTCTGTCAACAAAATTTGAAATTAGTCCAATTTAAACATCGTAATAGAAAAATTTGAAAATTAGCTAATTTTAACTAAGAAAATACAATTTTATTCCATTTTAAATTCACACATAGAATTTCACGGATTATGTAAAATGCACAACTTGCAGTAGAATTAATCTTGCAATACTAATCTAAAGGAATGTCACCCAAACCGCCCATAGGCATTCACAATAATTATAATACAGTCATTTTGCAGGAATGGCAAGTACAAATGTGTACACTCCCCAAATTCCTGCTCACATGATGATTGACATGTCCACAAAACAGTAATCTACACAGGAAATATTGCTGCAAGTAATAAACAGGAACAGAATATTTCATTAGAAAATTTGGTAAAAAGAAATTCTTCCGCTGAGTGAAGTTTTAATCTACAAGCCAAGTTAATGAGGGTAAATTATAAAAGTGATTTTGTGGGGCGTTGATTAAATTTAATAGATTTTCCAAAGAAATATCCTCGATTATTGATTGAAGAAAGACTGACATTTACGCGAATTCTGGATAAAACTGAATAATTTATAGCTTTTCTTCTAAATAATAAACTGTTTTCTTTAACAGCCTTGGTTTAGTTAGCGTAACGCGAATTGGGTTATAAATATTTAAAAGCAGGCGTTAATTGGTGGTAGACACCTCCAATAACATAAATAAACAAAATCGAAAATATTTTGGTCCGATTTTAAAAGCTCCTTCTTTTGGCCCAAATGATTGACGTTGAGTGTTCTAGATTTTCTGCGTCTAACTCACAAATATCGCATCTTAAATGTTATTTAGATGATTTTTAAAGATAACATCCATTTGTTTTATTTACAGTATCGCCACAGTTGTACTTAGTTTACATGTAATTTCTAAATTTGACGTCAAACGAGAAATTTGTATGCAAATCGTACGTAATTACGTTTATACACACATTTTTCCATGCATCACGATCATCACGAAAGCCTCGTGGAAATTTTGATTAACAAAAATGGCAATTTCTGTACGATTAACCAAAACATTCTAGGGAGATGTTTATACAGAAAAAAACATTCCAACGACAACAACGTTGTAAAATTCGTAAAATATGGTGATTCTCGTGACACATATGGGTAATTTAGTTTGTTTTTCTTTGCTTGTAATGGTTACCTATAAGCCATTACATTGTTTAAGTAGCACGATTACAACTCAGCATATTTTTGTCTTGGAATTAGAAACGGAGAGGAAGGATGACTGTTTGAAATTTGTGCTCAAATTTGGCACAGAAACTGGAACGCCTACAATAAGTAGAAATTAGAAAAAAAATTAAAAATTCTTGGAAATTCTATCCAAATGTTAAGGTTTTTAAAGATTTCAAAGAATTTTCGAGCTAGTAAGGTTATGTTAGAATCCAAATTTTAGAGACAAGCCAGATCGAATTCCGGCACGTTTTTAATAGAATTCACTATTTTTAATTTAAAAAACCAAAACTTCGGACTAACCTAACCAATTTCTAGAAAATATGATTTCTGGAAAAATTGAAAATAAAACATATTGTAGGTATCTAGTTTTGGAATTCACTGCTATTTTATTATATTATCAACTACATTTTATACTCTTCTATATAGCATTCCATTATCGCACTGAGTGAAATAATGTAGATACTTATCTAACTCAAAGTATTTTGAAAACTGAAAAATTACCTTGATTACTCGCTCCTGTAAACTTTATTTATTTTTTAAACACATATCAAGATGACTCAGTTTCCCCCCATAAACAATTCTTCCTCTTCCTAGTATTCCAAATAAACTATCTATCACTCGAAACTAATTTCGGTCCAATAACCCATTAACAAAATTTTTCTATGACGGTAATGGTAATTCCAACTAATGAACTGTATCCTATCTAATATTGCAATGAAAAATTTCTCTAGTGTCGCCAAGGAATTTTACCTTAATCATCAATTGAGCAACAATTAAACAAACTAGGTTTTTGGCGCCCCCCGATATTTACTGTCAAATATTTGATTTAAATCTGTTTTATTTGTCGGTGCCATTCAATTACCACCACAAATTAGTATTTGTTTTTCTTGTATTTTTTTATAGTGTCGTTCAAAACATAATTACATAATAAAAACAGCTTAGTGTGTTTACACATAAATAACGCTAAGGGGACAAATTTTGTTATTGCTAGAAAAGCCATAAAAATTCCAAGAAAGCGATAATTGAACACTGTTTTACAATTATTGTGTTTTTAAAAGTTGTTTTGCAAAAAAAACTGAAATAATTAGGAAAAAACCTGGAACTAAAAAAATAAAAAATCTAAGGCACAAAATTTAAAATAATCGACTCATAAACTTAATCAAGATACCGAATATTAAAATCAGGGGTGGCACAGAAGTCACACTGCTAGAATTTTTCTAACGGCGCCAAATTCAAAAAATGGAAATCGAACCATCCATTCACATGACTCCATGTTTTCTAGGAACTCGAAATATTTCTCCACGAACAGCTAACCTAAACACATCAACTGACGCATATTAGTAATCGAATTGAAAGTGTTTGTATACTATACACCATCATCAGAGAAATGATTCATAAACGTCACTTAAACTACCATAAATTTTATTATTAAATATTTGTGAGAAACTTCCGGGATTCCACTAAGCCACAACCGTCATCGTACTCACGTTAGGTTAGACAGAATTATTCTGAAAAAATAGTGTATCGAATCATAATTGATAATAACCATCATATTGGTGATTATTTTATACCATAACTGGTTTTCGGTACGATTATTATGACTATAGTAAAATAGTAATAAATCAATTTAGTTTGTTGACGGAATGGCAATTTACCGACTAATTAGATCGATTTTATTATATCAGTGTATTGGAATTATAATAACTGCAACGTAGTAGGGAAACTGCACGCGATTTAATTGAGCAATTTAGAAATTTATGCACGTTTTTCTAACGTATAAGGATGTAAATGCGGATTTTTCTTTATGGGAACTTTCCAGAAAAATTATGTTCCTAGAAAAATCAAAAGGGCGTGGTTTATGACCAAAGTTAAAGAAACAAAATTAGTTCTGAGGACGTAAAATTTGTTTAAAACAGAAACATTAATACTTTATTCTCAAACTTTCCCCTTTTGTTCCAACAACACAAATAATTATTTCCACAATGAAAACACTCAATTATCTTTTTATGTTTATGTTAAAATGTCTGTACTGATATTACCATTGACGTTGATGTTGTATTACAAACCGAAACCTATTGTTTTTTTGCCTGCTTTCCTTTCATAATTATTTTGTAATTAGTTTATAAATAAACTAAATTTTATCAGAAATTTCGCGTGAGCTTGATTTAATCCCGAAGAATTTTAGCTACACCTGACGTAAAAGATTTTAGTCCTACGTAGGGGAACGAATAGCAAGGTAATAAACTTGCCCTGGTACTGGTAGAGCGTCATTTGGATTTGGGACATACGTCAACGCAACTGCATTAAAAAATCCTGGTGCAGTAAACAGAAATATGTATATTGATTCCTAATAGATTTGATGACGAACTTGTAGAAATTTTTTTGGGATGTCTTATATTTTTATTTTATATTAGACAAATCAGATAGGTAAATCAAGGTTTATTTTCCAACAAACTTATTTACAGTTTTATCACCACAACAAACTGATATTTTGCGATTTTAAACAGAGGGAATGTCATAGATGACGTCAAACAATTAGGTAGGCATTTCGTTTTGTATATAAATATATATCGTTGGCCTCGTGTTTGACCCTCGCCTCCAAACCACCTTATTATTATAGCCCATCATCACATTTTCTTTTCCAATAAATAAGAATTATGCAACAACAGATCTTCAGTGACCCACAATTTGCTTTTGTCTACCAATAATAATGGGATGATGGATGAGGTAAAGTTGTACCAGATTTCGTTGACCTTGCAAGTGGGACCGGACGCGGAACCACCGAAACCCAGATATGCGATGATAGTACTAGATGAGATCCGGTACTGCTCCAAAAATATTAAATTCCCAAATACATACAATTTTATTGAAAAAATTTTCCTGCTCTTGTTATTCTTATCATTAATAAACGTGCACTAACAAGATAATTACTGGGCTAAAGTATACCAATTAGTTTGATTGGACCTTGATTGAACTTAATTTCATTTCGTGCAATTACCAGTTTCAATTTCTTTGATATCATTAAACTGCATAAATTAGTTTCGCATTACAGAAAACATGTTCGTTAAATTTGATCTAATGCAGTACCATGAATGACAACTAAGTAATTCGATCTTGAAAACTAGAGTTAGGTTTCAGTAGGAGTGGTACTATAAATTAAAAAATATGTTTTATACGTACTTATAAAAGTGGATTATTAGGAAATTTGGTCAGAAATTAAGAATACAGTTAAGTACCATTAATTCAAAAAAGGAATATTTAATATAGTTTAAATAAAGTACCAACTAGTACCAAGGATGTTAAATATGATCCTAAATCCTTCATGCCTAATAGTACGAGTTTTCTTTGAAATTGGTACATACCATAAATCAATAAAAACTCTATTTTTAGCAAATTTAGTACCTATAAAAATAGTACCAATATCAACCATCTTTAACTTATCTTTTGCATTATTGCTGACGAAATTTTAACCATGAACTTATTGGATCTGGATAAAAAAATGTCTGCATTATTTATTAGGTTTGATCAAAAGTGGTACTACATGTAGATTGTAAAAAATCTAAAAATTGTGATGTACCTATTGATAAAAAGTTGATTCTTATAATAACAAATTTTGTCTAGCAATAAGAGAACTTATTACTTAATTTGAATTTTCTTTTATGAAGCTCGGTAGTACCGCAATATTATGAATTATGTTAAACTATTTTAGTTACTCGATCAATTCAAATATTTCAGAGGTTTTCTAAACGAAAAAACAATATTCTCGCCAAATCAAATAAAAACAAAAGTACCCAGTAGTACTGGCTTAAAATTCTGCATTTTTACACCCACTTTTACTGACGTTATCACGAGTGCTCCACCAATAATTACATTTTTACCGCAAACCGCAAAAAATCCGATTAATTCATACCAAAACCAGTTTTTTTTTGTTGTCATCCGACAAAAAAAAATTCTTCACAATTTTTGGGATCATTGCACAACAGTGGAAATAAAAAAGATTTATTATATTATTAAAATGGCTTAGCAACACTAGAAATACTACATTTCATTTGCGTCAGTTTAATTATCATTTTTTCTGCTACAACAACATTTTATAAATATTATATTATTATGAAAATAAAACTGTTTTTCTTTAGTTTTGTTGAAAACTTTTGTGGTACAATTATTAATAAAATAGAATTTGTTGCGAATATGGTACTGTAACCTCGGAAGTGTTATAAATCTTTTACATTATTATTATACGTATAAGCACAATTTTTTTTTGCATAAATGTTACTGTTCCGTGAATTGTGTAGAAAACAAAATGTTAATTTTAAACAACATAATTACTGTTGATGTGATTGTTCAGGAAACTAAAGAAGATTTGGTAATAAAAAATCCAGCTGATACTGACCTATAGTGCTTTTTTATTTGTACATTTCGTATAATACGATAAAAAAATCTCCCAATTCTATTTTTCCTTTCCCTAATGCAAAACAGCTACATTATGTAATTTTTTGCTTTGATTACTTCAGTTATCAGTTTAACAGAACGCAAAAACCACAAAAAATTAAGGTCATCCAATTTCATCTGTTCGTTAAATTACTGAGTGTTTGATTACACATAATTAAATCATACACATTAATCTCTTTTACAAACAAATGTTTTATCATTATGGCGCTTAGTTATAGATGGGGAAAGCAAACAGAAAAGGACGGCGATCGATGGATTCATTATTTCATACATAAACACAAAAAACAATAAAGATAACTTTTATTTTTGGAGGAATATTTCGCTTTATCTTCGTGCAGTTTTTAGAATGGGCCACTGGCCAAAGTACAATATTTCGGTTCATGGTTGAGTTGAAATGCACCAAAACAACAACATGCTAATTTCGACACAAGTACAGAGGTACTTGGTTGAGAAGAGTTGATATGGTACCGAAATATTTAAACAAAATTAAATTGTGACCAGTTAATTTCGGTTCATCAGACTACAAAACTTTGTTAGTGCTATAAGTGAGTACTCACTCACACTACTTACGACTAGTTTGTACCATTAATTGGCCAAGGACAACTCTAAAATGTATCGCTAGGTCCTTTTGCAAAAATTGGATTCTTGTAATAAATATTGTGTGACGTGCAGTAAAAATTCAAATAGTCAAAATCAGACACAATTTTTGGGTTTTATAGACTCTTAAAGTGTGCAACTCTAAAATTTGGCTAATGTTGCCTTCCAAAATTAATAAAAAATGGAAACTTTACTCAGTTTCATGGGGGATTGATTTTTTCAGGAAAATATAATTGAACTATATTAAAACTGTAAAAGAAACTGTAACTCAATGCTAGAGTTTCACTGAACAATCAAAATTAGTCGAAATAAAAAAAAAGCAAAAATCCGAAAATTTGTTAATTGATTAAAAAACCGTTAGGTTATAGAAAAATTCGAATAGTATCCAAACCTGACTCGTTGTGTCTATTTTATAAACCGACAAAGTGACAAACTCAAAATTTGGCTAAAGATTCCTCAAGAACTTCATAAAAAAATTAAAATTCATCCAAACTCACACAAAATTGATGTTTTCAGTAAAGAAAAAGTTTAACAAACATAATATTAATGAAACAGCATGAAAATATACACGGAGTTTAAGTTTACTCCACTACCAATAAGACAACTCTAAAATTTGGAACATTTGGTTAAAAAATTCATAAAAAATCTAAAAATTATCTGAATTAAATACAGATTTATTTAATTGATAAAAAAGGCATTAGACTACAGAAAAATGTGTGTATCATCCAATTCTAACACCTGTAAAATTTATAAACAGCCAAACTCTAATTTTCCAAAATCTATTACGATAGAAAAACTCTACTAGTAGGCTGTTTATTTATTATCACAACTATTCTTAGACCACCAACTCGCCCATCCTAAACAAACTTCTTTATGGCAGTTATAATTTTAGACGTAATTGTTTATAGAAATGCTATTACAAAATACAATTACGTTTATTTTTGGCATTCGTCGACGCACAACTCCAGTCGACCGTCTGTGTGTGGTACTTGTAAAAGTAATAAAAACACGTCCACTTGGAATTCCAAATCACCAATTTGAATAAGGAACTTTTACCATCCCTGTTATACCTTGTTTGTAAATATTCAGCAATTTAATTAAAATTGAAATGTTTTTAGTTTGACGTCACAGCGACACGAAATTGTCCGTAATTTATGCGACAACTAAATAAAAAAACTGAATAATTACACAACTAAAGCTTGTACACATCTACACGCCAGGTTGTAGAAATAAATATTTAGGAACATCAAAACTAAAAATAAAATAAATCGATTTATTATGCGGTGGATTAATTAATTATATTATATTGCGAATTTTATTACTTTGTTTCTGTTCTATTAATAATCATATTTTATTGCTTTTGCATAAAATCTAATAGAGGAACATGGAAAAAAATTATACATAATTGATTTGACTAGGTTATATTATGTGTTGTTTATGGGGTATGGTATGTTCCATAAAATTCACAAGATGCCCCACTTAAAAAGAACTGAAAAAACTATAATTTATTATAATATCAAACGGTACATTTAAAAACCAAAAAGTGGGCATAGGCAAATACGAGGAGTGATCACAAAAACTATAACAAATAAAGCACTTTTATTTATTTGCCGGAAAATTATATGATTGGCTCGTTTCCCATCTAACTGGTTAAATAGCCAATCAAATTAATGTATTTCAAACTTCCCGCAAAATATTTTAGTACCAATTCTCTCTACTAAACAACGAACTTCATAACTGCTTTGTAAATTTGTAAATTTTTTTTAAACATCTAGGCGCTTGGAACAAGTTGCAGAAAATACGAGGAGCATTCAGAAAGGACATTCTCTACCAAAAATTGGCAAAAAATAATTATTTCGTTTTGTGCATAAAAATACCTGGAAGGTTTTGTATTTATTATAAATATCTCCTAAATTTTTGAACGATTTATTTCTACACATAATAACGCAATACATGTGGAAATTCCTAACTGCACTCGAATAAAAACCATCCACAATTGCACTATAAATCACGTGACCACCACTTGGTTTCTCACGTAACTTCAAGAGAAATTTTCCCAACAGAAAAATATTTTCTAATACCGTAATCAGGCTCGCCAAGGTAGACATGAAGTCTAGCTGTACAACGAACATCTTTCTATCCAACTCTCTATTTGCTATTGGTTTTTTATTAATATTTCATACATGGTTTGTCCTTAGAGGAATTCCTTGATTGGTACTTGGTGATTCTTATCTTGTTTTCCTATGAATTATTTAATAATTTAGCGCTTTTGTTCGCATGGGGTTTTATTGACTTGTCCACATGGTATGGGCGTTTTGACATTGCATTTAGAAAAATAGTGCATTGTGGATATGTTTTATTAATGTGCACAGGTGTTCAAACTGCTGTTGGAATCTATGGAAGAAATCTGGGAAATATGACGATTGATTTCGATGGCGCTTTCGCTTTTGTACATTTATTTCACTACCTCCAGTTAATAATCTAATAAACAAGACGTAAATTCATGTAAACAATTAACTGTTTAATTATGAAACAATTAGTTAGTAATTAAAGGTACGACGGGGCGTACCAGTAGCAGAAAACATTTAATAAACTATTTAAATTGCCATAATCACTCGATTTTATTAAGTAATTAAATAAATAGTGGTTTCCCACATTTGATATATGATCACATTTATGTTACTTTGTTGCAAGAAAAGTGTGGACAAACTTTCGGACATGTTCTAAGTCAAATCGATAGAATTTTCGTTGTTAAAATAATAAAAATAGAAATTTGGTTCTTTAAAAATAAAGGTAAGACTTTTTCGAAAAATACTTAAAAAATTTGGTTTTTTACAAAAATTGCTTATTTTGGCAAGAGAAATTATTGTTTAAAGTTTAGGGAGCAAATCGACACACTTAAGTCTGAGAAGAAACAAATTTGATTAAAATCATCCCAACGAGTTCTTGATTTTTCAAAAACAGCCTACTTGATTATCTTATATACCAACAGAATCGATTTTCAGTTTTCCTACTTGTAGTACTACGCAGATTCTATTCCAATCAAGCCATTCCGAACCATTCCTCGTTTTAGTACCTACTTCCTATTTCGCATATAAATTCTAAGCTTGTTGAGATTGATAAATGAAACATCAATTGCATAATAATCGGGCTACTCATCAAGTCCATCACTGTTGTTATTTTATAAATCGTGGAATTATTTCTTAAGCATCCTAATATCGCAAATGAACTGTTTGGTTATCATTGCATTGGAAAAACAATATTAATTTATTAATAAATTTTTTCTCAATAATTATACATAAAATGATAGAAAATAATCAAGTTTGACGTAGTTGTTTCTATATTTAAACTTAAAACAGAACTAAACAGTTTTTTTTCGCTTGGATCAGTAGTAATAATAATAACAACAACCACTTATACTATCAATTTTATGCGTCTTTACTTCAATTTATTTAGAAATCCAAACTACTACTATACCTGATGATTTACTCCACTTATCAAAAATTCTACCCTCAATTTCATATCCCGTAAGATAACATTACAGATAAATCTTACACAAAACCAACACTCGTGTGGTCGGATTGACGTCAAACTTTTTTTTAATCACCATTCAACCAGCGATTATGGGTGGGTGTTTGAAGGTGTGGGTCACTCACACATAGACATGGAAAATAATTTGCTATTTACAAGGCACCACACACAATGAAAATTGCTTTAGTCGCGGTTTATCTTAGGATTTTATCGATTTTGCAATCGTTAAAAAAATTTACAAGGTAGTACGAGAAATAAAAGATTTATAAGCTAAAATGGGAAAATTGATTAGTGCATAGTTCCAAAAGAGGTTTTCTCAAAAATTCTGTTCAAAACTTTAAATAAATTTGGCAATGAATTTAAGGAAAAATAAATTGGACACAATTTCATATAAAATCAAGAAAAGGCTATAAATTTAATAAAAATACAAGCAAAAATTTTATTTCTTTGAAATTTTTCCAAAAATCAAAGCTTTACAAAAGTCTCACTCACCAAATTTTCTATTTTTGTTTAAATGGCCACAGTTTTAGTACCACTTATCATATTTTGGTCAAATTTACATTTTTGTGTAGCTAAGTTGCATTTAATTTTATGACAATTAAGTTCAATCAGTTTCTTTTCTATAAAAATATTGTGATTAAATTTTTGAGAGACATCTGCTCATAATCTGATAGTTAGAGTCATCAGGTCATCACTAGTTAGAATTTTGTAAAATTTTATAGTTTATCAAAAAAGTAAAAGCCTAGAAGACCACTTAATATATTAAATTTTTTGCTTAATTACAAACAGTTTTACTATTGGAAAAATACAAACGAAGCGAAAGTGTCTCCAGAGGTTCCAAAACTACGAGATTTAAGAACACTGAGGTTAAAAACCTCACATTTGTTGATATCCTGATCATAAATATAAAAGTATAACCTAACAATAAGATGACAATTTATTCATCAGGTGGACATCGAAATTTATAAAATTTTTGACTATTGACCAATTTCTACGTTTAATGTCTTCTTAAATTAAAAGTATTGACTATTTTTATCTTACTAGATATAGAAAAATTCCCTACAGTGGTTCTAAAATAAAAACAGTGAGGTTTACAAAAGAAATATTATATAAAGGGTAAAAGTGATCGGATTTTGCTCAAAATTTTAATGTTCTATAACGAAATTTAACTCGTTATCCTAATTTTTTTCAAATTTTAAAATTATCGTGTATAATCTGTTTAGAAGATCGAATTTATGTAAAAAAGAGCGCAAAAGTTTTTTATTCGCGTTTTTATTACAAATTTAGCAGATTAAATTTTTCTACCACATCTAAAATGCAAGAAAGTGTCTTTATTTTAAGTATCACTTTCCACCCTAAAGAGGTAAGTAACTATTTTACACCCTTTTATAACGCAGCTTTGCTATAATAAAATTTGAAACTAAATATAGATTTTTTATTATTTTCTGTTAAAACCAAGTCAAATTTAACTTTTAAAAACTGTGACCATCGCAGATTTCATATACATGATTTCAAAACGAGAAACGATTAGGTTAATTAGCCTGAAAAATTGTTAATTACGGTGATTGTGCTATTTTGAAAAAAATATATTTAAAATTGTTATTTCACAAAAATTCCTCGGAAATTTAATAAGCGATTTTACATAACAACACTTTATAACAGTTTTCAAAGTATTTTAGGCGCATCAGGTAACAAGAATTATATTATTATAAAAATTTACATAAGTCAAAACAGCTAAAAAATCTAGTTTGCCCCCAAACAATTCTAAAATTTTCCATATTTTCTACAAAAAAATTCCGCGTGTTCCACAACATTCTTCACGTTACAAACAAACAAATATTTAGCAATTTTCAAACGAAACACGATGCGGGTGCTAGTTTTTCAAATATAACCGAACCATTGACGTCAAACCCAACGCTACAAAATTTATTCCATCGACTTTTTTCTCGTATAATTAACACAAATATAGTTTTTTTCCCCAATTAATTCTTCGGCTTACCTCACAACACATCTTCCGGAGTTCGTTCATTTTCCCACAGAACTTCATCGCCGCAATTTTATTGTCCACTAGTTCATAAAGCACAACACGACCAGCTACAGAAACTGTATAAATCTTGGACAAACCTGCGGCGGCACTTGAACATCACCACATCAAGATAATTTGATAATTATCAACAACAACCTTCCGGTTGATTCAACATAACTTAATCCAAACAAGATTATGTAAAATGTACACAAACACCACCATCTGCCCATGCAGCGACGGATTATTTGAAAAATAGAAAGTATATTTGTTGTTTTAGCAAAAACAAGGTATGAAATGAAAACGTGAGCCACTGACTTCCATTGACGTCAATGCAAAGCTTTCGGTCTGTTGATAGGGCGGGACAAACGATAAAAAATTACATAAAAATATCCACTGGTATTTAATACCATATGCACTAATCGTGTAGATTGTACAAAAACTAACACCTGCTGCCGCTTCTGCAGGAAACGAGATTTATTTCTACACTGTACTGTATTAAGTTTTAATTATATTGTTAATGAATTGTGGGTGAATGCGTAACAATAATAATGGATAAGTATCATTGTATTGGTTGTGGTAGTGGTAACCTATCGATATTAATTTATCTAGCTAAAAATAGATTGGCCAGGTGCGTCACAATCACAATCAAAGTATAATCAAAATGGATGCTTAAAAATCATCAAATCAATGAAATTAGGGTCAATCGAATCAACTGCACAAATAATAATGCTAAACTATTCCAATTTATTTTTAGGATTACTTACAATGTCATTTGGAAAAAATAATGCAGATAGATTTCAATAAATAATGTGGGGGACAATTTTTTATCTACGCAAAGAATTTACTAAATAATTGTTGTCATTTTTTAAAGGGAGAACTGAAAATTGTGTTAAATTTTGGAGTTTTCGTTGGAATGGTTTCAAAACTGATTGACTAAAATAATTGGCCAATTTCAAAAAAATTGCTATGAAGTTTGGGAAGTTAAAAAAAATGTTTGTTTTTGTATTTTTTCTTAAATAAAAGCACCATTTATTTATTGAAAAACTAGAATTTGGTGAATTTGTGTTGAGTTACTTACTAGTTACATTTTATCAAATTTGTATTTTTCGACTCGCTAAATTTTTTCTAGAATTTCTTCATTTACCCGTAAATAGATTTTTTAATTTCGTTCGAATTTGTGAGAAACTTAAGTGCCAAATTTTGGACACCACTCATATTACTAAAAATTTTACTCTTTTTACGGTTTTTATTTATTTATCGCATTATACAGGGCGTGAACGATTAGTTACCCAAAAATAAAATTTGTCCAAGTTTCACTTTGTCTTCAGTAAGCTTACATCCAAAATTAAAGTTCAATTTTAAAAACTGATGACGTAGGTAAGTACATCTGCTTGAATTAACACCGCAACAGATGGCGCCAGTGTACATTTCATATTTTAGTGGAAATAAACAATTATTAAGCCACACGATGAATAATGTTAATTATAAAAGTGTGTTGATAAATTTCAAAATAATTTGTACATATTTTATTTTGTGGATAAATTTAGATAAGTTGCTACTATACAAGCGCCATCTGTTGAGTCTTGGTGTAAATCCAGTAAACTTTTCTACGTCCACTTTATTATATTACTTAATTATGGAATAAATACTGATTAAAAAAAAAGTTTATCATAAAATTGTTATTAATAAATTGTCCTCAAAATATTAATCTACTTTTTGACGTCCCTAAATTACCTTCCCTATTGTTTTTATTTACCACATGTTGTTTTCCAATCAACAAAATCAATGAATATTCACATCAGAGGCAAAACGTATGACTAACCCATTATCATTATAAACAATTCGAAATAAACCACATTTTGTATCCTAATGAATATGCACTATATAATGATTCATTTCGCATTATTTTTGTGCGTTTTTACATGATATTGTATAAATTGTTTTACTATAGCTATATCAAAGAATAAAAACACTGTAAGCGAACATTGACTGCATTGACGTCAATCATATTCATGTGTGACTGTACTTAAACTAGAAACATAACCGCAAGAAATTGTGTCCATTGTGCAACTGAACTGACTCAGTTCTTGGTATAGAAAAGTAAGGGATTTTCCGAGTGTGTGAGGGTTTTTCCACCCTTGATGAAAAACCGTTAGATTTCTATGAAAGAAGATCATTAGCTTAGCTTAATTATATCTTAATTTGGTAATTGGTTAAGAATCCCGGTTTTCATGCGGCGAAAATACCGTTTACGTTTATTTGGGTGTTTATGCATTAATCTAGGATTGCGAAAGTGTTTTTTTTGGAATGTTACGTCGGTAGTTTCGTAATTGTTTTTGATGAACGTGTGAGATTTAAAAAAAAATTGGGAAAATTGTTTCAAATTCATAAAAACGTTTCTAGATAAGCCAAGCCAAGCGAAAAACTAAGAAATCTGGAAAAGTTTCGTTAGAAATTAAAGGAACCTTAAATTATTCGGTTTTTAATCTGAAAATTTTGTAACATAAATCAGAAATGCGTAGTTGAAATTTAAGATTACGTTTAGATGAGCTTATAAGATTAATAACACAAATTATTTTAATAAAGTTTTTTTTAAAAAAAAATTGACGACAAATTTCAATTTATAAAAAAAATCTGTTGGTCTTTGTACAAAATTAAAAAAAAAAACACCAACAAATTACTTGCTTCCAAATAGAACAAATTCCTTTTTAAAATCCATATAATTTATAAAATAATCTGAATGAAATATTTTAGCCTGCGATATTTCAACTTCTATAAACCGTAAATTTGTTGAAATAACAAAAAAAAACTTGAAAAATGTATTTTCCCATAATCACAACAATAATAATCAACACGTCGTATTTTAGTTTGTTTTTCCAACTTCTGCTACTAGATTTATTGTTTCTTATGATATTACACAGTGATTAATGAACTTTATTACAAAAATATTTACATAAAAACTATTTTCAGGTAGAAGTAATTTGGACAAAATTGTATACACTGAATTTATATTTATGAACAAAGATTAAACAGACAGTAGAAATTCCAGTGCAAAAGTTTGCTACAAATCAGTATTCAAAATAGCAGAAAAATTGTACAAATTTTGCTATAGCATAATTCTAGTAGGAAACAAAAAAGTGTAAATTTATTGAAGGTTTATTTGAAAAAAATTGCTGTACCATGTTAATTCTTCATTTCTGGGTCATTCTGTATAAAAAATAGTTATAAAATACGCAAAAGTACAAATATTTAATAGACAAAAAGTCAAAATTATTAAAAGCTTAAAAAATTCAATTTTTTCTAGTTTTAGCTGCATTAACTTAGTAAATTAATTTATGAACATTTTGAAATATTTTTAAATTAAATGTACAAATTTGCACCTAATCTAATTTAAAGTATTTCAAAATTTTCCTAAACTAATTTACTAATTGTAAGTTAAACTACAAAAAATGTAAATATTATTTTCGTAATATTCTTCCAAAAAAAAACTTACAGAATGCTGAATCAAAATTTTGTAGTTTCGATCTAGTTTTAATAAAACTGTTTGATTTCTAGTCAAATTAAATTAAAAACTAATTAGTTTCGAAATTACATTCAACCTGACAAAACTAAATAAACACCTCATTAAAAACCGCTTAAATTTACGTAATTATTATTGTACATTTTTCTGAAATTATTTATTTAACTGGTTTAGCACCAATTAAACCGTTAATTTTCTAAGGTCAGCCAAAATTCCAAAAAAATGTTTTTGCTACAATCTCGCACCGTAATTTAAGTTTGTTATTCTTGAATCTAGCAAAATAATCGTCTAATGATGGATATTCCAGTCATTAATTACGTTTATTATAGAAATATTTACCTAGATATTTCAGGTAGGTAATTTGGACAAAGCTACCTACCCAGTTGGTTTTGTTAAAATATAAATAATATTTTCGATTCGTAAGCTCAAAAATATTTAATTCGTAGGTAAAGTTCATATTTAAAAGTTCACACAACCCACGCCTCCTGTAACATCCTTAAGCAAAAATTTTCGGCAATTAAAGCATCATCATAACAATATTCTTTGATTAAATTATGTACATCATCTACCGTATAATCAACCAACAACAATCCAAGACAACTTTCCTGCTTTTGTCCACAGACTTCAGTTTTGAAAACTATCGCTGTGGTCACGTGTACTGAAGTGAACCGTTTGACGTCAATGGTGACCTCCGGAGTCCGGAGTGTTAAACAGCGCGCGGCCACAAAACACATTCTATAATAATCATGCAGAGTTTATATTTATAACAATGGAACTTAAAAATGCGATAATCTAGACGAAAACTAAACTAAGAAAAAAATTACAAAATGCATTAAGCGATAATTTGATTTTTGCGCCAAAAATTAATTGATAGATGGCAGCAGCTATCGGAAGGAACGGTCAGTGCTATCTGTTAGAATATACTTGAACTGTCGCAAGGTATTTATCAGTATTTGCATTTATTTACTTGTTATCATTCACTCATTCCACAAAACATGCAATTTTCTACGTAACGAGTAATTACCTGTTTTGTTTCGGCATTGCGTTTGTTCTTTGTCGACTTCTTATCACCGAAAAGGAACTGGAACAATTAGGTGGATTTAGATATAGAAAATAAACCAGTTCTGTCTAAGGAAATTATAGAAATACAATAAGTATTTGTAGTTACAGTAATTAGATTAGGATTAGAAGACGCTTTTTAAATTTAGATTAAGTAGGTCACATTTTTTTTTAATAAATTGAAACAGTGCGTTAAAAAAAATCTGAAAAAAATATATTAGCAAGTTTATGTAGGTCTTTTATAAATATACACAATTTGGAATTTGAGGTTTTTATTCTGAAAAAACGCAGGGGTATCTAAAAATTTTACTATTTTAAGTTTCTTAACTGCTATATCTCCTATAGTTGTGAAATTTATTACAATCGAGTGTGCTGTTTTCTTTAAAAAATATCCAAATTTTAACATTTATTGCTCAAAAAACAAGTTATTAACGCCAACTTCAAAACTTTATGATTTTTAGTAGGTACAAATCTAATTTTCGATTTTCTAACGATTTTTATACTTTTAACGCATTTTCTTGGGTGTTAAATAAAAAAAAACGCTAATTCTCGATATTAAATTTATTATTACATTATTTTTCTCTAAATTGAAATCGATTTCTTGCCAACTTTTCCAAAAAGTACCAACGTTTTTTAAATTAACTAAACCTAAGTGACATTTTAAAGTATTTACATGATTTTGTTTAAATTTCTCTTAAATTATCGCCAATTTTTTCGTACAAATAACAAAATTCACTCGAAAAAACACAAAAATTCCTGGAAAAACTCAACTTTACTCTGTAAGTCCAACAAACTCCAACCTAACAATCATACAAACATTTTAATATGTTTGGTCATTTAAATCAACATCAACAAACACAAAATTGGTGATAACACCAGAATATCTCGTTGTCCATTCCATTTATTCGATTAACAATCCTCGTCTCAGTTACTACACTACAGTACACAAAACGCTAAAACTGTTCAACAAAATCCAGTAACATCAACAATAAACCAACGGTAAGTAATTTGTTATTAAATATAAAGGCATCGCTTTGTGAATAAGAAAACAATTTGTTATCGTTGAGCACTTGGCGCCCAGATGACTACCAATCTCCACTTATGATGTCATCTAGTAAACCCAAACGATCAAACGAAATAATTGTATGGTGTATGGGTTTCACTGTAATTTTATTTTATAAACATATTACGGAAGTTATTTTGTTTGATTTATTATAGAACTCATGGGGTACCAAGGATTCTTTCTGGTGGTGATGCTGCAACTCATCGTGTGTACTTATAGCTTCACTAGGGAGTGTGTGCAAATCATAAACCCCAAAACTAGACTCTTTAGTAGTCTTATAGACTACGAAGGCAACAAGTATAGTTTTAATCCACTACATCCAGGGTTCCGAGGTAACATCGTGGCTTTCCAGTTCACCTCCATCGACTTCCTACCACGCAACTCCTTCATTAGCTTCGACTCGGACTATATTTTACAGCTGGACTTATCGGGGAAAAGTATCCAGAGAATAGAAGGTGGCGCCTTCCTCGGACTGTTCTGTCTGAATCAACTGGACTTACAGCGGAACCAACTGCGAAATATTACAAGGGAAACCTTTCAAGGGTTGCAGAATTTAAAACAGTTGGACCTCAGTGAGAACCAATTGGAAACTCTGGACGAACATACATTCAGCTACTTACAAAGTTTGATGAAGCTGGATTTGTCCAGGAATAAACTACGGAAAATTAACGCGTTTGGTTTTGATTTTCATAGCTGGAGCAGCCTACAGGAGTTAGACTTGAGCTCCAATGAGCTTCACTCGCTTCCAGGTAAAACCTTCCAAGCACTTGCAAACTTGAGGATTTTACAGCTAAATAAAAACAAACTTTCGGATGTTGTTACTGAAGTTTTCCAAGGGTTAACCTCGCTGTCCTCGTTAGATTTAAGCGAAAATTCTTTGAGGAATCTCGACCAAACTCACAATTATTCCTTCGAAGCCTTAAAAACTTTGAACTTAAGCCGCAATGAATTAATGCACTTGAACGCTAAAACCTTGCGCACTAATTTAAAACAGTTACTAGTGTTGGATCTTAATGATAACCCATGGTTGTGCGAGGATTTAACAGTGATTGTGCACGATTTACTGGAGGCTTTTACTAATTTGATAGGTCGAAGTACTAGCGGAGAAAATGTGAGAAATATAAGTTGTAGTTCTTTAACATTGACGACTAGTACTTCTGGAGGGATTTCCTTGGATTTGTACGCGCAAAACCGCCAGATAATCTACAACAACCAGCAGATCTTACAAAAACTCAACCAGCTGCAGTTAATGATGATTTATTCCTTAGCATTAATTGGATTGTTTGCAGTTTATAAAATAGCGGTGCGAATCGGTGTTTGCCAGTCGATTTACAACAGATTCCACGGAAACACCATCGAATGTATAGATAGTGATGTGGAAAATCTCGTTCTTTTGCGTCATAGAACATAATTATTTATAATATGCACAAAATCACAGACTGTTATGTTTATTAAGTTTCATAAATAAAATTCTAGCAGGTTTTTTCTACATGTCTTTTATTACTGTGTACAAATTTTTCGTTTTTTGTGTGTGTGAAAGCACGTGGAATAAATCACCTTATTATCTGATTATACTAATTAGCAAGAGTTTAAAATATTAGACAAGGTTAGTTAAGTGGAAATCATTAAAATATTTTGTGTGAACCATAAAACTGTGAATAATTTAATGAAACATTGTAAGACAATTAGACGAAAGGTAACAAGTACTTAGAATATGGAAATCGCTGTTTTATCTAGTTTCTTTTTGCATAATGGAAATTTGAATTTTATTATAGCGATGTTAAAAGGCTATTCTGGTATTATATAATGTCAAAAACTAAATTACGATTTTATTATTGTAATAAACCGAGAGGGTAAAGTGCGTGGACTATTCTGAAATTTTTTTGACTTTGATTAACTATATTTATTCGGAAAAATGCAAATATTTTTAATCACATAACAGCGTCAAAAATACGAATTTAATGGAGTTAACAATTTTAGAGACAATTTCGAACTAATGGAGGGAAAATAAGAAACGAAAAGTAAACTTATTGAAAATTATACTCGTATTCCGTTCTCACTAAACCAAATCTCCAGGTGCGCCTCTACATAATAGTTTTTATTTGGAATTTAACGATTTTTAAGTAACTAAACTGCTAGCCAATTGAAACGTACCAAGCGAATTTTTAGGTTGAATTTAAAGTCAAATATTTTGAAAAGGAGAAAAGATATCAACATGAGGTTTTCAGAATTCAAGAGATAATTTAATTGCGAAAACAATAGTGTGACCTGATTTATTTACTTTGAAGTACGTTACTATCTACAGGGTATGAAAGAAAGTCGTCTTTTTTTTCTCAAACTTTATACCTACCGGAATTCCACAAAACTTTTTTTATATTTTTTTGATGTCGATTTTTTTAGTCCCTGGTTAATGAGGAAAAAACCAATTTCTCAAAATTTTTATATCCCTCTTATTTTATAAGATACCGAATTTTTTATTAAATTTAATATTGTTGAACAGGTTTTTGCAATAATAATTATGCTGCCATTTTGAAAGCAAATGTCATCATGTGATATGCCGATAAAAAGGTAATTTTAAGTAGAATCTAAATCTACGGAAAAAAATATACAGGGTTGTTTTAAAAAAATTTGAAAGTTAGTAGGTGGCCCTTCCGGTGAAACCGGAAGTGTCATCAGATTGTTATAAACGTCAAAATGATTATTCCTTTCAACAATCAAACCATGCCAAATTTCAAATTAATACAGTTAAATGTAACAAAATGGTGGGGGTTGTAAAACGATTTCGTAGCCACCCGGTATACACGAATATGAACAAATTTTTGAAAAAGTGAAAAACCCGTTTCGAGGATATAAGTCACTTAAACCAATAATGAACATAAACTAACTAAATTCCATTCTATTCCATTAAGAAAATAGCCTCAAAAAATGAATTAAAAAATTTACCAATTAGCGAACGTGTACCGATTTTTGATAAGCCACTGGTTACCAATAAATTAATGAAAGTACAAAAAGTGTACTTTTTATAAGAAAACCATTCATAAGGCATTATAATCAACTACACAGATTGGTTCTTACAAAACACAATACGGCCGAACGACAAAAAACAAAGAAAAAATCAAATTTTCAGCAAAAATTCGATATCTTATAAAATAGCAGGGATATCAAAATTTTGAGAAACAGGTTGTTTTCCCATTAAGTAAGGACTAAAAAAATCTACATCAAAAAAATATAAAAAAAAATTTGTGGATTCACGGTAGTTATAAAATTTGACAAAAAACAGAAGACTTTTCTTTTATATCCTGTAGATAGTAATGTACTTCAAAGTAAAAAAAATCATGTAACACTATCGTTTTCTCAATTAAATTATCTCTGAAATCCTGAAAACCGCATGTTGATATCTTTTATATTTTCCAAAATATTTGACTTTAAATTCAACCTAAAAATTCGCTTGGTACGTTTCAATTGGCCAGCAGTTTATTTTCCAAAATTAAATTTGGGTTTTTTGTCTCTATGAATAGAATTATTCCAGGAATATTGTTATAAAATATAAACAGATTGTCTAGAAACATTTACGATTAAAACCCACCAATTGCCCTGACATTCATCACCGCTGCAAGACACCAGACAATAAAACCAATATATTTCTATATTTAAACCAATTTACAGTCGATCATCAACTGGTATTCATTGGCGAGGCTCCCCTTTTCCATTACTATTGGACACAAAACGATTATTTGTGTGCGTCACAACCAGCAGCATTCTCTTGACCTTTTTACATTTTGAAAAGCGCCGGTTACGGAATCTTAATTAATTGTTCAACAATAGAATCTCTAATGAGTTTATTGAATGGTGTGTGTCGGCATTTTTCGACTAGATTACCTACCTACTTAATTTATCGAAAACCTACACAAAATTTCAACTTACGGTGGATATGAAACAGTCCAGAAGAGGCGCCGAGGTGTTTTCTGGTGCTAACTGGATTTCTGCCAAGTCTTTTGGTGTGGGTACTGGAGATGGACGTTCCTCCTGAAGAAGGAAATTTCTAATCAATATTCCGGTTGGTGGATAATGCCGGGAAATTGTGACACATTTTCCAAGTTAATTTAATAGTAATAATTGCCGGTGAGCAATAAGCATGAACGAATTATAATTGACTGGTTTTGCATATCAAAAAGCCACTTTGCATTACTCAAATGCATTTTTGTGTCCTTAATTATTTTATGAGGCAAGTGGTTGCAGATTTATTGTCACGTAGTAGGTTCATTTTTGGAATATATTAAAGTTGATAGTTGAACAAACAAATTTTATTACTATTTATTCATAATAGCACCTGTAGTAATAGTTTTGGGACCATAAGCATCATCATCATCATCACCAAAGCAAAAAATAGTTTTGGTAATCAGTAAACCGGTTTCTAAAATGGGTTAAATATGTAGTTTATTTTTGGATATTTCGCTTGATTTTGTTTGTTTTTTTTTCTAAAAATTCACTCAGAGTTTCCGCAAAATTCCCCAGATAATAAATGGAAAACTGCTCGACGTTTATTCCGTATAAAACATCTGCCCCAAAAATAATTTTAGTACTCTGAAAATAATTTTGGGTTATGTACTTATTGTACCAAAAAAAATGACTGGTTTTACTCATAAAATTCCACACAAAATCCGGTTGTTTACATCCGCTGTAACCTACAAATAAACAAACTTTTCTCATTTTAAATACTCACATCTGCCAGCGAGTTGAGATAAAACGAGGATGAATATGTTTGCGGTGGAAAATGTGTGGCGATGTCCGACGACATGATAACCAGTTTGTGGGGCACCCCAAAAACACAACACACCAATCACAAATTATGAAATTCAATCGAAAAATATTCAAGGCTCCTAACTCTGTAGAACGCGACTCGAATCTGCCGGATTCGATTTACTACAGAAATTTTTATTTACATTTTGTTTGCACGTTTCCAATCTTGAAGATGCGCGTGCGCACAACGGTTCGATTTCAAATGTGAACGGATTTGGGGGCGGGTAATTTGAAATGAGGGAAAATTAGATAAGAATATGAATGAGTCTGAGTTTACATGGCAGGTTAATTTAAATAGTCAATGGAAAAATAGGCGATTACGTGATTTATTGTCTGTGATATACAATTCAAATATTGATTTGCAATGGAAAAAAGCGGATTCTTTATATACACAAATGCGAAAAAAAATTCTATTAAGATTATTATAGAAAATCAGAGTAAAATATCCTACATAGGTACTGTAAAAAAACATAAATTACTATATTTAATCTAGTTAGATCTAAAGTTACTCTATCTCCACTTTTGCTATTTTATACACAATTTTCAGGATAATAAAATGTGCGTTGTAAGGTCTAGTAAATAAAAATATTTTGTATAATGGACTTCTATTTAATTTATAAAAACTTAAGCTATAATTCACATATTAAACTTATTTTAATTCACATAAAATGGACGGTACTACTTATGTAATAAAAATATAAAAATACGGAAATAAACCGAGTTTTGTACAATAAAGCAGCAAGTTGTTACTTTTTTTAGAAAACTACGAATTCGTTAAAACCTCGTAAATTTGTTTTCTAAAACAAATAAATAGAACCTAGCGTTATCTTTTACTGTTTTAGTTCAGTCCTTAGAATTGTATTAATTTGAACTTAAAAATGTTTTTTGTAACATTGGTGCAATGAAAGGCCTTACTAACAGTGCTCTGAACCAAAATTAGCGAAAACGACTAGGTACTAAAGTAGAAATGGACGGAAGTTAACATTTACTCTTCAAAAATATCTCATAATAATCGTCGTCGTCAACAAAACCACTCCAACTGTTACACCAGACATTTGCTTCGTGGCTCCAGACTAAAACAAACCAAAAATCATTCCCTGCTCTACGCTTAATCCCCACAAAACTTACAATAATATAATAATTACAACGGTCCCCTTTGCAACACTCCGAACACTTCCAATCTTGGTACCAAATGTGTGTGCACGTTCCCATGTTGCTGCTGCGATATTTCTCGCATTTGGACCTAGTGGCGCAACGTTTCGATATGTAGTACTGTTTTAAGGCCCCTTGTTGCCAATACGGCATACTGCCCCAGTTTATCTCAGACAAACACACATCTTCACCGTACTGGCACGTTTGGATAGTTGTAACGCATTTTCCTCTGTTGTCTTCTTGATTATCACAAACATAACACTCCAGGGCAACAGCTAATGAGGGAAAGTTTCATAGACAATGAAAGAACAGTTAGGTTATGTTGTGTTTGTGTTTTCGTTGAGAGTACTTACATAGTTTGATTGTTAGTAAAACAAAGATAAGGCTTGATAAGGCACTTGAGATTATCATTTTGAAGGCTTATGGTTATCTTGTGTTGTGTAAATTAAAACAGATATGATGATACATAACCACACCCCACTTTTGATGGTGTTTGTTGACAGTTGTGTTGACACAGTGTTGCCAATCTACAATGCTGTAAGTTATGCAACCAACAATACACTAATACAGTTATCTACTTTATCGATAAAAAATCTCTACATTATCGACTGTAGCTTTCTATTTTATCGGACTAGAGTTTCCAATATCGTTTACTAGATGTCGCAACAAGTTAGAAAATAAATTCCTAACCGCACTTTTTTTGGCGCTAAACTTCTTTTTGTAATTTACTGAGATGGATACCGAATTTAATGAACAACACCTTCCCGATTTGTTGCCGTTGTACTACAAACGACTTTACCCGCATTTGCAGTTTTTCCGATGGCTAAGCTACGGTAAATACACGCTTATTTATCAATTATTTCGCCCTTAACTTTTTCTACCTCCAGGTCACAGCAACAACTTCTCCAAAAGAGAAATATCCTTTACTTTGATGGGTGATATTTACATTAGATTCCAGTCGTTTGATAACCATGAAGAGTTCGTGCAAGCACTACACAAGAAATACCCGGTGAAAATTGATATAGGCGCACAATATGCCACCAAACCAAAAGATCGAAGCATCTTAAGCACTTTGTCGCCAGTACAAAAAGAGCTAGTGTTCGATATTGACATGACTGATTATGATGATGTGAGAACCTGTTGTAGTGGTGCAGGAATTTGTATGAAATGCTGGAAGTACATGGTGATTGCCTGTAAGATTATTGATGCAGCGTTACGAGAGGATTTCGGTTACGAGCATATTTTATGGGTATTTTCTGGACGTAGAGGGATACATTGTTGGGTGAGCGATTTACAAGCTCGTGAACAGCATGATCATGTGCGAGAGACGATTGCTGAGTATTTACAGTTGGTTAGAGGTGGTGTAAACAAGTCTAAAAAAGTGTCTTTGCCAGAAGATAAAATCCATTATTCTTTACAGTAAGTTACGAGGGATAACAATAACGTTAAATATGTACAAGCTACTGTTGTATTTTAGACGTGCCTTGGGTATTATCAACAAATATTTTGTAAACTTAGTGATAAAGGACCAAAATATTTTGGGTATCGACGAAAAACTCAACGAATTTTTAAATATTATAGACGAGAACTTGAGGCCACATTTTGCGGATAAATTGCGGGCTTTGAAGACGTCTGAAGAACGCTGGGAAGCTTTTGAAACAATATTCAAGGATTTATTGCACAAGGTTTCTACTAGAAAATAAAAATTTTAGCTAGATTTTAATTTGATGATTTCCAGGGGAAAATCCCAAGGAATCTTCGGAATTTAATCGAGGAGATCAAGTTTCAGTACACTTACCCCCGACTAGATATTAATGTAACAAAAGGTTTTAACCATTTACTCAAGGCGCCTTTTTGTGTACATCCGAAAACTGGTAAAATTTCTGTGCCTTTTAATCCGAAATTGGTCGATAATTTCAACCCATTAACAGTTCCAACTATTACGTAAGTATAACAGTGTAAACTAGGCGAGTTTTAACATTTTTTAAAAGGATGTTGGTTGATGAAATAAATTCCTATGATGAGAAAACCAAGGAACAGGAGAAATCTTTAATGGAAACAGATAACTCCACACCTCGTTCGAAAATTAAAGATTATAAGAAAACTAGCTTGCTGAAAGCTGTTGGAATATTTGAGGAGTTTTTACGCCCACTTGAAAAGGATAATAGGGAAAAACGAAACAATGCTAGTGGTAATTTACATACAAACTGAACTTGGAAATATTTATTTAAGAAATTTTTCTTTCAGGTGCTGTTTTGGATTTTTAAGCTAAAATATTATTTATGATTGTATTTTAGATATTAAAAGAAATCCTACTTGAAAATTATTTATTATTCTCTTGAGTACATGAAATAAAAACCAAACAAATTAAATTACATTCATTTTTTGACAGCATTCAACCTCTTCATACATTTATCACTTTTAACAACTCGTAACAAATTAACACAGTATAAAATAAGTGTGGTTTAATGCAGTAATTAAAACGTGGCTAAACATGACGTTCTAGTAAAATTTATTTAGTTTACAATTAGATACTTCGTATATGGTTAGTCTTAATGTTTTTATTAATTTATATTTACAGCAATAAATGCTAAGGAAACAAAAGAAAACACATTATTTCTACAAATCTTCATCATCTTCCGGTAAAGCAGTTTCTTGAGCCTCTTTGAGATCTTTTTCAATTTGTTCTTGCCAGTGGGGATCCATTTGTACTTCTGGTGGGACAAGAGCGGGCATTGCCACGAATTCCAAATTGGGATCCCCAATCAATTTCCTAGCCAACCAAAGGAATGGTTTCTCGAAATTATAGTTGGACTTGGCAGAGATATCATAATACTAAAAAAAAAATTCATACATAACCTCACTTTATCCTCCCGCCCAAATCCACCTACCTGTAGATTCTTCTTCCTGTGGAACACGATGCTTTTAGCTTTGACTTTTCTGTCTTTGATGTCGACTTTATTGCCGCAAAGTACAATTGGGATGTTTTCGCAAACACGCACAAGATCCCGATGCCAGTTTGGTACGTTTTTGTAGGTGACACGAGATGTGACATCGAACATAATAATGGCACATTGTCCTTGGATATAGTATCCATCACGTAACCCTCCGAATTTCTCTTGACCTGCTGTATCCCAGACGTTGAAGCGGATGGGGCCACGGTTTGTGTGGAAAACCAGAGGGTGTACTTCAACACCGAGGGTGGCAACGTATTTCTTCTCAAATTCACCAGTTAAATGGCGTTTAACGAAGGTTGTCTTGCCGGTACCACCATCTCCAACCAGGACGCATTTAAAAGTCGGCATTTCTTGTTCTTGTGCCATGTTTTATTGTTAAGGTCACCTACAACACACGAAAATGCATCTGCGGGGGAGTTTTCTAAACGTCCTACGAAAATATTAAAACTTGAGGGGTTATTGACAATTTAAACAGATTAGAGAACTGTTAAACAAATGACAATTAAACTTGAGCACGTTTTGAGTTTTTAATTTTTCGGAGCACAAAACGTATCATAGGATTTTGGCATCCACATACCGATTTACTATTCAAATTGCAGTGTTATTAAACACGATCCCCGGAAAATATGCATGTCCACGGATAGTACACAAAAAATAAAACTTACCTTACAGATACAAACACTTAATAAACACCGATTCAACAGAAATTCCCTGATTACTTTCGCTTCGTTCCAAAGTCGTTAGAGTTCACAATGGCGTTCCCTAACTGCTACCGGATGACTAAAGCTGTACGCGCCAGAAACTTAAATGAATCAACAGTTTATTCCAGGGAAATGCACAGTATGGCTGGAAAAACTCCCAAAAACGTAATAGTAGTGAACAAATACAATTACATGTGGTACTTTTTGCAAAAATCGGTATTGAATACTGAAATTACCGTGTGACGTCACGAATTCGACTGACGTCATTGGCGCACGCGTACCATCCAAACGACACTGCAGTTCCCTGTTATCGATTTTTGCGGAAGTCGACGACGTTTTCTGCCGCCTCTGTGCTCACGTTACCTACCATTGATGTGCCCACAGTTGGATTAAAATCGGGTAGTGTAGTGTTGTGTGTGTGATTAAAACCATTTTGAATGGGATTATTTTATAAAACGAAAGTTTCTAGTGGTGTGTGATTAAAGCCGGAGCAAGATGACAAAGGATAGATTGGCCGCTCTTGTTGCTGTAGGTACAATTTATTGTATCTAGAAATTGTTATTAAGCTCTTTTGTTTCAATGCATAGCCAGCTGATTAACATTTTTAATCACGAGCTTACTTAGAACCAATCAGAAAACTCCTTAGTTTTATCTGTGGGGATGTTACAGCACTCAAGACAAACTGTTGCTGGTGCTCCAAATTCTAATCATTTACTTTAAGTTTATACAATTAGGTTAGGTGAAAAATTGCCCTAAATGACACAAGTTGCCCCACCCCTCACACACTAATTACTAAACAAAACATCACCTAGTTTTTTTCATGTTTTAGGCGCAAAGTGACGATGATGATGTGGGTCCAGACGATGTTGCGGTTACCGTTGAAGGCCGGGATGGCTTCATGGACGCATTTTTTGGAGAGGTATAGAATAATAATCCCCATGTTAGAAAATTGGGTTTTTACTGTAGTTTGTTTGTTCAGGTGGAAGAGATACGAGACATGATAGACAAGATTCAGGCTAATGTGGAGGAAGTGAAGAAAAAACATAGTTCCATCTTGATAGCACCGCAAAGTGATGAAAGTGAGTTTTGTTTTATATTACATAATTCACTTAGAGGATTCGGTTTCGTGTGGATGGGTTTGGGTTGGAAATAGAGAAAAAGTTTGGGTTTATTGTAGTGGAATTTTTTGGCTGAATCGATTTTTCTTTGAGGTTGGAGCCTACACAAAAATACCCAATGTTAACCCACTAGATAAATAAAATAGTAAATTAAGGACAAAGTTACCTTTGGGTTACGGTATCGTAGTTACCAGGTTACTATTGTCATTATTTTCTGTCAGGGTTGGAAATTTAAGGTTAGGTAAAAAGGAAACTGTCAGATATATTGAATTTCTGTGTGTGCAGGCGAGTTTTTAAAAAATAATTAAACTTCCCACATTTTTATTATCGTAAATTTTGTAAATCTTCTGGTTTTTGAGTTTTTTTAAAGTAGATAAGACCATGATTCAAATGTGTTTGAAATACGAGTAAGTCAAATATTTGAATGTTTTTCTTATTACTGGAACTTATATGATACGATGTTTATTCTAAGGATGTGAAATAAGAACAATATTTACAATTGAGTAGATGAATCATCAGAATAAATTAACATTTATAATTCTAAACTTTCTATTTTTCTGTCATTGGTTGAAATAATGAATTAAACTCTCCACGTTTCTATTGTGGTAGATATTTTCTCGGAAAAAATAGATTAAAGATGACAATTTTATTTATCAATCTACTCATATCTACAAGTTTGTATTTATAAACAGATCGTACATTTATTACGTAAAACTGAAAAATTTATATGAATTCATTACTCATCTAGTCCTAGTCCTGACCTGGCCTAACCCAAACTTGAACAAGTACCAAAATTACATAATAATTCTCCCACAAATAATTTCCATATTATTCTATCGCTCACACTATTCTCGTCCCCAATCACGAATTTTCCCTACAGTAATCACAAAACCAACTTCATTAAAACTTGTACGTGAAATTTCCATGTATGAAACTGTTTTTGTACAACAAACTGCAATTTCAAATGGAAAATTTGCATGATGCTTTGAACTGACTGCTTCTGAAGTGTTTGGAAGGGGATGAATTGGATTACTTTATAGCTTGTGGTGTACCTAAACTAAGTCGTTTAATCGAGCGCCACTAGTGGACCTAATTTAAATGGAAGCTAATCAGTTAAGGAACGTAATTAATCTTGTCAGGGGGTTGACTGGTTTAAAAGACCAATAAATAAGGAAATTTGTTGAATTTTTGGTGGTTTGTGACACGTATTGGGAAAGGCAACGATAATTATTATAGATACAGAAGAAATGTGATAATGGTGGCTAATTGGTCAATTGAAACTGGTGACTCATGGTCGAAATCCAGTGGAGGCATTTTATACTATGAGTAATAAAGAAGATATTTTATCAGGAAATTTATTAGATGAAAACAGTGGCGAGATAATTGAGATAATACCAGTAACAATGACTGTAGGTTAGTTTTAGTCTTTTTGTAATAGAATAGGTATTAAGATTATGATCTAATCGCACGATATGACTGATATTTTATTATTCATATTTCTAACGAAGTACGAAAATTGTCCAGGTGTGTGAGTCATTGGAGTATGCTTGGTAATCAACATAAAGAAATTTTCAGAATCGATTTGGGGTTTCGATCTGGAGATTAGTATGGCTACTACTTATATTTACAAATTTTTGTAAACTGTAAACGAGGAGTAAATATCTCTAAAAATTTGTGTACACAGGACTCGGAATTTCCAAAAGAATCCAATGATTTTCCAAAGATTCCAACGGTTTCCCAAGATTAACACTGATTTCAGAGGAATTTTAACAAATTTCAAGGAAATCCAATTGTCTTTAAAAAATCTAACGATCTACCAAGATTTTCAATGATTTACAAAAATTCAGTTATATAATTTTTTTTAAATAAATTGATGTAGTTTTTTAATAAAATTTAACTGCATGTCATCTTATCGCTCTTATATTAGAAGAAAATGTAGCTACTCTCACTATTTTGCCATTTTGTACAGACTAACCTTCTTTTGAAGTTTCCAAGCTATTTTTACAAATCCCAAATAAATTCCTGGGATCTAAAGAAAATTTCGGGTTATTAACGTTATAAATACCTAATAAAACACTTACTTCTAAAGGCGTGTTTCTACTAAATTTATTTTAATGAATCGAAACTCATGTTCACCAACAGTTTTAGCACCACTAACAACCCCATCACTTGAATGTCAACTTATGCCTACAAAAGAATAGAATGAAATGTGCGTGCTTTAAAAAATCCGATTATAATCTGTCATCGTTATATGCGGTCACGCAATTTCGTTCGTCTTCATGGTTTCCTGCTGTGTTTATAAATAAAAAAAATCCGTTAGGTACCGTTTCCCTGTACAATTCGCTTCCAATAATTTAACATTTAATCGTGTTCCCGTGGGGTAATGCGCGAGGGAGCAAGGGGTTTATCCTGTTAATACATAAAAGTGCCAAAAGCACAAATTCGCGTATGTGAGATGATAAAAGGTATTCTATGTTTACAACAGCCACATAAAAGACTGTATATAACCGGTCGATATTGCGATTGCCTCAAACTAACTTCCTGAAAACGTGGGGGTACTTTAGTCCCAAGGCCTAACCTTTATTTAACTCCGTATTTACCCTTTGAATCCCCGTCTTGTTTGCGCCCCCGGAATTGCCTTGTATCTGATAGCGACTAGCCATTTCGTGCTGTGATTGTGCAACAACAATTATTACATCAACATCATCCAGTTACACTTACAGCGAAGACAAACACAAAGCAAAATGATGAAGGAAAAAATTCCGTAAGGGAGGACAAAGGGTGAAAAGGAGAGAATTGGGGGAGCGAATGTGCGCCCGGATATTCGGTAATTTATTGCAACGTCTCCAAGTTTTCCACGTTGTTGATACTGAAAGAGGAGATAATGCCGCCGCGACTGTGGGGTGGAAGGAGATGGGGAGGGAATATAATCTGGTTTTTCTGCAATTAGGTCAATATGCATAGTTATTTCGTATGCAAATTCTGAGGGATATTACGTATTACGCACAAATTCTTGCAGGAATGTGAATTATATCTATAATACGAATTTTTCGTTGTGGCTAGAAAAAATTAATAAAATTTCTCTATGTTATATTTAAATGCATAAGGGGTAGTTTTAAAAGGGCATTCGACAATATTATAAATAGAGTTGCTACGGTGAATGTGCGCACTTTTTCCTCTATGTAGTTTTTAATGAAATTACCCTTGTTATAAGCGAAGCTTTGTGCATACATGTCAATAATTGAATGCGCTTGCATATTAAAAGCAAACAAAATGCCATTTGCAAGTAAACTAGGTATAACCAGCGGAAAACCAATAATGAAAGATGGGGAATCTAGGGGGTGGAAGATCCAGGGCCGAGAGGTTTTTTCTAGTCCAAAAATTAACATTTTCTTTATAAAACTATATTCCCCAAAAAATGCCAAAGAATTCCAGCGATTTCCGGAAGTAAAACCGTCATTTCTCTATGCAAAATTGCTAATTTTATCAAATTCCAAAATTCCAAATTTATGTTATTTTAAAAGAGTCCTGACAATTTTTTACATTTGTTACAATTTTATTGAAAAACGTCTAAAAATGAAGTTTTTTTGTTCTGAAACTGTGGTTTTTCCAATCTCATTGAAAACAGCCCCAAAATGAGGTTAGATCTACCAAATATTTTTCATAAATTAAATCAACTTTTTTCCAAAATCGTGAAATTTTGAATGAAGTTGAACCACATTTTCTTCTTTTCTTTCTCATATTTAGTCAAAATAAGACAGGAAAGAAGAAAGTTACTTAAAATTTGATCAGTGGTATCAAAACTGTGAGGTTCACATCTAAAAATGGCACAAAATTCCATAATTTTTTTTATGTATCGATAGGATTTATAATATTTCAATAAATTTGGATCACATCAAGTTATTTTTAAACACTGACCTAAAGATCTTTTATGACTTTTTTCCACTTTTATTGTAAAAAAAAACTTCTTGATTTTGCTGTCTAAACAATAACCAACACAAAAGATACCCGAATATTTAAGTATCATGATTCAGCAAAGTTTTCCCACATTGAATCACCAACAAATTATCCCTCCCCGTTTTTCCCAAAATAATTTAAGTGGACCCTTGGCGCTGGCTGGAAATCAATGAGAAACCACCCAGGGATAATGTTGAATGAAAAGACATCAGCCGCCACCGTGTGCGCTTACATTATTCACACCAGAATCACGTTTTTTCCTCCTCCACCACCACCACCACTTCCTGGCTGTTTTTTTCTCGCGCCGTCCCCTGCCATTCACAAGTGACTGTGTGGAACACGACCTCAGTACACTAGATCAATACAAGTTAAGCGGGAAGGGTAACACATCTCACCTCACCCCACCCTGGAAATTTCGATAGTTTGAACTAAGTTTAATAATAGAACAGAAGAAGCGGCTTGAAGGAAATTATTATTTTTCTGAGGGTATTGATTTTCTATTAGCACATTATTAAATGTCAATAGATAAATAGCTGGGGTGTGTGGTTTTTTTTCTTAGCCGCCCCCAAATACTTGTTGATCTAAATATAAGACTCAGAGTCTCAAGGGTTCTAATTCTGACGTAGACAGCTCAAATCCTTGTTGATCCACCACAAGTCTTAGCTCTAAGGGTTTGACTTTAAGTTTGACATTTAGGGCATTCTTGTATTTAGTGAAAATAAAATAGTTCATTTAATAGAGAGAATTGAAACTAAAATTTAATTTTCTTTTAAGTATTTTAAATTTTCCTCCAAATTTAGTTTCCATTTTTTTCCAAATAAAATGGAATAAAGTACAGAAATTTCGCAAGAAATCTACCAATGTGAAGTTTTTTTACCCTCGACTATATCGAGTTGAAGGCTTGCAGCGTTTGCAGTTTTTATCTGCATGTTGGAAAGGACAATGGTGTATTGGAAGTGCATTTCCGTGTGAGGATTTGCAAATCTAATGTAATCTCACTGCTTTTGCTACACAATAGAAAATTACATAACAGTGTGTTCTGTTATCTTGTCTATGGGGATTTTGAATTATTTTCGTATTTGGGGCACAGTTTTCCAAAAAAAGTGGTTTTCGCAATTGCTAATTTTGTTTTTAGTTTGTAATACAAAAATTCACACAATTTTTTCAAGGTTTGGAACCTGAGCTCATTATTTTCCAAAAATTGATTCTTATTCTTTACCTAACCTAACATTTTTCAATATTTTGAAGTATTTTCGTACCTGGCACAATTTAAAAAAAAAACTGATTTCTGGCAATTCCTAATCTTATTTTTAGTTTATAATAATAAAATTCGCGGTGTGTGGTCTACTCATGCTAACGTGAAGATAATTTTATTTTTATTCTCACGTGAGTGACGTCATCGAAAGAAAATCCAAACCTACGTTTTTAAAGGTTTAGCTCTGGATTATTTTCCAAACATTCTTCTTAACCCAACCTAACACTTTTCAATATTTCGAACAAAATAACATCGAACTTTGAATTTGCACAAATTTCCATTTTTCCTATTCGAAAACTAATTATAAATTAAAACTTTGCTTGCTTGTCAGATTACCACCATAAATACCTACACATTATATGAGGTGCTGTTTTGGGATTGTCTCCGTATTTTGTTTGAAACCGCTGAATGTATCCGAGTCAGCAGGACATCCTTCGTATACGGCAGGATTTACTGATCGTAAGCCTGCAATGTGCGACTGGGGGTAATAAAAGGACGACACACAATGCTGGTGGCTGTAGCTTCAATGTAGCAAATTTTAAACACCAAATATTTGTGGCAGACTTAAATATGATAATATATTCCGTATATAAATATTTGTGTGGTTGCGTAAAATTGCAAGGTTTATATTTTAATTGAGGTTTTTTTTATGGTGATAACGAAGGTACATATTCATTAAAAAAAATACACGAGTTGAGTTTATCCTTGATGAGTAACAGTTAACTATAGTCGGTTTTTCCTTTAGACATAAAATGCATATGAACACCCTGTATATATAGGGGGTGGCCAGACTTACTCTAAACTAGTCTTTTTTCCACATTACCCCCAAAGAAAGTTTCCAAATTACATTTCATCGTAGCTCCAAGTTGACGTCAACATTAATTAGAACAAACCCGGCCACAAGTGCTACATAAAATCGTTTAATAAGCTCTCGAAAAGTTTAAAACAATATGTTGGTTGGTGGAACAAAATGTATCATTTTCTGCGCTTGGCTCCCAGCCAACGTTCATTTAATTACCCTCAAAATCATCGAAACTATTGTTACAATAATTCCGTCTATATCGCATACACACCAGAAGAAAAGAAAATCAATGAGAGCGAGTTCGGTTGGGGCGTGAATAAAAACCTCATTTGGACGATAAAATCATCTGGTGATGTATAGTTGGACAAGGGCCAAAAGATTCTACTGATTTATAATCAGGCATTTTTAATAATAATAATAACAATAATAATAGATGTTTTGTGCGAATTTCCCGAGGCACAAGGACTGTACTAACCACAGTCAACTTCTAACGCTGGACATCGCGCACAAGGGTTTTTTATTGTATCAATAACATTTTATCTCGGATAACGTTTACTGCGGGACCTTTTCGCCTTTTTGTGCCATGTAATAATGAAAGTCGATCGTTTTATCCCGCTCATGGGCAGAGATAGCGGGGGTTGTATTAAAGAAAGGAAATTTTTTGAGGCTTTGCAATACAAATTTTAAACGCTAACGTGAATATAATTTTTTTTATATTATCACAGTAAAAAGTAGAAAAAGGTCTTAGGATTAGTCTGTATTATTAGTAGAGGTGTAAATATTTCAGCTAAAAAAATGACGTCATGTGCAGAAAAACGTTTTAGCCAAGAAAATTTCAAATTTGACCAATTCCTCCTCACTGAAACATCCTGGACAAAGATTTTGAGAGATAATGCGTGGGCTCCACTGCATGGGTGTAATTGCTCATCTGCTCAATCTTGCGGGCGTATTTCCCAACGTAAACGCTTAAAATTACAAACACAGCCGATATTGAACTCAAGTGGGATTAGATATATCTGTTGTAGGTGGGTGGATTTCAAACGTAGTACACAGCATTGATTAGATTAATTGTTGGCTTCAAAGAGAGTAGACTGGTAAAAAAAATTGCTTAAAGCAAAGTTAATTAATTATTTGGCCCGAAAACATGTTTTGTTATATTATCTGTTCCGGAGAGAAGCAGAAGCGTAGGTTAATTATTCAAATGGGAATTAATTTTCGGGTTTCTGTTTGGATTTTGCATGGTTTTCGTTTAATTACCTAAAGCGGTGGTGGTTTTTCTTGTTTTTTGTTGTTGTTTGGGGTGGAATCAAAGCGGCAAGACAAGATAAACAGATGGTAATTGGAAATCATTTATGGATGCGTTCATTGGTTAACAGAAAATTGCTGTGATTCGGCACAAAGTAATGTTTGCTTTTTTACATTCTTATGTGAATTTTTTTGGAATATTTCGGACCATTTCGTAAAAAAACAATAAGTAAATTGTGTGCTGACATTAGATATTTTAATTTTCAGAAACGAAACAGGAGTTAGAGGACCTGATGGCCGATATAAAGAAAACTGCCAACAAAGTCCGTGCCAAGCTAAAGGGTAAGCTCTTAAAAACATTTTAGACATTAATCATTTTGTATTTGTGTCCCATCGATTTATTTCCTAGGCAATAAAAACGAAAATTTAATACCAAAGCATGCCAAGTTCGCATTTTTATATACATACAAACCTACATAATAATAAATTATCTTGTAATTACAGTAATAGAACACAGTATAGAACAAGAAGAACAAAATAATAAATCATCGGCTGATTTAAGGATACGAAAAACGCAGCACTCAACGTTATCCAGGAAATTCGTAGAAGTAATGACAGAATATAATAGAACACAAACGGCCTATCGGGAGGGATGTAAAGGCAGAATACAGCGACAATTAGAAATAAGTAAGAGACCCCCTAGTACCCCCTCATAAAAACCCAAATTAACCCCTTATTTTCCCCGTTTTCAGCCGGTAGGCAAACAACAAATGAAGAATTGGAGGAAATGTTGGAGCAAAGTAATCCGGCAGTGTTCACACAAGGTGTAAGTGTAGTTGTTTGATTTTGGGAAAGTTTCCTTGTTAAGAATGTGATTTTGTAGATCATAATGGAAACGCAACAAGCCAAGCAAACTTTAGCAGACATAGAAGCTAGACATGCCGATATCATTAAGTTAGAAAATTCAATTAGGGAACTTCACGACATGTTCATGGACATGGCGATGTTGGTTGAAAATCAGGTAAGATTTGTTTTGTTAAAGAGGAATCTAGTAAGATGGAGAATGAAATTGGGTTGAGTGGCTCTGATCGAGTTGGCAGGTGGAAAAATACAAGCAGGGGCAAGAACTACAAAAAAAGAAACTCGAAATAAGTGTCATAATCGCTTTTAGAATATTTTATCGCATTTTATTGTATGTACTTAATTTAAATAAGTTTTAAAGTAGATAAAACTGGCTTTATTTAGACGGAAATTATACAATCCAACAGTAAAGTCTTTAAATTGTGAGCAATAATAGTATAAAAAATTTCATTTTCTGTACCTAGTTTAATTTATTTAGCAAATATCATAAATCTCGTGTTTGAATAAAATGCGACAAAAAAATTCCACAAGTCAGAAAAATCCTACAAATATTTGTTACAAAAAAGGAATAAGAAAATACAGACAAAAACTAAACCTGAATGGAAAATTTAAATAAATCGTTTTATTGTAGGTAACAAAAATATTTGTGGGATATATCAGAGCCTCTCAACAATTTCTTAAAAAAACCACCACATATTTAAATAAATAAATAAATTTGTGTTACATCTAGAGACTGACAACATCGTTAAACAATGTTATCAAAATAATATTTCATAATATTCTAAATAGACCAATTTATTTACTGTATAACAGAGAATTAATTGTTCGTAAAATATTTCCAGAAAATGTTGCCCATCTCTAGTTATATAACTAGGCGATAGTACACATTTTTGTCTACAAACTAAAGATATTTAATGTGTGGCATCGACCAAACTAAAAATACACTTTTTTATAAATCACACTTGTTCCGGGTTTTGTTCACTACATCGTGAACTTAGATGTGGGTCTACTGCAGCCTAAAAAGTTCCCAGTAGGATTTGGAATGATAACCAACATCCATAGCATGACTTTATCTTTTATTCTTCGAAATGACAAAATAATTCTTTAATATTTCATTCATTATTTATGTCAATATATCTGAAATCAACCGACTTAGCTAGCTAGCAATGTTCCTTCCAGCTTTTGAGAGGCATTGCGCTTAAATCGATGTTAAAATGTGCTTATATTTTATTTATTATTTTGGCGAACCGTCGATTTGTTATTTTTATTGGCGTTGTTGTAAAGCTCGACAGTTTGAGTTGATTTCAGACCAAAACTACCAAGTACAGTTAGATTTAGATGTAGTGGAGTGGCCAAAGCTAGACTAGCCTTTGGCCACTGATTTAACCCGCATGTAAACTCAAACTCTTATAATACTGGTGCTTCTTTTCGAGGTGGTATCGTTTGTTTTAATAATAATAATAAAACTATTTCCTTCTTCCTGCTGGGCTTTTTAGGGCGAAATGATAGACCGAATTGAGTATCACGTAGAACACGCAGTGGATTACGTACAAACTGCAACTCAAGATACCAAAAAAGCTTTACGTTACCAAAGCAGAGCAAGACGGGTGAGTCTGTACTTGATTTAGTTTGACAACCAAAAACCAAATCATCACACACACAGTGTTTTTTCGCTGTTAATTTTTTTTTGTTTTTTTTTTTGTTGTTCCCCTTAACCCCCCCGAACGTCCTTCCTATTTACCCCGCCCGTTTCTGTTGATTTTTTTGGCTTTTTACTGATTTTACTAACTACTCTGTGTGCCTTTTGTCACTTAACTGTTTGTTGACTAATTGTTGTTGTATATAAATGGGCTGTCGATGTTGGTTTGTTTCTATCTATATATACATCTCTTTTGGTGTCTCTGTTTCTTGTTGTACTTTACCAATATGTCCCAAAAACCTCTTCCCCCACCCCCCACGAAAACAACATCTCCTCCTAGGGTGAACTAGTTGATCGAGTTGAGTACCTCGTTGGTCAAACGCAGAATCACGTGGCCTTCGGTCGGGCTGAAGTGCAGGCCGCTGAGGTGTACAAAAGGAAAGCTAGGAAGGTAGGTGGTTTCCTACACAAGTCCCGCCTGTACCTGAATATGTTTGAAAGCTCTCATCATCTTGTTTCCATTTCTTGATTTTTTGTTCTTTGTTTCACTAGGCGCAAATACGAAATAAAGTTAATTAAAAAAAAAACAGTATTTGCGCTTAGTTTCATTTAGGTGTTATTTTATTTTTTATACGAGTATTTGTGTGAAGTTAGAGAAATAATTTTAGTTTAGTTTGTAGTAACTGGCTCTAACTTCATAGAAGGCTCTAACAGATCGGGTCTATACCTTAAATTATAGATTTCAGCTAAAAAGCTCCTAGCTTTGAGCTTTGTTATGTGCTATAGACCCAGTCTGTTTCATTGTTTTTTGTTTTACTATTATTTATTTTTTTGGTTTTCTTTTTTACAGAAAATGATCCTGATCATAGTCTGCCTGGTAATAATGTTAATCATTTTAGCTATAATATTGGGTGTTACGCTCTGAATATTTATAACCATCACACAGGTGTTAGTGATTTATTGTAAAAAAAAGAAACTGTTTTTAATTAAGTATATGCAATATTCAGAACTTACTACTGAGTGTTTTCTCTATCATGTTTTCGTTTTGTTTAATTCGTTTCCGGCTCCGTGAAGTTTTATAATATTGTATTTATTGCCAATTTGTACGCTCGTTTTGTATAATTATTGTAATAGTGTAGACAATTTTTTAGATTTGGTTTTACAAATTATTGTAAAATTGTTGTGCCAGATAACAGGTAAACCAATAATAACATTTGGGGTTAAAAACCCGGATAGCTTAGGTGAATGTTGAAAAAATTGATATAAATATCTAAGCAATAAATTTCAATTATACTGTTATATTAAATTTAATCTGAGAATCCTCGATTCTTGATTTTTTTTGGCTTGTTTCGGTTTGTTGTGGTGGTACCACCATTACAACTAGTGCCCGAAAAATTAATACATAAACTCAAAAAAATTATAATCGAACTATAATCTTGTGTAGTTGTTCGCAATATGAGCATTCTAAAACTATTTATGTAAATATAGGTGAAACAATTTAAAAAAACTACTTGCTGTGATTTATTTCTCTCAAAGTAATGAAAAAAAAAACTAATTTATTGCATCGGTTTATAGGAGATGGTTTTTTGATTAAAAAACCGAGACTGGATAGTTTTTGCATTTTTTCGTTTGTTATTGCACTTTTGGCACTCATGTTGGCATTACTAAAGAATTAATACGTGTTTAGGGACAAGTGGAAATTGTTTGTTGTGGAAAACGGTTTGGCATATTAGTAGTGTTTGTGATATCATGAGAAGCCCTTTGCAAATTTTTAGCATTTATTAATTTATAATAATTAATTTACTAATAATGCCAAAGACCTATCTTATTTTATTGTATTATGTATGTGTAAAATAGCTTTAGGGAAAACAGGAAATCTAGCTTATCGCAGCTTGATTCTCTGTTTTGCTTATAATAATTCGTAAAAATATTATATTTATCTCATTTTTTTTTATCATTATTATTTTCTGCATATTTATTATGTAGCATACTTATAAATTATTATTAAATTTTTTCTTTTATATATACATATGTTTTTTGGTTTTATTTTTTCTGGTTTTTTCCGTTTGTTCCCCTTCATCAAACTACTAGTGAAGAAGATGTTAGGAAACTTACTATTTACACAGAAAATACAACAAAGACAACTTACTACATTATTCATTTTAGCTCATTTTTTCACACGACTTTTGTGACAAATGGCACACAGTGTAGAGGTAGTACAACTTGAGCAAGTTCTGCATCCGCTTCGTTGACAATTAATTGATTTATTGTTAGTTAATAATAATGTGTTTTTTTGCCCATTTTCCAATCAACAGAAGAAAATTATGATCTTAATCTGTCTTACAATCTTGGGAATAATAATCGCTTGCACTATTGGAGGATACCTTGGGCTGGTCTAAATTTACGTAAGTGTTTAAAATAAAGTTAAATTTTGTTTAATGGATGGTTATTTCAGACGAATTACCACCACCACACCACCAACAACAACAATTACAAGTGACTTTAGGCCCCTTTTGGTTGATAATTATTGATAATTCGTCTGTTTAGCTGTTAGTTTATTTTGGGTGGCAACTACATCATTTGTTAATTTATGTCTATTAGAAATTTTAAGCGTGTTCTCGACGAAATATTTGCTCTAGCAATAAATATTGTTTTAATTTTTCAAAAATGTGTGATATATATTTAAAAGTGTTAGTTATTATTTACTCTATTAGAGAAGAATTTTGAAAAAGTCGTTGCTTTAACAGAAAAAAAGATTTGTATTAAGTTGAATAATTCAAAACCAGTTTACGTTAATGTTACCAAATAAAATTATATTTGCCCCAGTTTTATGGGTTACAGTTTCAGTTATAAACACTTCTACTGATAGTAGGTTTGTTAGACTAACATAGTTAAAATATAGTGTTTTTAGCTAGTTAGTTGGCAGAAAAATGTTCTTTAAAATAATAATAATATTAATAGAGACAGAAGTGCACAATCAGTAGATTTTGAAAATTAAACTGCGAAAGAATGAGAGAGATAGAGAGGCCTAATTACTACTTCACTTTTTGAAGACAGTATACCTTTTTAAGTACCTGCGCAGCTCCTATTATAGACAAAAACATCCTAGCACTTTTGTTGTCTTTAAATCCAACTTTGATCCCCTGCAGGATGTCGTCTCTTTGTCTTCCGACACGCGTTCTAAATACCCACTTTTGTTGGTTACCTTTATGTTATTAATTTGAACAGGCTTTCAAAGATCTCTGAATATAATGTATAGATAGAGAATTTTTTACTGGACCTAAATCATCTCTAGTACAATTCCAGGTTTAAAGGAAGAAACATTTCCAATCCTGTTTCCAAATTTCTCCCCAGTCCCAATCCACCACCTCCCCGCCCCCCTGTAGCTTCGAAATTGAGGAACTAGAAAATAGAGCAAAAGAATAAAATCGTATGGTAGATTCCTTAGCACCATCAAAACAATTCAAGTTATAAGTGTCAATTGGAATATTTTAAAATTTTAAAAATATTGTAATTATTATATAAATATTATATATTATATATAAATAAATAAATAAATAAGGAAATTCTTGCATCTGTGAATGTTGATGCATCCAAGTGAGATATTAATGTAGTTAAAAAGTACTTTTCATATAAGTAGTTTATCTTTGAAATAAATCTGTTGTAGAGTATATAAGATAATTTTAAGTAAAAAAACGTGGTGTTCCCGTACTACATTTACACACAATGAAAAAAACGACACACATTTTTATTAATTTATTTGTTAAAAAAAAACAAACTGATGTGTAGGAAAAAGTTCACCATTACACTGTACAAAAATGGCAATATTATATGATAAGTAAGTGATTTGATCAAGATTCAAGACAACTCCTCCAAACACTGGTTTCTTTACTTAAACACTGTTAGGAGGAAGGAAAAACACCAAGATATTTGTTAGTTGCGTACAATCGCGCCTTTGGCTTAGTAAACACCAATCTAGCGGATTGTATGCAATTTTTGTGTCCTCTTCAACTTTAACTCCTCGTCTGTTCAACTAACTCTATTAAACGCAATGTAAATTCGGCGCTCAACAGCTCAAAGCTGTTTTAAAATAGAGCCGGAACTTTCTGTGTGCAATAACAGAAATCTCCGGTTCTATTACTGTTCTATTAAAGTTGTCTAGGAACCTGAATTATTGTACGCCCCACAATATAAATGACAAAACCATCGCGGATTTCGCTGTAAACCTAGTTAAATATAAATAAGCTTTTTAACACCAGCGATTATGACTTATTAATTGTAAATTCAGTGTTTTCGCTTGTGTTGATTGGCTGCCCTCGCCCTGTCCCCAAAGCCCCTCACTCGTGTGTTGTGACCTTTAGCTAGTTGCACCTTGTGTCAATGTCTGCTCTCCTTGTAACTCATGTGAAAAAAGTTGAGAAAATATGAAAAAAAATTGGATGTGCACGCCTCTTCCACAAAATGACACTAGGAGTTTTAAACAATTATTATAAACTCACATACTTCGTTTAAGTACTTGTAAATACACTAACTTATATAGTCGACATTTTATTTCGTTGCTTTTACTATTAATTAAATTTGTAATAAAAGATGAAAGTATATACATTAGACAATAAATATAAAAACATACGAAAGAATATTGTTTGTAGAAAAAAGTTTGTATAAATGTGATTGTGTTCTTTACAAAAATAAAATTAAAATTAATACTATATTATAATTATATAAATCGTATATATTGTAAGTGGTTGACGCGGTGTCATTTTGTGGACTTGTACCTATTGTAAATTAGGAAGTTCATTTAAAACTCTATAATATACATTTCAAATTGGAAGTTTCATTATAAAAATCTTCCACAGGAAAGCGCTGGTTTTATTTCCCTGTCCTGGAAAATTAAGTTATATTTAAGTCTATCGTTACTCCTAGAAATATAAATTATAAATATTCATGTTGGAAAAAATTCATATAAAAACTGCAAATAAAAATTTTTTTTTGGAATTTTTGAAAAAATTAAATAACGAATTCCAGTGAGTTTCATAATTATTTTCCAAACAACGCCGACATATGTTTTTAGCTACTTAGTATATGTTACTATTTAATAAATTACTTGAATTAAAAAAATAAAATCAAAATAATATAATTTGAATTCATACTATAGGCAACCAGTAATACGACCAACTTACATTACAGGAACCTGTAATGTCAAATTTGACGTTTTCCAGATGAACTACTTCTCAATTTGACGTAACATCCGATAGATTTTTTGTTTTACATATCAATATGTTTACGGATTTATAAAAAATAATATATTAAGATACAGCACAACGTTAACATCCCAACTATTTAAAAAATTTGTTAGGAGTTTAAAAAACAAAATCAAAATCAATATTTTGTATTCGTACTATAGGCAACCAGTAATACATTCAAATTACATTACAGGAACCTGTAATATCAAATTTGACGTTGTCCAAATGAACTACTTGTCAATTTGACGTAACATCCGATAGATTTATTGTTTACATATCAATATGTTTACAGATTTATAAAAATTAATATATTAAGGTAAAGTACCGTCCTATAAACGAATAAAATACCTAACAGCTCTGTTTTTTCAGGAACAAACTCTAGTCATTCTCAAAATGAATAAAAACCCAGCCATTACTTCAGCTGTAATTCTTCTGAATTTGTTATTTACTAGACAAATAATTGTAGGTGAGTACAGGAAAATATTGTGATTATATTAGCCAAAAAACCTGGTGTTTAAGGACAAAACCTTGGACGATATCGAGAGCAAAACGATTGGACTAAATTGCTTCCAAAATCAAACATAGACACAAACCACCAAAACTTGATGAACTTGTTCAATACGGGCCAAACGGGGGGTCCAAGTCAATATCAATCATTTGGGGGTAACTGTTTCATGTTAAATAAATTGGGGTCTAACGGTTTTCTCTAACTTTTCCTAACTAACTAACTAACTTTATTTTATTCTATATCTTAATTACCTTGCCTTCTAGCGGCCCCACAAGACATCGAGTGGCAAGGAGCGTGGTTTCCACATAATCCCAATGAAGAGGACACCAATACCGAGATTACATTACATTCGCTTTATGATGCTAAACATGGGATTGTTATGGGACAACCTGACGCGAGATGCGATGATGGAAAGGTGGATAAAGTAAAAGCAAAGTTATCAGAAGTAATTTTAGTTTTTTAGTCAAATCTACTAGTGGACTGGAATAATTCCCCGATAAACTACACGTGTTATGAGGATAAAAGTTTGTATAGGCCTAGAAGTGATGTCCATCCATTAGAAAGTAGTCAGCACATTCCTGCATATTATAATGTAATTTGGGGGGTTTCAGTTGATAAATGTGACTAAAGTTATGTTTTTCAGGCGCCACATAAATGTTTGAACGAAACTATTTCGTATAACGAATTAATACCCACATTGTAAGTTTTTGATTAATAGCATAAGAATTAAAAAAAAAGCTTTTCGGGAGTTTTTATTTTTATTGGATTTTCGACTCCCAAAAAACTTTCTAGGTAAAACTACGTACTTATACAGTATTATTTTATTTAGCGGAACTCATCGCCCCCTTTGGGCTGTTTATGGTGAGTACACCTTCCTTCCAAAACAGCGCTGGTTACACAATTTAGAGCATGGAGCTGTCGTAATGTTATACCATCCGTGTGCCAATAAAAACGAAGTTAATTTCTTAAGGAAAATCGTCAGTAATTGTCTGTATCGCCATGTGATAACCCCGTACAATTTACTGTCGAAAAAAAGGGTAATTAAATTATTCTGTAATAAAATCTAATTTCTTGTACTTTTTCCTCCTTAGCCTCTAGCTTTGGTGACTTGGGGACATCGGTTGGAGATGTCCAAAGTGGCACCGGAAGTTGTGATTGATTTTATCAAACGGCATGCTTTGAACGGTCCGGAAAAAACAGCACGCGATGGTCAGTATGATTGGAAACTGATACAGAAAGCGCAGGTGATAACGCAAGTAAATGAAACCAGCGTTTGCGATAAATATGCAAATGATTTTATACAAATGAAGTAATTGTATTTTTGCTTTTATATATTAGAATTAACAAAAAGGGCACATGAACTAATTATACATAATTATATTACTTATATGAAAATAAAATTTTATTTCTTATGCAACTGTAGTTTTCTTTTGAACTTCACGTAGTAACAGCTAGTAGTAATTATTTTATCCTATGTTAAGTTGAAAACCGAGAAATCATTTAACCGTTGGTTATAAATCAAGTATGGAGGGGCTTGGATATGGACAGCGCTGATCATAAATCAGGGTAGTGCAGCGTCCGATGACGACCGCCACTGGACAATGCGGCTTTTATTGTTAGCTCACAATAATAAAAGTTGTGTAGAGTGGGCTAGTAGGTATGAGAAAAATACAAATTTGGTATTGTGGGAATTTGGATTTTTGGTCAAGCAGAAAGGCGTGAAGTCCAGTTGGATTTTATTGTTTGTTCGGATGGAGTTTTGGCCACCAAGGAACCAAAATATCAGAAATTATCATTTCACAGTAAATATAACTTTTTTTCATACTATACTTTTTTGAATTTTTTCTTACGCCACTTTTGTTATTTTTAAATTATTCATATTTTTTTATTATTTTTATAATAAATAACTCCCACTCCATTATCTAAACGAGTTAAACCAACAAAAGAATTCCACACGCAAATCACCCACCCCTCCGTCATTTTTATTACCCATATACATTTTTCCAACAAATTTCAAACGATAAAATGTCAACGTCCATCAAACTCATCTCTTCGGGTGTGTGTTGTTAGAAATGTGAAATATACACCGGGGTCCACTCAACAACCAGGCTTTTTTCCAGTATATCTGACACATTGCCTTTTGTCGGTCCTGTTAAGCTGCGGGGGGTGGCCAAAGGCTCGGGGCTCGGAAATTATTAGGCGATCTTGACCTGGTCCTTGTGCTTTGTTTCATGCCGAAATATATTGGTTTTTTTAATCACTTTTCCACAAACTTATAAACGGATGGGATACAAAAGTTAGACTCTTATAATTAACAGTAAGAAATGGTAAATAGAAACATTAGTGAATCGAGAAATATTAGGTCAAGCTTCAATAAAAATGGTAGATTTTTGGTGGTGGTGCGTTTTTTAACATCTTGTCAGGTTACGGTGGGGTGCAATAAAAGGACATATCAAATGTCAAGTGCGTAAGTTCCCATGAACCCAAAAGGATTTTTTCCAAACAACTAGGTACAAAAGTTACGAATTCAAAGTGGAAGAATGGACTATATAACATATTTTATCGGTTTTCTTCTGTATACAATTTGTATTGAGCCGTTTTTTGCACCTGATCCCATGAAAAGGCCAGCGGCACCTAAATTGAGAAATTTTGTAACTATATCTTTTTAAAATGAAGTTTAAAATAAAAACTGAATAAAATGCATAATACAAAATTTTAGTCTCAACCCTAATATTTAATATTATTACACAATTTGTTCAAAGTTAAAAAAATGGCACGCTCTAAACTACTTCGTCTAGTTTGCTATGGTTGTTTGAGGACCACAGGGTCCTAAAAGACACTTGGCGTGCATATGCCGATGTGACGCTTTTGAACAATGATCCTGTCGTGTGGAATTCTTGTAAAAATGCTCCCCTGTGGAGGATTACGATTTGTTCCGGATGATCGTTTTCTTTTCTTTCCAAATCTACTGCACTTGTGTCAGTAATAATGGAATTTATTCGGTATTATTAGGACAGAGAAAAGAAAAGTATATAGATAATAAGTATTTAATAATTATCGTAAATGGATCTTAAAAAAAAACTATATATTTGAATGTGTTCAAACAATATTAAGCTATGAAATCGTCGAGTTATGGTACATAAAATTACATAAAATTTTGATTTTTTTGTAGATTATAACTTTTTTCAGAGGGTCAATTACCTAAAATTCTTGAGGTATTCCAAGTCCAAAGAATAAAAAATAAAAACGATATTAGTTGATAGTTATTGGTACATTATAGTTTCATTTATTTTTTGTGATTATATTATTTTTTATCTCTAAATGACGAGTGGTTATATAAGAAATCAGTTTTCATTTCGAAATTTCCCCAATTTTCCAATGATCAAAAAATGTCTGCAGATTTTAAGAAAATTAGATAACAGCTACATTCTTAGTTATGACTATTTTCACAAAAGTAGTTTCGTGTTTTAAATCTTCTGTAATATGTAGATATATAGATTTATCGCTAAATTGATAAAGTTCAAGAAGTTTCTAGATATTTAGCTTATTTTTCCGATTACACCCAAAATTAACATTATAATTATCCCAACAAAACCCCAAAACAAATCTCAACCTTTACTAGTAACAAAATTAGGCCCCAACCCACACCTATAATTATCCATCGTATTTTTAATTAATCCCACACCAAAACCCCCAAATCAATCCGTAATAAAAAAAATGTCAATCAATAAATATAATATCCCAAAGATAATTATAACTTTCTAAACCGATTGCGGTTCACATCCACATAAATTCTATTAACATTCTCATTTTATATTTTTTCGAAACCAGATAACGATCGCCTGAATCCTCGCTCTTAGCAGGAGCTGGAGCAGAAACGCTCGAAGGGGTTTGCTCTTGCTCTTGAAGGCAACCCTGTGGCGCATTTCTTTTGCGCATTACGGTTGCCGCCCCTTTCGCTCAAGACACACTCATCTGGGACCCTGCAATCATCCAGCATCAGCATCTCAGTTATTAGTGTTTTGCTTAAGTGATAGGATGATGGAGTCTTCTATGGAAAATAACGCGCAATCGCAGGTGCGTGCGGTTTAATTATAGTAATTTGTTTTGACATCCCTTTATTAGTGTATGTGTGTGTGTGTGTATGTGGGTCTGATTACGGATTTATTATCTAATGCAAATTGATTATTGTTTATTGGTACCTGCTGCGGGGAGTTCCAAAAGAAATTGCAGGAAAAGCAACCGAAATGTTTCAGTTTTTTTTGGGGGAAAGTTTGGTTTTTCAAAATTGTTTTGGGTTCGATTTTTTTAGTAAAAATTTAGTAAAAATCCAGTATCAGTTTTTGAACTATTTTGAAATTATATTAGGTACAAAAATTCGGTGTAAATCACAAGGAATATTTTTCTAATTTTTGAAAAATATTACAATATCTCAAATTCTATTTTTGCGGAAAAGTGCGGTTTTATTTTGGTAAATTTGTGAATTTTTTTGTACATTTTTGATTGTACACAAAATAGCAGTTCTTACAATTTATAAAGTATATTTTTTTCAGTCTTGGCAGAATAATTTGTAAAGGAGTTTAAGTAGAAGATGTAAATATTTAAATTTTTTTCTTATAGCTAGTTTTTGGACTGTTATAAGGAAGTTTTTAAATATTTCACATCTACTAGCGAAAGATAATATAGGGTTTTCTCTTCTGTATTTTTTAAGTATTCTTTGAATGAAAAGAGTATTAATTTAATAAGAATTTATAAGTGTTCCCATACGGCATCGAAAACGACCAATATTTCGACTTTCATATAGTAAAAAACAACCGAAAAACCGAAATTAAAATCCCGTGATTTTTTTTCTGTCCAAATAAATTTTCTTTTACAAAATCCACTAAAACCTACATATAAAACTCTGCGTCAACTTTTCCAACTTATTTTGCAATTTTCCTCCAAACCTCAAAAATTTTTTTCCAGACCAACAACTGGACTCTACTATCAGTCCGAGGTGGCTTCTACCAATCCTCCCCACCACCCCAACCTACCTACGTACCACAACCCTGCCCCCTCCCCACACCACCCACTCCAGACGCCTCAACCTACTCCTGCCTAAACTACACCCCCCATCATTATCCCTCAGTCTACCCTCAAAGTTTCTCACCTCACAACTACTGGTACCCACCTTCGCCTCAACATGCCGATGTGGCAACCAGCGGATACCAACCACATCAACAATACCACCCCCATCACCACCCATACTCATGGCACCAGGAGATAATCCAAGGTAGTACCAGTAGTACTAGAACTAGGCGTTGTGTCAAGTGCACTTGCCCCAATTGTCATGCTGAAGAGATAACTGGGGTGAAGAAGGCGAAGAAAATGCACAATTGTCACTATCCGGATTGTACGAGGGAGTATGGGAAAACTTCGCATCTACAGGCGCATCTTAGATCGCATACTGGGGAGAAACCGTTTGAGTGCTACTGGTTGTTTTGTGGGAAGAGGTTTACCAGGTCGGATGAGCTACAACGGCATTTGAGGACTCACACTGGAGACAAGAATTATGTGTGTCAGATTTGTAGCAAAAGGTACGTTATAGTTTATCGACTCTCGTTTAAATAAACGAGAGTTGTATTTGAAATTCTCTTAATAGGAGTGTTATTTTTGACAGGTTTATGAGATCAGATCACCTGGCGAAGCACGTTAAGACACATGATAATAAGAAAGCTTCGAAAACTGTAAGTGAGCGAAGTACTAAGGGGATTAATGAGGCAGTACCGTATTTCCACTCACAGCCTAATAGTACCATGTATCCTGTGTATAGAGAAGCATACTAGACTATTAGGAGTAAAACGTGAGATGATTTTTTATTTCTTAAACAAATTTTTTACTAAAGTCTTTTGGTTTTGTTGTTGTAGGTGCGGTACTTCGTATTTTGGGAAGTGCTAAGTTTAAACATAAGAAAAATATTATATTTGCTGTGAATAATTCTAAATATAGTTTTGTAATTGAAATTGTAATATAATATTTAGGTTTTGTTAAATAAATTTATTAAATAGTTTACTATAAATTGGAAATTGAAAAAATTAGTAGATATAAGAGGAAATATATTTTTTATAAAATTTTTATTGTATATAAATAAATAAAATAAGGTATACAAAATTATAGCCGGCGACTTTTTTTTTTATATTAATTCCTTAAATTGTTTAAAAAAATTTAAAAAAAACAAATTTTCCCACAAATGTGGTATTTTTAAATAGTCAATTGAAAAATGTTGACAAACTTTAATACTGGAATAGGTCCAAATAAGAAAAGGCACATAAGTACTTCCAACCTCTTTTTAAATCTATAAATCCTGGGTGGCTATTATCTAAAAAAGTGTGTTGTTATTTTAGTAATGCCCATTCAGCTCTAATTTTTAAGTTAAGACACAAATTCTGCAAATAGCATCCTCCAAAGAGACTCAGGACTAAAAAATAAACCGATTGAAAAAGGTTCGTGTCCTGCTCTCCCGTTGCAGTCTCCACGCGCCATCTCCTGCTTCCCCCTACAGTGACTTCCACTAACCTGCCGCCTACACAAAACCACCAACAGATGTCGCCTCCAATCCAACATAATTGAGGGTGCTATTAACTGGGCGGGTTTTACGGATGCATGGCCGCCCTGACAGAGGAGGGCAGCAAAGGAGAATAAAACAAAAACGAGAGAAAAAAACACACAAACGCAAATTATAGTGTGATATTTATGTATGCGCGGTGGGGCCACCTCAAGCCGGGGGAACATCGGCAAGTGGCGTTCGAATTAAGTCAGTTTCAATCAAATATACTTGCATGAATGTATTGTATGTACTATTGTAGCAGAAACTTTATTTTATTTAATATAACCGTCAGGTGGTACTTGAAGAGCAATTAATAATAATGTTTGGGTTGCTGGTTTAAATACTTACGCGGCGCGGTGGGGCGTATTTTTTCTTGTGGTGCTAAGTGGTGTGTGTGAGTGTGTGTGTGGTTTATTGTGGGGGTGACTTTGAATTTTCAAACTGGAGGAACGTCAGGAACGAGACAGTAAGGGCCGTGGGTCACCGGAGTTGCTTGCTGTAAGTTCAAATATCTATAAATATATAAAAAGATAATTAATCTTTTTCGGGTTGAAAACAGCTTATTAACAACTTGGAAAAGGATTAATCTTCCAAGTGGGTTTCGGAAACTTCAAACAATTTTTTTGTAACGAAAAATGACGTACAGGAAAAACAACTTTAGGCGAAATTAAATCTTAATGGGAAAGGTTTTTTTTTTGTATACTTATCTATCTATAGCAAAATTTCAACTGTAATTTGTAAAGTAGTCAATTTTGGAAAATATGTCAACAATACTCACATTTTGAAAACCGCAGAGTTAAAAAATGTTTCCCTGATGATTAATATCTAATAACTTTCAAGTTGTTGCATAAAAAACAGACAAATAGAAACATGACAATAATTGTATTAGATATATCGCATCATTATTATTATAATTATTTTGCGGTATAACATATAATTTTTGAATTTAATAAACAATAACATGACTGATGGTGATGATGTTATATTATATTAACCATCACTTTTGCCAGATGATGGTGATAGATTACAAATTACCAGTCTAAAGCTTGTCGAAATTTCTAATAATTTATCTTTCGTAGTTTGTACCCAAAGGCAAAAAATTTATGTTAGTCCAATTACCTACAAGATTTTCATATACCTATATCGATAACTTAATATTATTTTGCTCATTCTCCATGTCAACCCATCAAATTTAATTATTTTAAACAATTAGCGCCCCTTTTCGTGGTGCACCGCGGGACGTCGCCGCGCTACCGTCCCAGCAAGCGTCCCATTGTGAAATTAGGCCCCCGCTCGCGCGCCACTCCATCATTACATCGGATTAATTATTGAAGATATGTATCCGTAGTTGTCGACTGCATTCATCTGCACTCGATGTGACTACTGCATTATGATTTGTTGATAGCTTGATCCCGAATGGATGGAGTTGATTGATTATCTAATACATGTGAATGTGTGTGTGGGGATATTTATTACCGTAACAAAACGAATTATGGGGTAGATGGTGTGAGGGGCTATCAATCTTGTGTGGAGTTTGGGAAAGGGTCGAAGGCGAATGCGCGGCACTGTCGGAATTAATTCGCGAGACGGGATTGTTTGGTTAAGATTTGGCACAGTTTTGGGGCGCCGGAGATGGACAATGACTAATGGATTTTGGGTTCGCACTTTGAGAGCCAGAAGATCGTCAGTTTTGTGTAGTTGCCAAAAAACGATCCGCGACAACGCTTAAAAAATTAAATAAATAAATTTTGAAAAAGTAAAGTAAAACTATATTTTGAAGGGCAGCATTATAAAATTAAGAAATTTTAAATATTGGATATGTAACCTATTATAAGGATATCTTGGCTTAAATTTGGCTATTACAGGAACTGAAATTGACAACTTTTCCTGAAATTAAGAGCCACGTCTTGAAACAAACACTTGTCGGGTTTCATTTCTTCGAATTCGCTTTCAAGCTTGAGATTGTCATTGTCTTTTGGAATAAAACGTCCATCAGGACAAACTTCTTTTTTGGTGGGTCAAATTCATCCTTATGTAATGCGGATTCTTCGTTCAGATTCACCTGGAGGAATCTTAGGTATAGAATATTCAAAATCTAATAAATTTGAAGAGTGTGCTTCGAGAGGGACAACAAATTCCTCGGGAAAAATTTCAAACTGGATGTTTACTTGTTTCAGATATACTAGAATTATTTTCAGCAGGCATGTGTGTCATACTGTTTCTCCACTTTTATCGTTTGCAAAAGAATAGAACGGGACTTTAAATAAAAATAATACGAGCCCTAACAACTAAATGTTCGGACAAAAGTAGATTTGATTGTCTTTTTTCCATACGCGTAAAAGTTATCTAAATTAACTTCCATAATATTGATGGTTTTTTCTGTTATAATGCCAACATTTAGTTATATAAACACGTAAATTTCGTAAAAATCCGCTCTGCGGTTCCAAAACTGTGGCACTTTAACCCAGCAGGATGGGACAATTGTAGAAACAAAGAATTATTATTTTCAAAAACGTTGGATCTAGTAGTCGGATTTTGATGAAATTTACTTTATTGAAAAGCTGGATGTTGACTTTTTTTACAAAAAAGTGACACAAGTTTTTATTTGGTGATTTTAGGCATTTATCGGAGCTTCAAAGTTGCACCTTTAAAAATAATAAAATTTTCTAGTAGCTGTTTTAAAGAATCACAGTTTTGAAACCGCTAGTTGGATTTGTGTCAAAAAACATTGAAATCAAAGCTCAATAATCGTACTATATTGAAAAAATTCTGAAATGTTCATATGATTTTTTTTGCACCTTTTTCGAGTTCCATAGTTCACTTTTCAAAAAACGTGTTTTTTTAGGGTGCTACCTACATTAAAATAATCACAGTTTTGGAACCACTGGTTGGATTTTGGTAAAATTTACTTTATTGCAAAGCGTGATGTTGGTTTTATGCACAAAAAAATTCCCAAGTCTTTATTTGGTGATTTTAGGCATATTTCGTAGCTTTAAAATTGCACTCGATTTTCTAACGACTGTTTTTAAAAAATCACAGTTTTGGAACTTGGGGAAAACGACAAAATTTTTCCACAAATTTCACAATTTTTGTTCAAATTTAACCGATTTTCGTGTAGCTTTTTACTCAGATATTGATACTAAATTTCGAAATTTCTGCTACTAAGACTCAATTTTTCTTCATCATGTCCGCTTCTAATTCTAATGTGAACTACTTTACCATACAATCAAATTGATAAATAAATAACTGATAAACGTTTCTGCAGCTCTGCTACCCCTCCACTTTAGTAATAGAGACCAACACGCAAATTTGCGGTTAAAACCACACACATGACGTGCAAATAATTGTTTTAAGTGTACTTAACAGTTCAAGAATAGAGTCCATAGATATACACCGGGTGTATAAGGGCATAATAATTATTATGTTGGTAGTATTATCTAGTTTAGTTTGTGTAAATTTTGGAATTATGTCATTAGAGGCAGTGAGTAGTGGATTATCCAGGTGGCGAATAAAATTCTCTTATTACCTCGAAATTTGATCTAACCTAACTTAACCTATAATTTGATGTATTTTTCTAATTGTATTCAACTCGGCTTAAAAAAATTCCATAATTTCGCTTGTTTTAATTAAAATATTATTCAGTTATTTCTGTATTTTGTATGCGGAATTTTTACTAGATTTCTACCGATGATATTATAATTAAAATAATTTGGCTCGGAACACGTTTTCTAATCAACACAGCGCGTTCTCTTGGTTCAAGGTAACTATAATCATTGATTATAATCAAAAAGATGATCGGATAAAATTCAAAATACGTGCGCCACATAAGCTTTTTCAACTTTTATCTGCTTCGGACATTCGACTAAAGGTCTCGGAATAATAATCGACTTATATTTTTAGGTTTATATACCTAGTTGAACTCGCTCTACATAATATCAGAAACGATGGTTGTGCGTTGGGTTTTGATCCTCATTTAGATAGAAATATTATCCAGCGGTATGGCGTGTAGGCTAATTGGTGAAAATTTTTATTAACTTCGCCTTTTTTTACTTATACTTACTTACTACATGATAATAATATTGACGTGGTTATAGACTTCAAAGGAAACGAGTTTTGAAAGTTTTTAATCGCTTCTCAACTGCATATGTGATATCAAGGCAATTACCATAAGGTAATAATGTCTTCTTTCATCATCACAAGGTATTTTACCAAAAATACGCTAAGATATTTATGACGATATTTCTCTCACCCCGCAAGGTGTAAAATTACCAAAGTTGACGAATTACAACGAAACTATAAAAAAAACCAACAAAAACCGCATGATGTTAAAATTGTTAAGGAAAGAAAGAGCCCCAGACAACAACACAAGGCGACAGCTGGTACAACTTGATTGCTTATTTCCCCTTATTTTTTTTCAAACTCATTAAATTAAAATTGCCTCCTGAAACAACCCATACGATATTGCGCTTCTAATTTATCGATTATTAATCCAAAAATTACCTAATAGTCAGTGGCGTAACTGTACTAATAGCAGGAACCAATAATTCAAAATTTGGTACTAGAACCAGTCCACAAAAGTTTCGATTTTGGGGTTGGTTTTGTCTAGAAATCTTGTCTGTTGGCTGTGACGTAATCGAAAACTGGCACAATTTAGAAATGAAATGAAATGAGTCATAAAGTGTGACAAAAAAAAACATGTATGCAAAGTATTGATGTTTTATTTTTTGTCCGCATCCACACAGGATTCTATTCAGGACACACCAATTACCCCATCATACGTTGACACATACCAAGGAAGAGAAAATCAGTTTTTCTCTTTTACATGTCATATTATAAATTAATCACAATTTTCTTGTCGCGGCTATCGTTAAATATTTCACAATTACCATACTGAATTTAAATGAGGCCACTCTGTTAAATATTTTAATTTCCTCCAATTAAATATTAATGATTTGCATATTAAGCGTATAATATGTTAGTCTAATTGTATTTTAATATGTTATTTATACCGCACAAGCACAACAAAATCTTCGTGTTTTGCGTGAGACATCATCGCGTATGCGAGGGAAATTTCGGAAAAAAAAACCACGACAATATTTGAGGACTAAATTAATTTTTTGTAGCATGATGGATGTCAGGGCGAAAGTCGGTGTAGGATTTAATTAGGAACAAACTTGACAATTTATTACATATTTTTTTCTTACATTAATTAAATCGACTTTTTGAAAACATTTGGTCCAATTTTTTAGTAGAACTAAAAGATTTTGCGGGAAATTTAAAATACATCGGCAAAACAGAAAGTTTAAAAATGTTTGCTTAAATTTTTCTGTCTTCTTTATAATTTTGAGGCTATATAGTTTTAATAGAGAAAATTATTTTTTTCTTGTTACTGCTTTGTAAACTATTAATTCCTTGAAAGATCAGAAATTTCGAAATTCTCCCATAAGTCAATAATTGTCATTTTATGGTTTATTTATTTACAATAAATCTCACACCTTAAGGTGTTAATCTGTCATCATCATCATAACGAAATTCAGCTATTAATTATGATATTTAGCTCATTTATCTTTTTGTTGTAAGAATTTTTTCATCTAATAACAATGTTTACCCGCCTTTCCATTTACACTTGCTTTGAATATGTGGCAACAAAACACGTGACATACCGGCATGTGCATGCAAACACACATCCCGCAGACCTGTCTCACCTTGTCGAGCATAGCCCACTAGAAAATATAATAATCCTACACAGAATTGTGTGTTTGTGTTAGTATTTTGCCCTGCTTCACTGATTTGACATATCTTGATATATATTCACTTGCGTGCAGTGCATATTTTCCAAGAACCAAACAAAACTGTCGACATTTTAGATAACTTCAGATAATTTTCTTTTCTTCAAAATCATCATAATGAAAAACTGCTCGTTTCCGTCTGCATAATCTCAACCAAGGAACCAAGGAACCAAGGTAGTGTACAAAATAGTTTCGTTTGATTAAATTGGGTTACCGGGGACAAAATCCAAGCTAATATTATTCATACATGTATAAAAACATCCTGGCTCAGCCTGAAGGATGCAAATTATCCTCTGATGCATTGCACGATATCTTGCAATTAAGTTTTTTGTTTTATATGAAGGAATGTTAGGTAGTCGCGCTGTTTCAAATGGATTAATAAACAAACAAGCAAAAAAATCTTGGTAGTACCACAAAGAGAACCAGATGGACAGAAACTAATTAGAATAAGAAAACTCTTGAGTGCGATTGGTCAGATATTTTTGTGTTCGCGCGTACAAGGTTTTGAATTTCTCGGGGGCATGTATGAGTATGGCTCACTCTCTCACCACCCACGACAACTTATCGAGGATTATCTGAGGAATTTTTTAATGCTGGCTATTATTGAAAGCGGGGAATGTTCATGCTTGTCTCGTTTATATTCTGGGGTCAGTGGAACGACAAGGTTTTCCAGAAGTTTGGAGGAATTTACGTAAAAAATTTTTAAAATTTCTCTCAAATTATTAAATTAATAAATTTTAAATTCCAATCCTGTCTGCTAAAAATATTATCTAACAATTATCATGAAAACTTTTTTATAATCTGATTCTAATACTTCATATCACGTTTGGGAACCTCTGTTGGGTAATTTGTGGTGGGCAACAAGATTTCGAGCAGCTTTAAGCTGGCGCCTTTGTCTATTTCAACTGACCCGGTTCAGAGCGTAAAAAGACTGTGGTCGCTACAAGCCGGGGTCACCACACCACCAGAAGAACCAATTTTCAGTATGTTTAGTCCCTTTATCCTTGTCTCGCTCTTTTGACTCTTGACTGATGCATCATCCCAACATTAACGACTTCAAAGTCGGCGGCGGTGGCGTTTAAACCACACAACAAAGAGAAAAACGCATATTGGTGTAATTGATTTGATGAGAAAATAAGCTTTTGGTATGTGGGTAAATATTTTTTTCTTATAGTTGGCGAAATTTTTTTAAAGTTCATGTTCTATTCGAAAAATTAAGTGTGGTTCCAACACAATAAAAATCACCCTATAGCACCCTTAAAACACGATTTGTGATTTGTGTGGGTACAACAAACCACAACAAGACATTAATTAGTCCCACCATCAAGGTATAAAACCGAAAGATAGACGTTTCATACCGCTGGACAACGTGTGAAATCGATTTGGTCAGGTAAATCGGAAGCACCGGCGCCCAGCCGGCGGCTAAACGCCACGTCTCCGCCCTTGCTTAATTAGAAATGGGGATATTAGTGATCACATTTAAATACTTTGTTGTTGCCTATTGCAACCGCACTGCTCTTTGGTCTGATTTATTTTTCCAATTTGGAAGGTGGTGCCAGTAAAGGTCTAAGGTAGCACCGGTGGGAACCCGATGTGTAAATTCGATTTCGTAATATTAAATGGAAGAAAATAATGAAGGTGACGAGGGAGGTTTGTTAAAGTACTAAAAGTTATAGCACTTTGGAAAAAATGTCAATTTTCAACTTTTTTTTCTATTAAAAACGTCATATCTTGAAAACGCGTAGAGATATCGCAATGAAGTTTGAAAATTTGGATAGAACGGATCGAAATCTGTCTGAATCAGTATAATTTTAATTTTAATTGTATTTGAGATTTACAGAAGAAATAAAAAAACGCGATTTTTGGGGGTACTTTGGGTAGGAACTATTTTATGATAAAAATCCAAAATGCTTTAAATTCGGTATATTAATAATAATTATGAAAGACAGTTCAGAGGTGATAATAAATGTGAAAACAGTTCACCAATAACTAGTCTAGTTCAAAAGTTACAGCACTTTGAAAAAATGTCAATTTTCAACTTTTTTTTCGATTTAAAATGTCATATCTTGAAAACGCGTAGAGATATCGCAATAAAGTTTGGAAATTTGGATAGAACGCATCGAAATCTATCTAAATCAGTATAATTTTAATTTTAATTATACTTGAGATTTACAGGAGAAATAAAAAAACGCGATTTTTGGGGGTACTTTGGGTAGGAACAATTTTATGATAAAAATCCAAAATGTTTTAAATTTGGTATATTAATAATAATTATAAAAGACAGTTGAGAGGTGATAATAAATGTGAAAACAGTTCACCAATAAGTAGTCTATTTCAAAAGTTATAGCACTTTGAAAAAATGTCAATTTTCAACTTTTTTTTTCGATTCAAAACGTCATATCTTGAAAACGCGTAGAGGTATCGTAATGAAGTTTGGAAATTTGGATAGAACACATCGAAATCTATCTGAATCAGTATAGTTTTAAGTTTGATTGTACTTGAGATTGACACGAGAAATAAAAAAACGCGTTTTTTTGGGGTACTTTGGGTAGGAACTATTTTATGATAAAAATCCAAATTGCTTTAAAGTTGGTATATTAATAATAATTATGAAATACAGTTGAGAGGTGATAATAAATGTGAAAACAGTTCACCAATAACTAGTCTATTTCAAAAGTTACAGCACTTTGTAAAAAATGTCAATTTTCAACTTTTTTTTCCAATTAAAGCATCATATCTTGAAAACTAATTTAATAAACCGAAAATACGAGTCTATTAGAGAATTATAATGTTATTCTGGATGTGACTCTTTTGGATTTACGTCAATTATCCAAATTAGTTGCCTCTTACATCTTCAGCAATGTATTCTTTTTTCCTACTGAAACAAAAAAACTGTACCACAATTAAAACAATGTTTGATTTTTCATACAAATTGCTTTCACATAATATACACACATATCCTGAATAATCTTTATGTTCCAAAGACAAGAACTAAACGAAGAAAAAAAAACAAACCTTATGTTAAGATTAAAAAGAATACAACACATACAGAAACCGACATGCACGTTGTTCGAAGAAACGATTACTCTAATTTCCGAGGTCGATTCCAATCACGCATCACCTCTCTGTGGCTTTAACATATTTATATGCACAAGAAGCGCGTAAAATACAGTCGTTACCAGAAAAAATCAAATCGATTTTGGTACTACCAGGAACAAATCTAAATCTACTAACGTAAAAATGTTTCAGCTGCAATTAAAGCTACCTGAGTTTACGTCGTTACGATGTATAAACTCGACTGTAATTACAAACAAATCTCCGGATTCCGATCAAATCGATCCTGATGGTGAGTGTGAGTGTGTGTGTGTGTGTATAAACCATGGTACGAGAGTAGCGCAAATGATAGGTTATGGTCTCGGAAGTTAAAATGTTACTACTATACTAGCATAATTCCATATAACTGGACTGGCAATTTCTCAATGTGTAAATTATTCTATGCACGTTGCCTCTTTGTCCCTCCTGCTTCTCTTCTGCTGCTTCAAAAGAGACCACTGCGAATATGTATGTGTAATTTTCGATAGGTATATAGGTGTATCTTTGTTGTTGCAGTCCTATCACGGAATCACAGCTATAGGTGATCAATTTCAAACCCAATTACCGTAACTACCTAGATAGGAACCCATTCGAGGTTTATTCAACTAGATTAGACTTTCTATTAAAATGGATTCGTCAAATTGATTGCAATTGTGATTTTAAATGTTGGATGAGGAATGGATAATTATCATTATTCTTGTAATAAGTTTGTTGGGAGAGGCCGAGGATAATAAATTATCTGATAGATGGTTTAACGAGGATTAATATTGAGAAATTTATGACATTAAGGCAGTTTGTGCAAAACATTATTTTTTTGTTTAGATCTCTGAAAAATATACTAAACCTTCATAAAATGGGTAGAGATATGAAATTTTCCGCTGTGGCATACTAAGATTTTCCAGAATTTTCCGCCTTTTCAAATTCCCATCTCTTTGACACCTCCACCTAATAACAGCGTCGCAAAGACGCCGCCCACATTATCGCAACTCTGCACAATTTCACTTTATATAAGATCAGCTACCTCCCCCTCCCCAACCCTTTCGTTATCCTTTAATTACACATAATTGTATTGGTGTGAAAACCGCGTGGGTTGAATTGTCGCCTCGATCATTACCATCATCATCATCATCATCATCAGGGTGAGTTTGTCTAATACACACTGTTGCATCATTTATAAATTAGCATACAAGTTAAATTCCAGTTGAATGGTTGATTTCAAAGTGACTAAATAATCGTGTTCGTCCCCGAGCTTCAACACGAGATGATGAGAGCACACTGTCAATAGGGTAATTGACATAGTAGTATCAAAGGTGCGTCGTCCTAAAACCGCCCTCTATCAAATTATAGACCCGCGCGCTTGGGGGGGTGTAATTATAGCCTGACTCAAGGAAAATTGCTCCACAAAAAAATAAAAATGTATATTTTGTATGGTGCGCGGTCCCTTTTTTTCTGGTGAGAGATCTTGGGTGTTGGAGTAGGACTGTCTTTGTCTACTTCGATGAATCTGTCGGATGTGCTTTTTTTGTTATGTAACGGGTCAGCGGTACTCAAAGTTTTCGGTGAGGGATTTGAGCATTTATGCAGACAGTTCTGGTTTAAATTTTCTACAAAATAAGTGGAGCCCAAAAAAACTAAGAAAATAGTGAAAGATGAAAGAAAACTTTTTGAGAAATTTTCAACTGAATTGAAAAAAATTTTTTGCACAATCTTATCAAAATAAATATACAATATGTTTACTGTACTTCTAGACATGGTATGTGAAAGAAAGGTTGGAAATTTGGCAACAGTGAAACATAAAATCGCGAGGTCCATCTTTAATAAATTATTACAGCCTGTATGTGTCTAATATAATTAAAATTGGAGATAGTTTGGGGAAATATCTCAGTTTCAAAACGCAAGTTTAAAAAATTTCTGGAAAACTCTTGAAGACTCGCTAAATTTATGTAGCATGTGCTGCATAGCGATTAATATAATTATGATATGCAATTAAATTTATTACACACGACAAATTAACGTCAATTTATGTTTACATTGATGTCATATTGAATTGCCTACGGAAATATGTAATGGGTTTCCAAGTAGGTACCAAATACAGTACTGAATTATTCACATACATTCCGAAGTCTGATCCTTCCAACATTTTTATGCTGCTCTTCTCCTTCTGCACTTATTCCATCAAACCGCATAATTATACATATCCACTTGAAGTCGAACACTATGATTTTCGTATTTTCTGACATTTTGTACGTGTGGAAGATTGAATAGGCCCTCCGGTGCGGTTTACCAAAACTTTTTATTAAGAAGAAGCCTTTTAGTTTTTCTTAATTTCCTTTTAAATATCGGTTAGGAAATAGAAGGGTTGCTATTAACAATCATTCACCAGGTGGCACTGTTTGTGATTTATTACATGCGTTCACAGTGTAATAAATGAACCAAGTGCACACGATATTTTTCAGGATATCATTTGAAAGCTCTTTTCAAGGTTACAATAGAATCATGGACATAAGTAGCTGGGGGGACCAAGGAGCCAAGGGTCAAATCACCCAATTGAAGAAGCAGGATCATACATATAAGAAGCGCACAAGGGGAGCCCCTGAGTTGAGCCCCATACAAAGCACTCTCGCGGTTGTTGATTTATTCGCCTGAACACGCCCACTCTCCAGTTCCTCGCGATAGGGATTTTTGTGCCGCATCCTCCCTCTTCTTGATGATGTACCAAACATCCATACACGCATCCAGATATACGCACCAAGCTTTTATAGTCCCCGAGTGCCATAAAGCTGGCCAAGGGCTTAATGACGTCGGTTTGGATCTCTCTTTCTTTTGGGGGGATGTTTTATTTTATGCTTGTGAGCTGTAATGAAAACTGACGTTGGGGGGATGGTCCACTGTCGACGGTATAATGTATGAGATGAGTTTCCAATGTTGCTAAATCTGAATTGGATATAAGGATTATCTATTTATATTCACCTGTTATTATGAATTCTAGCAGGAACGAAATAAAATATATTTCACTCAAGAATACTGTCTTATTTATGTACGAGTCCTAACAACTAAATGTTCGAACAAAAGTAAATTTTTGAAGTATAAAAGGAGAACTGGAAATTTTACGCAAATAATTAGTAAGCACCTAAAAATACAATAAGATAAAGCCTCAATAACAATATTATGCATGGAAGAAAATTATTTATTGGATTTAACAATATTTTAACCTTAATAATTAGCAAACTTTACAAAATGAATTTGCAACTAAATGTTGGGATCATTTTTAATTTAGGACCATTAATAAGAGGTTACGTCTTCTTTCGCTTTAATAGCTGCCTGTATTCTACCAGGCATTGTATTTATCAAATTTTGGTACAATTCTGGCGTGAAACTGTCCCAAATTTCTTCTATTTTGGTCTTTAAGTCCCCAATGGTTCTTGGTGGATTATTGCGTAGAATACGTTTAATTTTATGCCAAAGAGTTTCAATGACATTTAAGTCCGGACTGGATGAGGACCATGAAAGCACCTTTATGTCGTTTTCGCCAAGTTCCAAAACTGTGATTTTTTAAAAACAGTCGTTAGAAAATTACGGCACATTTTTCAAGTGCAACTTTAAAGCTACGAAATATGCCTAAAATCACCAAATAAAGACTTGGGGATTTTTTGGTACATAAAACCAACATCCAGCTTTGCAATAAAGTAAATTTTACCAAAATCCAACCAGTGGTTCCAAAACTGTGATTATTTTAATGTAGGTAACACCTTCAAAAAACACGTTTTTTGAAAAGTGAACTGTGGAACTCGAAAAAAATGCAAAAAAAATCATATTAACATTTCAGGATTTTTTCAATATAGTACGATTATTGAGCTTTGATTTAAATGTTTTTTGACACAAATCCAACCAGCGGTTTCAAAACTGTGATTCTTTAAAACAGTTACTAGAAAATTTTATCATTTTTAAAGGTGCAACTTTGAAGCTCCGATAAATGCCTAAAATCACCAAATAAAAACTTGTGTAACTTTTTTGTAAAGAAAACCAACATCCAGCTTTGCAATAAAGTAAATTTCATCAAAATTCGACTACTAGATCCAACGTTTTGAAAATAATAATTCTTTGTTTCTACAATCTTCCCATCCTGCTGGGTTAAAGTGCCACAGTTTTGGAACCGCCGAGCGGATTATTACGAAATTTACGTTTTTATATAACTAAATGTTGACATTATAACAGAAAAAACCATCAATATTATGGAAGTTAATTTAGATAACTTTTGCGTGTATGGAAAAAAGACAATCAAATTTATTTTTGTCCGAATATTTAGTTGTTAGGGCTCGTATAACATATTATTTTTTCTTGATTAGAAAAATCTTTTTTTCTGTGCTATAATAAATTGCAGCACGTGTGCGTCATCCCTTCACAGTGGACATAAAGTTTGGTAACGCCCTTCATTATCGACTTCTGTAGCCGATGGTCACTCATAGCAATCGTTAGTTCCGGATGAACAAAATCACCACATTTTCCAGAAATTTTTCTGCAGCAATCAAGCGCCTATAATTGAACCTCCTTGTCCTAGTCCCATAAATTATCCAACCCAATAATTAATTTAGTAAAATTTATATTACACAAAAAAAAATGGGATTGGAAGTTTTGATTATTATTATCGAATATAGAGAAACCATAAATAATACAAGATGATTTATACATGTGGGAACTTGTGGGAATCACGAAGGCCTTTCTTGGATTTTATTATTATTTATAGCGTACAGGACAAAGTGAAGTTAGATTTAAACAACCACCTTCTACTTACTTCTACAACAAAGTCGATTGAACCGGTCCCATAAATTTCGTCACCGCAACACTATCAAATCAGATCTTATAAATATCGAAAACGATCCACACTCTCTTCTTTTATACAATAAACCTCGATCCTCGAGTTTATCATTCAACCAACGGACGTTCCGTTCAATCCTGGTAATTTATCAGAAATGTACTCTGATGGGTTGTCGTCGCATCAAACTTTTTAGTATGCTGCAGACTGTTTCCGGGTCAGCACAAGTGGATGATGCTCTGGATTAGCTGGGGTGCAAAAGTCAATGATTCGGAACTGGTTGTGTTTCTTTGTGACTTCAGCGAAAAAATTTCTGACCTCACGTAATCTTCGGTATTTGATATCTATAAATGACATAAACTGGAAACAACAATTTTAAACATCATGCAACAAACACTCGCACAGGTTCCTGTTATTAAATAATTTAATAAGCAACAATCTTAATGAAATCTGTGGTCGTGAAGATATTTGAAAAAACAGTGCTATGATAACATCATTGAGCAACACAGCAACATTTCTGGATCATTAATCTCGCAGCAATTTAACGCTATTTAATTGGTTATAGGTATGTGCCTATGCTTGCCCAGTTAGTAATATCCACCTTTTCTCCTCTTTGCAATGAAACGAACCGCTATAAATAAATTCCATCAACAGTCACCGCCGCCATCTTTTGCCTAAGTATAACCAAACGAAAACTCATAAATATTGATAATCGAAGACGTGGCACAGACGTCAGGACTAGAAGGTGATGGGTAAATTACTGTGATCAAAGCGCGTTTTGGCTTCTCTTATTGCTTGTGTGCCGTCAATACATCCATCATCTGTGCTAATCATTTTTTGATATAAACAGTTACAAATTGCATTATAAATTCCTATTGATTATTGTTATTACCAACTTTTATTGAGCTGTAACCGGGAATTTTTCCTGTTCATTAACGTACACTAAACAAGCCGATGCTAAATTGATTTACAACAATTCGTCAGCAGGTCTGACCCTAATGTGTCCAACATTTCTGTCTATACAAACCAGAGGAATCTATGAAACGTTCATTACTTGTACAGTAATTTTATCTAAATATGTTTTCAAAGTTTTCAAACTTTTCAAAAATTAGGCGGGATTTTTACGATTTACTCTATGCAAATGTTGTAAATTGAATTTAACAACAATTAAACAGAAGGAAATGAACCTACTTTTTTCCAATTTTAACAAAAATTGTTCAAAATACAAGAAATGTGATAATAGAAAATTATGAAACTTTTATTTAGATACTAAACATTTATAAACTAATTAGACCTACCTTTATTTTCAAAATGAGGTTAGATAACGGGTCAAAAATAAGGCAAGCTTTATATACTTTAGGTTATGCAACGTGGTAAACTGACCTTAACAAAAATTAAAGAGCTTGGTGTACAATAACAAAGGAAGTGAACCTACTTTTTTCCAATTTTGTCCAAAAACAACCCTTGTGATAAGAAAAATTTTGCTTATTGCTTATTCAGATTTTATAGCCGATTTTCTTGAAAAATTTTAGACGCACAAATAAAAAACTATCAAACGCCCTTTTTACTTTTGAAATTGCTTCTCTCTAATAAACACCTTTAAATTCCGAAATTTTATTATTGTAGCTTTAAACACTTATTCTGCAAAGTTAAATATAGGCACAACAGCACAATCTTGCTTTACAGTGCCTTCATTTGAAGTGTGCGTTTTTATGACAAACCTCAAGAATACGAAGTAAGTAAATAAAAAAACTATTCATGTTTAGACTGCATTGTCATTTTCGACGATTAAAAGCGATTTTTAAGGGGCTTCCATCGTAAAACCCAAATTGTAGTAATTAAAAAATCATAAAACAAAATCAGCGGTAATAAACGTAATGGCGTTTATTTATAAATAAATAACCATTGGGTTTACGTTGAGTATTCACACATTAACTCTCGAGTTACTCGTAAATTTCTATGATGATCGCTGGTTGGTTGGAAAAAAAACTTGTAAAGCACAAAAAAAAAACCAGCTTGTATGTATATATTTTTATCGGTATTTTTATACCGTGGTCGATTACCACCAGCCCATCTAGACGCGCGTATACTGGAGGGATCGCGTTGGTATAAATCTTGTCGTACGCTCAATTAAACATAATATATCGGATAAATTGAGCATGGGGGCCCATCAAAAGCTCTTTATTTATTATCTTGCTTTGCGGATGCTTTTTGTCGTGTACTATGGATTTATGTACAACAATTTAAATAATTATTCCACAAAAAACTTGTCCGCATCCACATGATGTTGGAATCTCTGCATTCGAAACTAAGGTCGCATCTCCACATATGTTATGACATGTGCTCGTCAAATTAATGAATTTGACAGAAGAAGTGTGTGTGTGTGGTGCCTTTAATAATAAAGGCCGTGTTTGTGCGGGCGAGGTGACATCAGACACACCCTCGCTCGCGTGTTGCTATGGACACCAGAGGGCGTGGTACACACACCTGGTTGTCACTCGACACACTGTCATTTTTCAAAGCTATCTAGACGCTAACTAGCTTCGATTTAGGGAAAACTAAACCGTTCGTTATTTGGGTTTTTTCTTTGGGCTTCTGGTACACGCCGAAGACGTGCTTCATCAATCAGCAAGAGATTTTTTTAGATTAAAAACATCATAAATATTTAAAAAATTGTTCCTAGTAAGATAACTTCAATCTAAGTAAAAATAACCCGAAAAATATAATCTATCAGATCTATCTGTTTAGTTTGTTTTAAAAATTAAGTTGGCAATACCAATTGTTAGTTGGTAACATTTTTATTTTAACTTTCCCGCAAAACTACTTGTGTACGCCACTGAGTTTTCACTCGTGTAAATTTCGAACAAAACAAAAATATTCAAACAGACAATACCATCAATCAAACCAGGACCCTTCTGGATGTATTATTAATAACACCATACAAATATACCATGCACACATTGGTCACTAAAGAAACTACATCATGCACCCCCTTAACTCCGCTCTTTTACCAATTCTTAGTTGGGATGAAGCACGCAATAGCGAGATCGAGTGCACTCTCCTGTTTTATTTATTTATTTCGTTCGTTTTTAATAAACTGAAACACAATGGGATTTGATATCCAGCAAAACAAAATAATGAAAGCATTGTGGGCGTGGTGGTATATTGCTTATGGATAAATGGGTGCGGGAGTTGTTATGGATTTGTGTTGTTTTTTCGAGATTGGTGGCTGAAGAATGAAAAATAATAGGCGCGGGGCATTTGGTTTGAATGATAATGGTGAGGCTGAAATTCATTGGGAGGTTAGTGGTGCCCTCTACAACTAAATTGGAGACTCTTAAAACATAGAAGTCCCAGAATTTAATTAGTAAATAGTAATGGACAAAAAGTATTGTGTCCATTTCAAAGGGAGCTTTTCTAATAATGAGGTTGAAAGCTCTATAACAAAAGACTGTTTTGTGAGGTTAGTGGTGCCCTCTACAACTACATTGGTGACTCTTAAAACATAGCAGTCCCAAAATTTAACAGTAATATCGAAATCTGGACAAAAAGGACTATTATGTCCATTAACAAAAGGAAATTTTGAATAATGAGGTTGAAAGCTAAAAAAAAATAGTGGTGCCCTCTACAACTAAATTGGAGACTCTTAAAACATAGAAGTCCCAGAATTTAATTAAATAGTAATGGCTGAAATATGGACAAAAATAATTATTGTGTCCATTTCAAAAGTAGCTTTTCTAATAATAAAGTTGGAAGCTCTATAACAAAAGACTGTTGTGAGGTTAGTGCTGCCCTCTACAGCTACATTGGAGACTCTTAAAACATAGAAGTCTCAGTCCCAGAATTTACTTAAATAGTAATGGCTGAAATATAGACAAAAATAATTATTGTGTCCATTTCAAAAGGGAATTTTGAATAATAAGGTTGAAAGCTAAAAAAACAGACAAAATTATCATACTTAATCTAGATGATATTATGAAATATCAAAAATAATTGTTTACATTCTCCAAGTTTCTTTATGAATATCTCTTCTAATATTTTCCGATAAGATGTGCGGAATTAATAGCACATTATTTGATTAAATATATCTACGCGCTTACAATAAATTACAAATTAATATTAAATTAAACCATATACCAACCCACATTAATTAATTATTTAATTACACGGTTATTATTAATATAATATAATATATACGGACATAAATTACTCAGGTGGATGTATTTTACCAGTACCTAATTAAAATAAATTATATAACGGAGCATTATATTATTTATGTACTATAAGCTATGGTTGTATTGTACACAGGTATACACATACATATATGCGCATAATAACAAATCGTTTAATTTTTCAGACAAACAACAGACAAAATTCATATATCATATAATATTCTTTCTTCGATGACTTCAACTAACATATAATTGTAGGTTTGGTAAATAACTGAGGAATTCACTCGGGGTTCATTAATAATATCGTATGGCTCAAGAGTTGCTATTATATGCTGGTAAAGACATAAATCTTGATTTGTCTTACGAGTTGGAGCAACTAGTTTGCATTTTTGGCGCCCTTTTTGGGCAGTTTACCATCGAGATTGAAATAATAAATAATTGAAATGAAGATTGCAGAGTTCCCTCAATTTGTATTTGAAATAACAATGATTACAGACAGAAAAACACACAGTTCTAAATGTGATAATATGTTGTTAGACAAACAGAATTACACGCCCAGTTCCTACCATGGAAGCGCAAAGATAGCGCCAAGTCATTCCATCTGAAGATGGGTAACGACCAGACAAATCACAGTCACTACTCTAATTGTTATAATTACAATTCACTTTATTGTTATCAACCAGGCTTTAAATAAATGCTATCTTGATTTTTACACGTTTTGTTTATCTTCTAATCTCTTTGTATATTGTTTTAAACTGCTTGGTCCAAAAAAATTATTTTATTTTCTGTCTGATGGGTCCCTTGATGCGTTTTTTCGGTTCTTTTTCGTGTGGTCTCTCCCACACCAACATCATCAGACCAATTAAAAAATAGCTGCACGCTGGTTTATACCTCAACCCAGCTGCTCGTCGAACGTCGACCAACCGTGGCCATCGCCGTAGAACATTGATAAATTGTGGATGAGTACCGTATCTTGTATCGCACATTATTCTTAAGTCCCATACAACACCGCAAGAATATAAGAGACAATGGCGTGCGCTGGTCGTGCTGGTTTTACTTGATGATGATGAGATTGTCAAGGTTTAACTTGCCAGAAAATCGGATGAGAGACAGACACAAAAAAACTACGAGCCATAACAACTAAATGTTCGGACAAAAGTAAATTTGATTTTTTTTTCCATACACGCAAAAGTTATCTAAATTACTTCCATAATATTGATGGTTTTTTCTGTTATAATGCCAACATTTAGTTATATAAAAACGTAAATTTCGTAAAAATCCGCTCGGCGGTTCCAAAACTGTGGCACTTTAACCCAGCAGGATGGGAAAATTGTAGAAACAAAGAATTATTATTTTCAAAACGATGGATCTAGTAGTCGGATTTTGATGAAATTTACTTTATTGCAAAACTGGATGTTGGTTTTCTTTACAAAAAAGTTACACAAGTTTTTATTTGGTGATTTTAGGCATTTATCGGAGCTTCAAAGTTGCACCTTTAAAAATGATAAAATTTTCTAGTAACTGTTTTAAAAAATCACAGTTTTGAAACCGCTGGTTGGATTTTGGTAAAATTTACTTTATTGCAAAGCTGAATATTGGTTTTATGTACAAAAAAATTCCCAAGTCTTTATTTGGTGAATTTAGGCATATTTGGGGAAAATGACATAAAGGTGCTTTCATGGCCCTCATCCAGTCCGGACTTAAATGTCATTGAAACTCTTTGGCATAAAATTAAACGTATTCTACGCAATAATCCACCAAGAACCATTAGGGACTTAAAGACCAAAGTAGAAGAAATTTGGGACAGTTTCACGCCAGAATTGTACCAAAATTTGATAAATACAATGCCTGCTAGAATACAGGCAGCTATTAAAGCAAAAGGAGACGTATCCTCTTATTAATGGTCCTAAATAAAAAATTATCCCAACATTTAGTTGCAAATTCATTTTGTAAAGTTTGCTAATTATTAAGGTTAAAATATTGTTAAATCCAATAAATAATTTTCTTCCATGCATAATATTGTTATTAAGGCTTTTTATCTTATTGTATTATTAGATGTTTACTAATTATTTGCGTAAAATTTCCAGTTCTCTTCAAAAATTTATTTTGTCCGAACATTTAGTTGTTAGGGCTCGTATTATTCATATAAGTTGTCCTAAAAACATATTTAAGATGACGATGGTCAAATATCTGTAGTAGAAAAATTACTTATTTAATTAATGGCGTATTTATGAAATTCTGACAATTTTACATTCTGTTAAACGGTACCTGCAAAAATTCATATGAAAATTCTAATAAACTACTAAAACTACCGAAAAGAAAAGGATTCAATATTGTTGTCAGTTTTGCATAAATTTTGATAAATTTCCTTCCTATACTAACTAAAGTACATTGTCCCTTTTGTCATCACTGACTCATGGACAAAAAACTATTTTGATCGATTATGTCAGTTCAGATCCGTATCAATCAATTTTGCATTACCCCTTTTCCTCTTTCATTATACTTGAAGACTAATTGCCCTCAATCAATTATCAACTGTGTGCCAATATCCAAGTAGATATAAGTACTTTAATTTTATCTTTATCGCAGCACAATTTACTCGTAGTTTTAATTATTAATTACAACTAAAGTGCAATTATTCCACTGATAACCACGCGTTCGCGTAGGTACGAGTAAAACCTCTTGATATTTCATGTGTATTCCCACATAGAACCCTGCGGTTTCTTCTTTTTGTATACTCCTTGTTCTTGATGATGTGATCTTGGTTTTTTTGGAGGGCGGTGTGGTATAATATAATTTTATAAACGACTGGGAACCAGCAACATTCGCATGAACATTTGCGAACAATTAAATATTCCCAGAAAATAATATATATTTGAAAAAAATAAATGATCACGCACAGTTTATGCCACAATTATTTAGCTAATGTGTGTTGAAAATAGACGGAAATTGTGGTAAACTGTTTTGTAAGGTAAAATGTACATTTAGCTTCTTAAATGGTTTAGTTAAGTAGATACGAGTTAAGTTCTAAGCTAGATTTGATTATGATATTAATTGTGATGGTGGGATTATGGGAGACTGGGAGTTGTTGTTGATCAGGGTTCTCAAGAAATGCTAATGAATATTTTCAAGCTTATTTTGTAGTGTTTTGAGATCGGTAAAATAGCTAAATATTAAATTTCCTACTAGGGGCACTGCAGAAATGAACGTTATAAGTTTAAAATTTGAAATTAAAATAATAGAAATACAAGTTTTTAGTTTTCTCTAATTATACCTACTGGGACGTCTGGGGAAATTTTATAAAACGAAATTCCAAAAACTACTTTAATTTCGTCATTTATAAATTTAAATTTGGCGCCTTTTTATATAAAAACAATAGAGAATTAGATTCACAGTAACATGATTGGTTATATTTTTTTTTATTTTATTAGATATTATTATTACGCTTGAGTCGATTCTTGGCGGTTTAATTAATGGAACAAAACTAGGCACGTGGTTCCAAAATTCCTTACCAAAAAACTTTCATAATTTTGTTGAAATTTCAAATTTTTTCTTCAGTTAATTTTCCAATTTTTAAAAGCCAAAATGTTCAGAAGTTGTGCCTCAAGGACCACCTCAAGGACCACCTCACACCAAATAAACTTCACATGCTAGTGCGAGTATTTATTATCCAAACGACTTTTATGTCTCAATTTCACCACTGACGTATTTTGTTATGTACACCCACCCATACCCAGTTTATTGTTGATTAGTTTTCCAAATGTTAATTTAGGTAATGTGGAAAAATGCGTGCACCTAATGGTTATATGCCCACAAGGGGGTTACGCATAATATAAAAATAAAAGAGTTTTGATAAGCCAGTTGGTATGTGATAACATCAAAAAACTGTACTATAATGAACTGATAATTCTGTTATAAATGATCGCTTTACATGACAAAAGAAATCAAGTGACTAGTTAGTTTCTCATTTCTGTAATGTGTCTCAATTTACTCCTTATCTGTTTGTAATTTGTAAGCAAACAAGGTACGATTCAAGTAATGTATTATAGTTCAATATAATAATAATATGATTACATTTATTTTGTTTTGTTTAGTTTTGTTTCCAAACGCAAGATTTCGCACAGACTTAATTAGATTTTAATTAAAACCTTTTTTGAGGTCTATACACAAACTTCAAACCCTTATTCGTTAATCTTTGTGTGTGTCTTGTATTTTTTTATTCTCGTCTGTTTTTATTCGGGTACCAAGAGATGGGACTAGACAATCGAGCGTTATCTTTGCTAGGGCCCCCGCATACAGAAATTTACTGACCATAATTACAGGGTTGGCGATATTTAATTACAGATGGTGGTCCGCGACTGGCACTGGCGGCTTGGCTTACATTTACTGGTGTGCTTGTGTGTTGTATAACGTCTCTTCAGAGAAAACGAACACACAAAACGTGTATTATAGTAGATAGGAACCGAGGAGGGTTTTATATATTGTTGTGGTTGGAGTTGTTGTTTGTTGGATGATTCTTCGTGTCGTGTGAACTTTTTTTGGTTTGGGATATGAGGTAAAAGCATTCAGCCGGTTTTGGGAGGGATTGGTTATTGTAAAAAGAGTTTAGAGAAATTTAAATTAGAAATATATGGTAAGAGTTTTGATATTTTTCAAAAAAAGCTTAATATTTTGAAAATATACAAAAAATTGTTATAAAGTCGATGATTTCTTCCAGATTGATTACTGTTTCAGTATTTTAGAAGAATATTTTTTCAAAATACGCAAAATCCTGCGTTATTTTTTATGAAATTAATCATTCTATCAATTTTATAGGCAAAAGTTTGTAAAAATTGAGAAATAGGTAAAAACCTTAAGAAACTATAACAAACATTATAGAGTCTAACCGGAAAAACATTTGAGGTATTCAGTGTTTAAAAAGAATCTAAATCGCGAAATCCCTGTTCATTCCTGAATTATCCTGAAAAAAGTGACCAGTATGAAGTTAGAATCATGTATAAAGGATTTTTGATAAAATATCTGATGTGGCCACCGCATAACATCCTTCAAACCCAACCTAATAAATTTATATTTTGATTTAGTATGCGATAGTAAAGTTACTTCTCTTCGTCCTTGTCGTGTACAAATCAATTTAAATTCCACGTGATTTTCTGCAATCCTTACACCCAATCACCGATGATAGTTTACTCACTAGAAAAAAGCAGTTTTCATTCGTTCAGTGACGACAAGTTACTCGACCATATTTATTTATAATTATTTCAAATAAACTTATTACACCGTAGCAATTCAAACTGTGTAATAGATCACGAAATGTTAATTCCATTTGTAAATTTCATTAATAATTATTATTGTACGGCTATGCTGTGTAGTGTAAATGTGTATAAAAGTTCAAGGCATTGTAATTAGATTGGATAATTAAATAAATACGACAAAGTTGTGTATAGTATTAGAGACAGTACAGGAAAATAACGCTTTAAAAAATAATTAATTTTTAATAGTTTTTCCACCATAATAATTTAATTGTGGTGTTTTTTGCTTATATAAGAAAAATTAACAACACGCAAAATTTGTGTCTATTTATTCATATATTGATTAGGTGATAATTGCACTATAACACAAACATTTTCTTGTTCAGGGGGGCTTTTACTAATTTCACACAATCGCCTATCAATATATTATTATTATTATTCCCAATTTAATTTACATGTAATTGGCGAAAATCCCCTGAGGGAGGCCAAGTTCATAAAATTATAATAAAATGCATTTTAAGTCAACTAACTCTCTTTCTGGATCCAATGACAGAGACAAAGACAGGAAATCTGCTGTGGGAGTTTGGGGTATGGCATATCCCCTAGTCCACGATTCCCGGGTTTACCCCAAGCCAGAATTTAATCAAATGTAACAGATTTAACGTAATAATGGCAGGGGTTACGCACTTAAATGCCTTGCGTGATATACACACATCTCGTTAGGTTTGATTAAAACACCAGCGAGAGAGAACAACGCGGGAAAAATCGTAAAGTTACGGAAAAAATGTGTGGGAGGTGAGGTGAGGTGGGGGTGACGCACCTTTAAAATGGGAAAATGTAGCTGAAGGTTTTTAAAAGAAATGTTTAAAATATAAGGCAGTTCAGTTGTGTGGTGGAGGGTTTTGTAGGGAAAACGAACAAATTTTGGATTTTAAAGTGTTAGAAAAATGTAACGATTTTTATATTGAGAACATTTGGAAAAGTTTACGATAATTCATTAAATACAAAAGTCTGAAACGTTATTCCAATTTTGGAATTTCAAGATGGTGATTTCTATCATTAAACTAAGGACCTTAGCTGCAAGTTTTTAATCTTATAGAAACGAATTCATTTGACAACTCAACAAAAATTTCCCGAAGAATTTGATTATTTTTTTATTTCAAATGTCCCTCTAAAAGAAAAATATTCGGAGAATAGATCCGGCAATCGAGCTGGCATTCTCACATCAAATCTAGAAGAACGCTTATCAGTGCGTTTCCAAAAATATCGAATGGAAATTATTGTCATGATTATTGTTGTGCGTGGGTGAGGTAGAAATTCTTCGATTATAGTATAGACATTTTTAAACCTTTTTGTAAAAAAGCGAAATTAGCGGAAGAGTTTACTTTTGTTTCAGATTTTTGAAAGACAACAGCAATATTTTTCATAATTTTGGAAATATGGCATTAAATTAAGTAGAAAGTTATTAGTTCAGTCATTTTAAGCTTTTAGTTCGGAAAAATTGAGGAATTAAAAAGCTAATAGATTATTTAAAAAAAAACTAACGATTTTCTTATGTCCATAAGATATAAAGCGAAACATGTTAGGTTAGCTCGATAATTTCAATTAAAACTAAATAAAATTAGCAACATAGATGAAAACTTGTTCAAATAATGTTTTGACCAAAATAAAATCGGCTTAAAAATAATTTAAGTAGGTACCGAGAAAAAATAAACTTTTTCTCTTTTTTTTAGGATAATTCAGGAATGAAGAAGGATTTCGCGATTTAGATGACAGATTCTTTTGCCTATAAAATTGATAGAATGATTAATTTCATACTGATCGAAGAAAGTTCATCGATCCTTCATGCATAAACCTACTCTAAGCGACTGGATACATTATAATATATGTTTATGTATTAAAATGAATTTCTTTGTTTGTAATTCTCGGTATTGTTTCTACAGAAAGATGAATGCATCTGACAATAAGTGTACTTAACATAATGGCGCAACAACATTAACATATACAACACAAAAGCACGCATCACATGATTATCTACGACTAAACATCATCTTTTTTCTGTAAGGACCTTTAACAGAAAATAGACCGGAAAACGCGTTTTAGTTTCCGAATGTAGAAAAAATCTTTTGATACTATTCTATTATGTCACATCATGAGAAATATTATTAGGGTTACGCATAATACTTAATCCGAATATTGTTGTTGGAAATGTGGACCATCAGGAGGAGTGTCCTGGTAATATGATCCTTGAGCGGAACTGGGAGGCGCAGCACGTGCATTGAGAGAAAACCCAAGCCACCTGGGTGATGAAGTACATCAGTTTATATCGAAACAGTAGCCACTGGAAATTTCCACGCAACAAATTTTCGAATACAAACCAAAAAGTTGAAAAAACAGCCTGATGCTAAGCTACAAATAATTATTACAAATGTCGGTGGTTAATAAGCACCTTCTCCACGAATTATCCAGACATGATGCATCTATCTCCCCAACTAGTAATTAACAATATAGCCACTAGCCCAATAAGGCCCAATATGTTTGCAAACCTCCATGGAAAATGGAATTCTCACGTGCATGGTGAACTATCCTTTTAAGACAAGATGGTACTGAATGCTATATATATGATGTATTAATGGTCCATGATGGTTTTTGCTCTATGTGATTTGCTTGTCAACGTCAAGAAGATGTATGTTACACATGGAGCGGACTAGCCGCTAAATTATATGGCTGTGGCCAAGATGGCCTCGAGCTGTTTCTACTGGATAAGTTATATTTCTGTTTGATATTACCAACAATTAATTTGGACGGGGGTACCAAAAAATACAAGGGAATCTGACAGCGAGATGTGGATGATTTATTGGACTAGCTGCAAAATTTTAGACCCTAACCTAACTATAAGTATCAGAGGAGTCCAAAAACTAAATTTTTTCAAGAGATGTCCTCTTATTTAGTTGTTTAAAATTTGATTCCTAAAATCTCCAATATATTAATAGGGCTCTTAAAGATCAGTGTACGTCGAAATAGAGTTCTTGAATTGAAAACAGTTTTATTTGGGTTCCAACTAATAATTGCAAATTTGGCTCCATTATTTTTCCAAAGTATGTCATTGTGATATTCTATTACCCTCAGTTGATTTCATCACCGTCATTGACCAACCTAAACCTAACCACATAATTACATCGTTATATTTGAAATTTGTTTATATTGATTTTATCTTATACATAATATACAAAAGGCCAGCTGGTTTTATATAATTGGTTACGAAAATAATTCATAGAATCTATAAATTATTAATTTATACAAATTGGTTTCCCCACAGAGCGCCTATTGATTTGTGTTACCGCACTCCTCCAACATTCTATACGACGACATGAATAAAAAATTAATTTTTATTACTTCAAAGCACTAAACGAACACGAAAAAATTGTGTATAGTAAAAAAAGATGGGACGAGACGATGTGAACAAAATGTTGATGTGTTTGATGGGTGTTAATCTATTGGGCCACGTTTTCTATTTATGTATATACATTTTATATTAGGTACAACCTGTTGGTGTTTTCAAACAACTTATTTATTGGAAAACGCGGTGATGGAGTCAATCGATAAATTAATGGGTTTTTGTAAAAGTCAAGTCGTTAGATCAAATCAGACAATAATGGATGAACAATAAAATTAACATTCAATTTCAGTTTGTTCATGTAATCTATATAAATTTGGTAGAGAAATTGATAATCTAGCCTAAAATACTACGAGGTTAGATCTGGAAATTTAAAACATATTTAGTTCTTTGGCACAATTTTGTAATCAAGAAACTAAATATTTCAGGATTATTTCATTACGACAAGCTAATCCTGAAAACTGGATACTCTTAAAATCTTGGCATTGCCAGATAATAAAACCTTCTTAGTCTAAGATGGAGAAAAAATTTTTAACATAAAAAAATGTAAATTTTAAAGTTTTTCACTTTTTCAGAATTACTTCTATTTTCCTCTCTCCTGTAACAAAATCATAAAATCCCTTCCGCCCATTTTCCCTGCAGGACAATCATATACGCAACAGTTCCACAATCCTGTTTACTTGTCTTTGTGGTCCTCAACGGTGGTCGATTTCCTGCGGTGGGGCGTGCGATCAGGTATGAAGCTCTCCAATAAGGGCCCCTTTTTATCCGCGGGGGCGGTTCACAACACACGCAGCTGGGAACCCCACACTGCTCTAACTTAGCTCCAGCTCCACCACGCAGTTCACAGTCGCATGCTGTTCCGGTTCATCACATTCGCCTTCTCCTTTACCTAATAATTACCGGGGTAATATTGCTACGGTAATTATCTTACCGAATAAATATATACTACTTTGTGACATAGAAATTAGTGGGTACCATTTTATTATTATTATTAGATTAATAATATTATAGTGTGGAGAGCTACTAGTTAGTGAATGGGGTTTAAGGCGGTTTTTGGTACTGTTGTTGGTTGAGTGCGCTAGTTTTTTTTTGTGGTTTGAATAAGTGTGGCAGGACAATGAATTGCACCTATTCGTATCAAGTGCAGGCTACTTCGCCTGCTGTTGCAGCAGGAGCCGAGTTTCTAGAGGTAATTTTTAATAATTTTTTAAGAAAAAATCCACGCATAACAAAGAAAAAATCCTAATAACCAATCCTTTTATCCACGATAATAAATTACACAAACCCATCCATTATTTTCCTTAAACATTAATTTGCTTTGTGATTTGGAAATATTTATATTTTATTTGTCTGCCTGTGGAATGTCCATTGTTCTGACAATCCTTCGCATTGTTTCCCCTGAAGAAAAAAGAAACTATATGCAAAAACCCATTATGGTTATTGTTACAAAAAAGAAACATTTCAATTGCACCATAACTTTTCACGATGGATGATATTTTTTGATATGGCAGCAAAGCGAAAAAGGCACATCACTCATCGTGAAACGGCGGAAAACAGCATGATATCATAATTTATAGGATCCGCCGCAAGCATGTAGGGTTGTACTTTACATTAATTTCCATATTTCAAAATTTAGACTTATATTTGTGATAGTAGTGAATAAGGCGCGCGAGCTTTTAATGCTTGTAGCTGCGCGTGTGGGATTTGATGATATCTGCTTGTTTGTTTTCCACAGAAAAATGAAACATTGTAATTTAAATGGGAGTTTTCATTGTGGAAATTGAGATTAATTTATTAGGCGAAGGGAAAAGGGAATTGTATGCTAGGTGGCTCAAAAATGTTTAGCAAGTGTTACAGGTCTAAAATTTTGAAAAAAACTGATAATTTTGCCTTTACAATTATTATACTTATCTACAGACATCACAACGCTTTCTAGAGATCTGAAAGGATAAAAAAGCTCGATTTTTGAAGTATCCATTATCCATTCAGTTTTCTGTAAAACTTCAAAATGCTTTCGTTGCGATAGTACGATTTTTGATTAGAAACAGGACTAAAACATATTTTGGTATAAACCTGGTAGATTATTATCGTATATTCGCTTCTTTATACCTAAGTTATTAAAATTGGAAATTTTAAAAAGCTCTTTTTTCATTTTCTTTCTTTTTAAGTCTTATATTTTCAAAACGCGTATAAATTTGTCAATGAGGTCTAAAAATTTGGAGCTTTTTTATACAATTTTCAGTGGAAATTTTTCAAGAATACCTAACTGAAATAAATGCCTGCAGATCCTATAAACCACTTTTAGAATTTTACTAACGTTCGTAAATTTCGATATAAGAAACTTGTATTTAACGAAAATTAGCATTTTAGAAGAAAAGTAAAGCACAGAAGTTAATTTAGAGTCAATTTAGACAAATTTCAATATTTTCAGGAAATCTTGCAAATGCTGTAATTTCAATTGTGATTGATAGATTTTTGTTTTGTCAACTGTTTTTAATAGTCTAGACTTCAATTCACCTGCAAATGCCAGTTTAAATGAAAATTGGATTTTCTAAAATTTATGCGAGTTTAAGTGTGAAATTTTTGAAAAAATCACAAAAATCTGAAATATTTCACTTATTTTCAGTCTTTGATCAGTTTTTTTATCCGTTATACTTATTTTCAACTAAATAATCATTTACAATGAAAATCCGAACTTTCCTCAAGTTTTTACACAATTTTCAGTGGAAATTTTCCAAGAATAACGGAAATAAATGACTGTAGATCCCGAGCAACAGAACAACTTTTAGTCAATAAGTCAGATTATGTACGAGTTGCATACAAAACTTTATGTTCGACAACTAAAATTATTTTTTAATTATTTAGTAAAATTATAAATGACAATAATAAATTTATTCCGACAGTATTTATTTTGACACTGACAGCAGATGTATAGATAATTTATAGTAAGAGTAAAATAAAGTAACTTTATACACTAGGGTATAAAGAGCTACTTTATGACCGCAAAACAATACTTTATGATGCAGTCGTACATAAAATGTTAAAAAACACGATTTTAGGGGAATTTTTAGCCAGGATTAGTTTAAGGAAAAAAAGCCACTTCGATTATGCCTTGTTGAAAGGTATAGTCCTTTTTCCATTTAGATATTGAAGAGATTTTGGAGCAAATTTTGGAAATGTGAACATTTTAAGAAATAGAGCATCATAGCAACACAGGTAAAAAACTTGACTTTTAGGGGGATAGATGATATTTTATAAAATGTTTTTCGATGTAGGTACTTTTACTAATTCATATTAAAGGATAATTGCGAAAGTTTCAGTAGAACTGAAATTTAAAGAAATTTTATTCCTGCCAATTTTATTCCTTTCAAGTCTTATATCTTCCAGGACCTCAACTGTCCTTACAAAATTTATGAAATATCAGCTGAAAAGAAATATCTTCAACTTTTTTTTGCGTTAGCTCTTTAAAGCTACCAAAGTAATTTTTCCTCTTGACCACATCGAAACCATCAGATTTTATTCCAGAAACTAAAATGAATATATTTTATATCTTGTATAATCTGTTATCTTCCAGCACACAAATTTTGTTGTGATTACGATCAAAATGTGTTGAATAAAAAAATAATATTAAAACACAGGTAATCTGGTATTATAATTAATATAACACGCTGAAAGCTCTAGTAATAACTGTAATTATAAGCTTAAAATAACCACAAAAACCATCATACCATACCCAAAGAGTTCACATCCATTTTTCTACACACCAAAGAAATTGTTTTATTTAATATTATTGCATGTTCAAGTTTTATCAGCCCAAACACTGTTAAATGATTTCATACAATTAATTACCTCACTTATATTTAATTTAACATAGTTAAAGACAGTTATAATGGAAGACTTGAAATTATTTTCTTTGGTGCACACGAGGAAAAAATTAGATTAGTTAATTAAGCATAAACGAGGAAATATGGCATTTTCACGTTAATTTCCGTCGTTTTCTCCCGACATTTACATAGAGCGGGGGGTGACTGGCAGTATCTGTCGGCATTCACCCCCGAGCTAAAAGCCTATTTAAATCCTATATTTCAATTTGGACCCTCCACATTTACAGGACCAAATTATTCTTCAATTTGATTTACACAATCCAATTTTCCCGAATAAAATATTAAGTGGCTGCTACGTCACAACATCAGGGCCAAATTGTTATTCGTTTTCAGACTGGTTCAAGATGGTTGGTTGGTTGGTATAACGATATAAAAACATAATTACTTATGTATAGAGTGTAATATTTTCAATAATACAGTACTCCGGGCACCCATCAACGACTTGTCACAAGCTATGCGCCTCATCTGGCAAGTGGCAGCGTTAGAAGTTGAATTTTTTTCACTATTTTCATAAAAGACCTTTATCTAGTATATCTAAGCTGCTGTCAGTCTTCGGCGTGTTTCGAGACTGGGAGGTGTAATTACGCTTCATCTGGGACTGTATTAGCGGCGCCTGCCTTACCGACCCTGCATTATCGTCATTATAAAAGTCATCATCATTATCTGGACTGATCATTCCCATCATAGCTTTCAAAAAGGGGGGCGCCCTTTCTCTCTCTTGCCTTATTCAATAACTTATGCTTTGGTCTCTGTCATCAGTGTCTTGGTTCCATCAACATCAAGTTGTGGTACCATCACGATCTTCTCGATGGAAAACCTTTTGGGGAAAGTCCTGATTAAATTGATGCAAAAATTTGCATCTTACTCTCCCCTTCCTGTCAACCCCACCTTCGTACTAATGAATTTTTCCCCAGGGCACTTCATTTACAATTTAATTTAGTTATTTACTGACCAAAAGCACGTTTGTTTAGCACATTATTATGACATGTGGGTGGGGGAGTTTGACTAGTTTGAGGCACCCTTTTATTGTTTTCAAACATCTGTGTACGTATAACCAAGAGAGCATGTTGTATTTTCACCACAAAATGGCACTTGGAATTTTATGCACATATCATTGGAACTAATTATGCCATTATCTGGGTTGGGTAATAACAATAATTAGTGGGGTATTTTGCAAATGTTGCGTTTTGGATCAATAAGACATTAAATGGAAAAGCTAGTAGGGGAGTAGGAAGCGAGGAAATTGTCAAGGTTATTTGGTAATTAACCACAGCGGAAAAATATTAAAATTGGCGACATTTTTACTTTATTGGAATAATATAGTATGATCCTAGATAAATTTCAGTTCTTTATTGAGGTTCTAATCTAAAGTTAGACATTTTTTTTGACCACACGTCAGACAAACTATCCTGTAATAACAGTTTGGGAAAAATATTTCTATGTACTTATGGGCCAATTCTGCGTACATTTAATAGACAAATCTGTCAGCTTATAGGAAATCAGCAATTCTGGGATCTCTATAGCTCATAGAAAACCTTAAAGATTTATACATATTTGAGAGTGGGTTTGATGTTGAAGTGTTTTAATACAGGAAAGAATCTAGAATTGCTCAAATTATGGCTCTGTAAATGTGTCAGTTGTATGCTACAACTTTGCAGGAGTAGCACAGAATTGGCCCGTTACTTAAAAATTTAGGATTACTCAAACCTCTATTACCTTTCCGCCACAAATTTTCGTTTCTCAGAAGTTTTGTGCTTCTAACCATTTCTTCATATCCTACATTTGCCAAATCTTTTCCACATCCGCGCTCAAACCCTGTGTGGTCTATCACACTGTTGGCCAAACCAAAAAAAGCACAAATTGCACATTCCTGTAATAAACCATCTTGTGCTCCTTCTCCTTACAATATACATATATATGTGTGAACGTGCAGCGGATCTCGTCTTTGATCTCACCGCCCCAGCATCACTATCACATCATCAGCGTGGGCGGCACTCCTGCAACGCCCTTCATTTAAATATTCCATCAACAGTTATTGTGCCACGCAAAGAAATTTTTGGAAATCAAACAAATACCAATCATTCCCATCATTTCAGTCGTTTATTCATTAGATCCAAATAACACCTTCCGCGTGTTGTTGGGGTTTTAAAGCATAACATCAAGTGCTTTCGCTAATAAAGAGCTTGTTTACAAAATGATAGAGCATCATACGTATGTTGTGGTGTTGTTTTGGAGTGTACACGCTTTTATCCGCGAGCCAGACGAGACGTGGTGATCACAATCCTGAATTGAGCTGAATCGCATGCGCGTCAACTGCTTACACAACAAACTGAAAAAAACTCGTCCTGGGAGGTGGGCAATGGGGAAATGGCACCGCAATGGGATTGGCTGATGGGTTGGTTGGGCTACGCCTTCAAAGGCAACCAAACAGAAGGGGAACCTGTGATTTTCAGTTGACTGAAACCGGCCCCTTCCTAGAATCAGTAAGCAATGTGATCTCTACTGTACAGGACCAAAAACGATACTGTCAACTAGCATATTTGATAAAAAGTGGTTTTTTGTGTTTGGAAATTGTATGTTTGTTATATACGGGGTAGTTAGTTGGTTTATTGTGACTTTTGGAACTTTTTTGACGTAAGCGATAATGCTTACCGATATGACGCCAACGGCAGGTCAGCTGTATGGAGCGCAAATTCCTGCTATGACCATGAATGTTAAACCAGCTGTAAGTATTTGAGTTTTTTGGATATGGAAACTGAAAGGCTAATTTCGAAGTAGTTTTTTGATTCCTGCGGATTTTGAAAGAAAAATAGTTGGGTGACCTAAGAAGAAATACATTGAAAAATTTTAAATTCATGCTGAAACAATAGCTAAGGGAAAAAATGATATATTCCGAAAATGATCAAAAATTGTTAGGTTAGATGATAAATTGTACCTACTTATATTCCTGTTAAAAGGGAATAAATTTGAGCCTATGTTATAGAAATTTTCGTTATCCAGCAGATTTTATTAAATACAGCAATTTTGTTCCTGAAAAAATTAAAAATAAGTTTTTTGAGACCAAAATATTCCTGCGACTTTAGGAGTTTGTGATGTATTCGAATTTTTTTATCCAATCTATGCTCTGAAAATGTCCGTAGATTTGCAAGGATTACAGAATCCTTTTTGACTAAGGATTTAGTTAATTTATTTTTATTTAAGACAACTTTGTAAAAATTCCAATCCTCATTTAAACTTATAGGTAATAATTTTGAAAATTTATGTTAATCCTATTAATTTTTATTTTCTTCTGCCACTATTAGGATTAAGTATACAAAATTATGACTATTTACGTCTATTTTATTACTTAATAATGTCCATAGCTCAAAACATATAAATTACACTAACCTCGCACATCCTTCTAATTAAACTAAATATAAAAATTGCTTAACTTACATATTTTTCTTGTACGCAGTCCGATTTGGATAATACTTCAGTTTCGTCCTTTGAACTTTGAAAAAACAAATCGTAAGTGTCTTATTAAATATTGCCATTTTACTCCATCGAAAATCTAATTAATCATAGAAAATATGTCAAAGTTTTAGAAAAATTTAAAAAATGCTTATTCGTCAAGACTGTTGGTTGTATCTAATTCCTACAAATTAATCCTTCTGATATCACAAATTTATCACTTTGTCTCTTTGTCTAAGTAACAAGATTATCATCATTTTGCTGTGATAAAATTCCCTTCATTCCTTCAGATGTTTCCCTTACAACACCAGGTCAAAACCCTCAGCATTGTTCCCCATCTCATTGTTGCAATCCTCTCGAAAATCACACAAAGACCCTCCTAAGCTACTTACAACCTGCCTCAGATGCCCCCAAAAAAATCACAAGTGCACTTGAGTTTGAACGAAATGGCTAATGGTCCATTGACATCATTTGCCTTATACTCTATCTAAAAGGCTATTTTAAATTTTGAGCTGTCATCATAACATCATGTCCATGTGAAAACAGTTTATTTGTTGGCTAATTTCCCGAGTGTTAAAGGATTAATAAAAGATTATTAGTGGTGGTTGGTGATGGTGAATGCGCCCGGCGGTGTGTGTAGATGATGATGGACCCCCGTCGGGAATATCCATCAACAACCGGTATGTGGATATATGAAAATCCGTATGTGTTTGGGTGATCAGCCGTCGGATCATGTAACACAAAGCCGGAAGGTTTTGTGGGATGTGTGATGGGTGGAAAGGAAAATGTGGAGTTTTTGACAATAATATTATCAAAAATAACGTTATTTAAAATTTACTATATATACGAGTAGGTATATCTGATGCAATGTTTGTTTTTTGAATTATTTTGAAAATAAATTCTAAAATCGTTGAGAATTTTGAAATTTCGGTAAAATGAACCTGAAGTTTAGTGAATTATATTTTCAAAAATTTTAGAAAAACTCGGTCACATTTGTGTAGTTTATATAGAAAATATGAGGTTTTGTTTTAAATTTAGGCAATTTTATCTTAAATGAACTTAAAGGAGTCCAGAACATACTTTAATTAATTTTTTTGATAGAATTTTTTTTTATTTTAAATCGTTACGAAACTTGAGATAAAATACAAGAAATTTAGCGATTTTCTAATATATTATAATATCTACTTTTTTCTATAATACCTGTAAATTTATTCTAGTTTTGTCTTTCAAAAATGATCTAGAATTGACTTAATAAGCGTTAATAGACTTAATAGTTTACCAAAATTTGAAATTCAAGTCTCAAGTTCAGAAAACTGAAAGAAACGTACCTAGTTTCCATTTATACAAATTTAAATGATGAAAACTTCAGTTTGTACAAATTATTTGAACGGCATTTTGAAAAATAATGATAATTTTTAGCAATTTCATAAAAAATTACCAAAAAAACTTGTTTTTAAAAAAAATATATCGCTTTCTGAATTCGTTACTAATTTCTAGTCAGGATTTTGGAAAATAACGAGGAATAATCATGTAAAATTTAGTTTCTAAATTATTTTTCGGACCATATTACGAAAAATCCAGTTGAAGTCATGGGATTAATTTTAAGGTCTGAATTAATCACTATTTGGTATTTTCTATGAAATGTTTAATAAATAAGGTATTTGGTATCACCTAAAAACAAAAATCATCATGAAAATTGAACTAACCTAACTTTTCGAAAGCCACATTCTTAATTTCAAAAATAGTCATAATTTTATGAAAACTTTAGGTTAGCGTAAAATATAAAACGATTCACATAATAATCTAACTCTAATCCAATAAATAAGTACTAATTTGAAACCTAAAATGATCTAACCTAAGACTCATTTAGAATTAAACTAATTTCAGGACTAAATTAAGGACTAACGGTGCTACTAAAATTGGCATAAGAAAATATAATAGATTCTATTTTTCGTATTATACAGGCCTATTAAATGTGTCCAAGAAATAAAAAATATCTGATGTGTCCAACACATGACTTTCTTATACCTACGGATAGTACCACAATTATTTTTCCTAAAGAAATTAAGTTAAATTTCTTGTAAAAATCGTGTTGAAATTTTGAACGTTTTCTAGCAATTTTCAAATAATTTTTGGAAGTCTCTCTCGCACTTATTGCAGTACGCATAAATCTGTCCTTGTCCCACTTTAGGACAAAAAATAAGTGTTTTATTTTAGTTTTTTGACCTAATACTCACTTAAAAAAATCTCCCGGTATAAAATCACATTTATTTATTCATTATTATTTGTTTTCGGTACCATAGAAACCAGTAAATAACAAAAAAAGATAGTGGTCCTTCTGGGATTCGAACCCGGGACCTTCCGTTTGGCAGCCAAGTCCCTTTAGTCACTAATCTATCTAGACTGTCGGTCGAATTCAACGATCAACGCGCACTATGAAAAATATAAGTGTTTTAAGAATATCTCGTTTTTTTGAGGAATTTCAAAAAAAAGTTCAAACAATTTCAACATTTCACAAGATTAATAAACTTATCACACCTTTTGTATTAATATTATCGAACAATATGGTGGAATTCATTAAAATATTGGATTCTGATATCAATTTTAGAAAATTCGAATTCAAAAATTTATCCTAAACGATTAAATCTAAATTTCCGATATCGACTTTGGAAATTTAGATAATCACGAATTTTCACGGAACAATCCTTCTTTCCATCTAGTAAATGGAAATGAAATTGTTTGATATAAAGTTGAACCTTGACAATTTGTTTTGACTATAACACGTAAGACCTTACTTAAACATAAACTACAATTGTGAAAAAATAAACATGCCATAAAACACCAACTCCAGTCTCCTTTTGTGTACCTCGAAAAAACTTTTATGCCACAACCATCAAAACTCTTGTTTGATTTAGTTTCACCAACACACAATTGGGTGGCATTTATACTGCTGCGCTTGCTGTTGCTCTCTGGAGGCCTTTGGAAGTGTGCAGGACTACTACTCATTTAGAGAGACCAAAACCTCATAAAAATCCAAACCAAACTACGTCCTGCGGCAACTCATGCATATAAATTTGTTTCACCTACGTCTCCCAATCTTGTTTACGAGTGGAACTCGTTAAAGCCCCAATACTCTATCTCTCCATGTGTGTGTTTATTTATTGTGCAAGAATTCAACACCGGTAGCCTATGTGGCATTAAATAATATCTTGGGTTTTGTAGCTTTAACTTTGAAGGGGTGCGTGGGTTTGATGAATGGAGTTTACCATCGGGGTTTAATTACTGTCAATAATGTTTATTGTTATTTGAGTGTGAGAGCAGAGTGGCAGTGTTTGGATTAGTTGGTAAATTGGTCGTAAAACTGGGGAAGATTGGATGACAGTTTTGGTTGTAAAAAATTTGTTATTTGACACTTTTCGGAAGGTGGCTATAAATCGTTCAGGAAACTGGCAGAGGAATTTATTTTTTAATCATTTTTGCAGGAAATTCATTAGTAAATCTAACTTAGCATAACTTAAAAGTGTGTAGCTAATAGCCAAAGATAGATGTTTTATAGCAGAAAGAATTGTTTAAGTAACCAGTCTCAACTTGATAACTTACGCCTTTTAATCATTTTTCCCTCGAAATAATTACGTTAAAATTATTTCTGCATGTACGAGTCCTAACAACTAAATATTCGGACAAAAGTAAATTTGATTGTCTTTTTTCCATACGCGCAAAAGTTATCTAAATTAACTTCCATAATATTGATGGTTTTTTCTGTTATAATTCCAACATTTAGTTATATAAAAACGTAAATTTCGTAAAAATCCGCTCGGCGGTTCTAAAACTGTGGCACTTTAACCCAGCAGGATGGGAAAGTTGTAGAAACAAAGAATTATTATTTTCAAAACGTTGGATCCAGTAGTCGGATTTTGATGAAATTTACTTTATTGCAGAACTGGATGTTGGTTTTCTTTACAAAAAAGTTACAGAAGTATTTATTTGGTGATTTTAGGCATTTATTGGAGCTTCAAAGTTGCACCTTTAAAAATTATAAAATTTTCTAGTAACTGTTTTAAAGAATCACAGTTTTGAAACCGCTGGTTGGATTTGTGTCAAAAAACATTTAAATCAAAGCTCAATAATCGTACTATATTGTAAAAGTCCTGAAATGTTAATATGATTTTTTTTGCATTTTTTTCGAGTTCCACAGTTTACTTTTCAAAAAACGTGTTTTTTGAGGGTGCTGCCTACATTAAAATAATCACAGTTTTGGAACCACTGGTTGGATTTTGGTAAAATTCACTTTGTTGCAAAGCTTAATGTTGGTTTTATGTACAAAAATATCCCCAAGTCTTTATTTGGTGATTTTAGTCATATTTCGTAGCTTTAAAATTGCACTAGAAAAATGTGACGTAATTTTCTAACTAATTATTTGTGTAAAATTTCCAGTTCTCCTTTCATACTTCAAAAATTTACTTTTGTCCGAACATTTAGTTGTTAGGGCTCGTACTTCGTTTATATACCTGCAAGGGTGGTATTAGATACCAACGTGAGGTGAAGACACGAACCCGAACATTTTCCTCTTTTTTCGTAATTTGCTTTACAGTTTCGTTATTTCTTGTAATTGTTACAGACAATTTATTGAAATAAATCTCACTTGTCATCACTTTCTTTTGTAAAACCGACCAACATCTTTTCGTTTTGTGTTGGTGGGGGGGTGGCATACAACGAAAATGTCAATCAATGTGTGGCCTTTTTCAATATTTAACACGCTCTTTGGGAGGCCGCAATTTAACCCACCTTTGTTATTAACTATGAATATATTTACTGGTTGTCACGCACCTTTATAACAGATAATTGACTTTCATAAATCCTATTAAGTGTGTGTGGTGTGGTGGCCGACTTTACACATTATAATATTATACAAATAGTTTTTTTTTTCGCGCAAACACCTACATATATTACTTTCAAATCATGTTTTAATAGCTTGTTGAAATCCGCATTAAAATTGCCTGTTGAAACTAACTAAACCCACAGGAGGAAATTATCAGTAATAAAAATTAATACAGTTGTCACATTATTTTATGAAGCATGAAATTATTTTGGAAATCAATTTCAACCGGAAGTACCTACAACCTAATATTTTCTGGGTTTATAATTTATTGTGTTCTGCTAAATTCCTCCCCCACTAAACCAATTGATGGTGATTAATTTCCATCAGTTAGTTGATGTGTCGGTTTTTCGGACATCTGTTATTTGTTCAATTCCCCGTAAAAATTCTTTTTAATTATGGAATTTGTGGCCTTTATATCCTAGAGCGAGTTCTCGAAATCCAGAATAATTAAGTGAGTAAATAAAATTGTGTATACCGAGAAATTATGTTAAATCGCAAATTGGTTGCGGAGACTGAAATAAACAAGTTTAGATCAAGTGTAGGTCACATTTTTGTGTGGTCATGAAGGTTTTCTGTCGTAATTTTGTGACATTAGAAGCGAAACAACTTTACAAAGGGCAAAACGCGAAAAATGAAACTTTTTTAAAGTTAAAACTGTAAAAAATCCAATAAATAATAATATTGGTAATATTTTCTCATAACTTAATTTTGGTAAAATTAGACATTTTTACAAATTTTCTTACAAATTTTTGATATAAAATTGCACTGATTTGGAATTATTTGCCACATTTTTTCTTAGAATCTGTTTCATTTAAGAATGGTATTACGTCATATCACCGCAATTTTCTATGTAATTTTTTAAAAAGAAAATTTACAAACTTAATTTTTCCAGAACTAATAAGCGACTAAAAAGCCGCATCTTTTGCACTATCTAACTTTTGATTTTTATACATATTTACACTTTTGCTTTGCTAAGTTTATAGGAAAAAGTTAGCAAAACTGATGTAATTTACCAGCTCTAAAGCAATAAAAAAATTCTAATCTCATTTTTAAAGCCCAAAAAGCATATTCTCACACACCCATCAGACTTTTCGTGTTGTGAATAAAACGACGACAAGATAATTAAACTATACTTATGTATCAGTTATCCTGTGTAATTATGATATTAAATCTAATAAGTTTAGATTGATACATATTCCAAACAAACACACACATAACTTTTCCCTTTTTTTATACTCCTATCTGCTACACTATACAGATGATGACACCCGCATATTTAGTTTTATTATTATAACAAGGAAGGTAATTTACAGTCATTTTAAACACGCCATCATTACAGAACAACACAACAGCCGCCACAACATAATTGTTTTATTTTTCCAAAGTTTTGTCGCTAAAAACAACATTTTAATCGAGCATGTTGCAATACTTAATAATAATAAAAAATGCTACAGGGGCTAAAATAGTGTTGATAAGTAACACAAAAAGTGTCTAAAGTCACAATTATAGAATAGTCTCCCTCGCCTGTCAAATCAGAAAAAGACACGGCTTTTTAACATTGAAGATTTTTTCCTTGTCTTGTGTTGTGTGGCGGTTTTTTCCTTTGTAGATATTTCAAAGTGGTAGTCAAAGATTTGATCGTCGGGCTTTTGTACTTACAGATTGATGTCGGCGCGCTGCCGTTATATTGTTTTGTGGTTTTTTTCTCATCCACTATAAAAGTGAGTTGGCAGTTTTCGTGGTATATTCTTCCACAATATGTTAAAATATTGCCACTGAGGAGGTATAGTGGAGCTACAGTAAATTGGCGCTTACGTCCTTAGTAGTATAGTTCGTTAATTTTTTCCCTTGTCTATATAATTCTTTGATGGATGTGTCGTTGCCGAAAATATCACGCGTAATTTAAGGGTCCTTAATCTTAGCCTTGTTGGAAATTTGTGGAAATTCCTGGCATTTCAAGCGTGTGCCGCGCGTCGGAATAGGGCGTTAAAATTCCGAAATTAATTGTGTTTTTCCACTTATTTTTAGGACAACATGTCTAGAAATCTTTAGTTTATTACCACGACATGTGGTGCAAAGTTAAATGACCTGTTTACTATATTATACAAATGTGTAAAATATCAGAAAAATATCCTCATCATAATATATTGATTCCAATTTCCAACATCTGGGGGTACAGTACGAAACTTGTTTGGTTCAATTTGGGGACCATTCAATCATCATACTTTGATTGAGGTTGACAATTTTTCGAGCATTTAAAAGGAACTGTTGGAGAGAATAAATCCACTTTTTTGTTGGGACAATGCCTTCGGAAAACTGACATAGATACATTATTTCTTTGTGTTGAATGCTGACGGGGCCCTAAGTTGTGTTGTTATGTTTCATGGGTTTTGTTCAAAAGTTTATATGTTGGAATTTTGTACTTGCATCAGGTAAAAAGGGAACTGTGGGGCGACGGGGGTGCGTTTTGGTTAATTAGATTGTTTTATTTTGATAGAGTATGGGAAGCCGCCAGCTAGTTGGCCAGATTTAAATTAATAGAGTTGTAGAAATTTCAGTCAATATTTTATCTGGAAATTTAATCAGACTCACCCGTAACATTTTTTTGGTACTCTTAGAAAATTTTGCAAAATTTTAATCAAAAACATGCATTATGTTTTTCTTGTAGTTTTATTGCCGTGGTCGAAATTCCATCTAGTTATTAAGATAGAATGGCAGGAATTTAAAATAACAATACAATTACATATTACATTCACTTCATTAAAATATTTTTTTCAAAATAAGCAAACTAAAACGCGCATGCAAATTGAAATATCCTTGACACATGTTTTAAAAGCACTTACTATAAGTGCGAACTTGTAAAACTGACAAAGTGGTCTATCATCAGGTATACTACATACACACAGGATTACCCTGCAAAACACATCCTTTTCCCATATATTTCATCCGAAAAAAGCTTGTTTGTCCTTTTGCCTGTCACCAACAAAGCCCATAATCCGCTTAAATCCATTCACAATGTCCATGGACGCAGTGAATCGTGTAGTACTCGATGTAATTCGACCACAAGCTGATAATCCAAACAACATTCGTCCTGCTGATGTCCTTGTTCATCAAATTCAAAACAAAAATAAATAATCGACGGAATGACAAATGGTCGCAATATTTACTTCGTGTGCCAC